>CM038675.1:873426657-873766657 GCA_021605145.1 Aegilops bicornis | reverse complement strand
AGTCTACCACTGAAGAAGAATACATGGCTATTGCAGAAGCATGTAAAGAATCAGTTTGGCTGAAAGGTTTGTATGATGAGCTTTGTGGAGATAATTCTTGCATTAACTTGTTTCGTGACAGTCAGAGTGCCATTTACCTAACTAAGGATCAGATGTTCCATGAGAGAACAAAGCACATTGATGTCAAATATCATTATGTTCAAGACATTGTTGAGCAAGGTAAACTGAAGGTATGCAAGATTAGTACTCATGATAAGCCTGCTAATATGTTGACAAAGCCAGTTCCTGTTGCTAAGTTTGAGCTTTGCTCAGACTTAGTTGGTGTAACTCATTAGCTAGCCCTAGTGGTTGTTTGGCGCCAAAAGTGTTTCCTTTGTTGTTTAGGGAGGAGGTTCTCATTCATGCTACAAGATGGAATTTGTCTCAAGGTGGAGTTTGTTATGTTATGCTCCAAATTCAAGTATAAAGAGGGAGGCTAACTTCTGACGAGCGAGCGGAGTGAGGCCTGTCGCCGGTAGGCTTGGGCCGAAGTGTGCGTCAGCTTACAAGAGGTATATATAACACATGTGACCTAGGTCAATACAGATCCGTACCCCGATATAGTGAAGTTTGGCAGGCTGGCGCCCGTGGTTTTTTCCCCTTCGTGTTGGAGGGGTTTTCCATGTTAAAATCTCGTGTCCCCTGCTTGTTCTTCGTTCTTCGTCGAGTTGATTTGCCTGTCGTATCTCTAACAGACCGGACTGTGACTAGCGACCTATCATTTACGTTTCTTTTCTTCTCCACTACTACTCCCTCCATTTCTAAGTACTCCCTCTGTATCGATATACTTGTAGTTGGAGGAAACTAGTACAAGTTCCCTCAACTACAAGTATTTAGGTATAGAGTGAGTATAAGTCTTTCTAGAGATTTTAATATGGACTACATACGGATGTATAGACGTAGTTTAAAGTGTAGATTCACTCATTTTGTTTCGTATGTAGTCTATATTGGAATCTCTAGAAATTAAGACTTATATTTAGAAATGGAGGGAGTATCAAAAGACCAAAAACTTGGGTCCCAACACTGAGGCCGTCAGGATGGAGGTGCTGCTCGTGACCAACCAGTGATAGGTCTATACGTATATATTGAGAGTTGCTAGCTATCGTTCAGCTCTGAGTATGGTGCCTGCCGACTCTAAATTCTATATGTATATATGGAGAAGAGTAGGAGGGCACGGTCATGTCTGACTGACAACCTTAAACAGACATGGGGATCGATCAATGTGTTTATTAAGAAACTCGTTGATTTGAATAGCCGGTCAGATGGAGCAAGACACCCTATTGCTAAATCATATATTTTTTCTTTTCGAAAAGGACTATTTTGTGGATGCTTCAAGTTGATAAAGGGTATTTCTAGATCACCCTATATTATATATTTAAACGAGACTAATTGCCAGCTGCTTTATTAGAGAAATGAGTGCAAGTCCTAAACTCCTATAATTGACTAATACTCCCTCCGTTCCTAAATAATTGTCTTTCTAGAGATTTCAACAAATGACTACATACGGAGCAAAATGAGTGAATCTACACTCTAAAACATGTCTACATACATCCGTATGTTGTAGTTCATTTGAGATGGCTAGAAAGATAAATATTTGGGAGCGGAGGGAGTATATGTTTTTGGCCACCAACTAATTGCCTGCGTACCGGCCGGCTTCAACAATTCAATACTGTTCTGTTGCTTGTTGTTTGCTTTGTCTGTGTTCAGCACCAATTGTGTTGTGTGTGTATCTTAATCAGGCCAGTTGATCAAGTTGTCATTTGGGGCCATATGAGGGTAGATAGATAAGAATGAGACGCATGCTTAATCAACTAAGTAATTTAATCTACCTCAGACTTCCATGAATTAAGTTGCTGTCAGCTAGCTCTGAAGTAATGTGATGGCGAAAGCCCAAAGCTACCATGAATATATCACCAAATTAGGTTGGGACAGAAGACAATCAATCACAGGCAGGCAGGAGTAATTTAACGAGGGAGGGAGGGTGCCTCGCTCACTCACCTTTGTCTGAACGACGCCTGCCCACTCCAGGCTTTGTAGGTGTTCCAACAACAGCAGATCTGACCTGGTTTGCTGGTGCACAACAACATAATGTGCATGCAGTCGATCTGTGGTTGCAATTCCTGCTCGTAAGAAAAAAAGGAAAAGAAATGGTACCTCCATTCCTAAATATAAGCCGTTCTGGCAGTTTAATTTAAACTGCCAAAACATCTTATATTTAGAAAGAGAGGGTGAAGTATTTTTTAGCCTAAAAGAGAAACTGGAGTGAATCAGAGGATAAGACTAGTGAGGGAGGGATATTTAGTTGACAGTGACAGGACTGATTCCCTACGATGGCGGATGGACGGAGCAATCGATGCAGCCTGGGCGTGCGTGCGACGTTGTCTTGGGCCGGGAAAGCATAGGGACAGAAGTGACATTTTTTTGAGCAGGGGCCGTGCATGTGTAGTCCATCGATCAATCAACATAGGAAGCCATGGGGTGGAGCAAGGGAAGAAAGGGCACTGGCAGGAGATTGGATGGGGGGCGGGGTGAGGTAGGCATGGAGAAGGGCGGCGACGGTGGCGGCGAGGTGGGAGATGAGACGAGTCCGCACGAATTTATTCTAGAGAGAGAAAATTGCAAGAATCAAGCATTAGAGACCAAGCCCATCGTTGGCTTCCCCTGGCTAATTTTTCGGAATGGCTGACACGTCAAGTACCCTTCTATGGTTTCTGACTTTCTGTCCTCCTAGACGATTGCCGAGGAGAACACCTCTCCCTCTTCGAGATCGGATCGGATCCCTCTTCGGTTCCAACTCTAGGAGGTCTAGTCGTGATATCATGGCAAGCGAAAACTAAGCCACGTCTAGGGTTGATGGCGACGGCGAGGGGAAACAAGATGACGTGAAGGCGAAAGCAGCGGAGGCGGCAGGCCGATCTAGCTCATCGCTAGCGGACTCTCTGAACGACAAGCTACGATACCCGAGTCTCGGCGAATATGGAGAAGAGGATGTGGTTCTAGAAGAATATTTGGAGGAATTGGAGAATGCGTTGAGTTCATGGTGTTGGCTAGGGTTCATACCAAAATTCGGTCCAATTGACATGCTTGGGTGATTGGGAAACAGTGATGCAGGATGGGCCGTGGATCTTCAGGCACTGTCTGTTGTTGTTGGCGCCATATGATGGTTGGTCGGAGGCAAGCCAGGTTGAGCTCTTCACATACCAGGTGTCGGTGAGGGTGATGTGGTTGAAGGAGAATATGCGGTTAGCCAGCATTGGAAGATAATTGGCACAGAAAGCAGGGGTTGTGGACTATGTGGATGTGCAGCCAGTCAAAGGGCAGGGGGAAGGCATTCAGGTTCGTGTTACCCAAGATGTGGGTAAGCCTCTCACGAGATGTGCAAGTCTGACACTGAGAAAGCAAAAGGTGTACTTTGACTTTGAATATGAGAAGGTGCATGCATTTTGTGGGGTCTACTAATTTGTGAGTCATGTTGTGAAGGAGCATGGGAATGGAATCTATAATGAAAGTGCAATTATCTATCCCATGACCTTTATTACTCCAAATTTAGAAGGTGTGATAGTGGATGCCTTCGAGTATGGGTGGCAGAGGTGGAAGATCAACAAGGGGTTGAGGAGCCAGGGGAGGAGGTTGTGGTTTTTATGAACCGAGCAACTTGTCAAATGCAGCTGATGATCTGCGAAGCAAAACTTCTAGCCAAGTTAAACCGACTAATAATTCTTCACAGTCATCGAGTGCTTTGAAACGACGACTGGAATATGAGGATAAGAATCAGGGAGGAGGGGGAACTGAGGTTCTATTGATTGATGGCAAGGGAGATGCTATTTTTTATACGAAAAATTTGGAGAACAAGGACATGGGAGATAGAGAGGATGATAATACTTCCCTGGGAAGTAAGACACACAAACCTAGTGGAACGGAAGTGATGGACTTGGCAACATTGGCGGCCTCCAACGCGGAGGACTGTCGGGCCCAATGATACTCATAGGATAGAACTGGCGCGGGATGCATCAATCCCGGGCAGTTCAGGCACTTCTGGATGTCCAGAGGTGCTATAAACCGGATGTACTCTTTCTGCCGAAGTCACATATGTCTTACGTATGGGCAGAACGACCGATGAGAAAGCTAGGGTTATAGATGAGGCTGGTTGACCTGAGTGATGGAAGGGTGGTGGGTCTGCTTCTGACGTGGAGAGATGACATAAACATAACTAATCATAGTGTTACGAGTAATTACATAGATGTTACTATCAATGATGGGCTGAAGTGTTGATCTTCTGGGTACTATGGGGATCCAGCAAGAGAAAATAAGCACAAATATTGGGAATATAAGCACAACTTAATGGAACAAGATGAGATTGAATGTCTCTAGGAGGTCGAGTGAACTGGCTAAAACACGGGGATGGAAGCAAAATCTTTTTCCATAATTTTTCTTCAACCCAGAAGGAAAATAACACTATAAAAGCTCTGGAAGATGAAAATGATGTAATGCAAGAGGATGACTAGGAGAGGGGAATATTATCAAGAATTATTTCTCTACCTTGTTTACCTCGCACGTGGATATACCAGATGAAACAATGATTGAGAAGGTTATACCAAGAGTTAATCATACATAAATAATAGACTCTTTCAACCATTTTCATAAGAAGATGTGCGCCGAGCGGTTTTCAACATTGGTGATTTCAAAGCTCCTGGCCCCGACGGTTTGGATGATGCTTTCTATAAGCGTTTCTGGAATATGATCGGGGATGATTGATACATCTCCAACATATCTATAATTTTTTATTCTTCCATGTTGTTATATTATCATTCTTGGATGTTTTACAATCATTTTATAGCAACTTTATATCATTTTTTGGGACTAACCTATTAACATAGTGCCCAGTGCCAGTTGCTATTTTTTGCTTGTCTTTTACTTCACAGAAAATAAATACCAAACGGAATGCAAACGCAACGAAACTTTTTGGAGAATTTTTCTGGGCAAGAAGACACAAGATGGGCCAAAGAGGTACCATAGGGGTGCCCCGAGGGGGGCACAACCCACCTGGGCACGCCTGGGGGCCCAGGTGCGCCCTGGTGGGTTGTGCCCACCTCGGTGGCCTACCGCACCGCCTCTTTGCTCTATAAATACCCCAATATTTTAGAAACCCTAGGGGAGTCGATGAAAATCAATTCTAGCCTCCGCAAGTTCTAGAAACCACAGATCCAATCTAGACACCATCACGGAGGGGTTCATAATCCTCATTGGTGCCTCTCTGATGATGCGTGAGTAGTTCATTGTAGTCCTACGGTTCGTTGTTAGTAGCTAGATGGCTTCTTCTCTCTCTTTTGATTCTCAATACAATGGTCTCTTGGAGATCTATTTGATGTAACTCTTTTCTGGGCATGTTTGTTGGGATCTGATGAACTTTGAGTTTATGATCAGATCTATGTTTTTATCATGAAAATTATTTGAGTCTTTTGATCTCTTATATGCATGATTACTTATAGCCTCATATTTATTCTTCTAATATTTGGTTTAATTAGGCCGACTAGATCGATTTTTCTTGTCATGGGAAGACGTGCTTTGTGATGGGTTCGATCTTAAGGCCGGTGCTTGATCCCAGTGACAGAACGGGAAACGACATGTATGTATCGTTGCTATTAAGGATAACAAGATGGGGTCTATTTCTATATAAATAAATCTTGTCTACATCATGTCATCGTTCTTATTGCATTAGTCCGTTTCTCCATGAACTTAATACACTAGATGCATGCTGGATAGCGGTCGATGTGTGGAGTAATAGTAGTAGATGCAGACAGGAGTCGGTCTACTAATCTTTTACGTGATGCCTATATAATGATCATTTCCTAGACATCATCATGATTATTTGAAGTTCTATCAATTGCCCAACAGTAATTTGTTTACCCACCGTATGCTATTTTTCTCGAGAGAAGCCACTAGTGAAAACGGCCCCGAGGTCTCTTCTTTATTATATTTTCCTTTAAGATCTATTTTTATTCGATTTTATTTTCAGATCTATATTTCCAAGCCGTCGACGTAGTGAAACCGTCGATGTGCTGCATCATCCCTTCCTCTTTGGGGAAATGTCGACATAGTTCAAGCCGCAATCAAAAGGAATTTCGGGCGCTGTTGCCGGGGAGACATCATCAACATCTACCAGGTTCCTAATCACAAATCTCATACCCTTGCAATTTATATTATTTGCCATTTGCCTCTCATTTTCATCTCCCCACTCAAAAATATTTGCCGTTTTATTTGCCCTCTTTTTTTGTTCGTGTTTCTCGTGGAGTTCTTGTCACCATGAGTGACTTCGGTATGGCAGAAACAGATGATGGCCTAACTCCTAAAATTCGACGATCTGGCAATCTGGATGCTAAAACTTTTGTTCTGGGGCAAGGGAATGTTATAGGAAAAGACGTATCCAAGAATTTTTCAATTGTGTTGGAAATTTAAGTCTTGATGATGATCCTATACTTAACATGACTAAATTTATGCGGAAGCTATTTCAGCGCTAGTTCTGAAACTTGAAAATAAATTTATCCACACTCATCCTACCATGCAAAGATTGTTTCTTGAGTTACCCATTATAAAGTATCATAAAGCTAAAAAGTTAGCCACCCAAGTTCTTATGAATGAATTTGATTATATAATACGGGAAGCTAGGGAAAATTTTGATTTCTATGGTATGAATTGTGAAAAGCCGGTGGTAGATGAAATTCTTTATAATAGTGATTATGTGCTAAGACATTTTATTGGGGATAATCAAATCTTTGATGAGAATCTTTAGAAGGAAGTCCCTGTTTTAGATATAATCCAATAAGTTTTCAATGATGTTAATCAACACAATTCTTGGATTGTTGCCGGAAATCAAAGGGGTTACGATGATAAGCAACTTGATAATGCTAAAGTCTCTATGGATAAGGTGTTTTTTGTTGTCTATGAAAAACCTCCTCACGAAAACACCTCTAAAGAACGTGAAACTAAAGATGACAATACTTGAATCTTTGCATTATGCCTAGCTAGGGGCATAAAACGATAGCGCTTGTTGGGAGGCAACTCAATGAATAAAATATATTTTTGTCTTGTTATTTCTGTTCTTAAGTGTTTGCACAATTATGCTACTGTTATGATTGTGTTATTTATGTTTTAGTTAGTGTTTGTGCCAAGCAAATCCTTTGTGATCATGTTGGATGATAGTTAATTTGATCTTGCAGTAAAACAAGCAATTTTGCGCCCAGAAAAATAATTCTCATTTTTAACTGAAGCGTGATAAAATACTGATTCATTTTGCAGAAGATTAATATACAAATTTACCACATTGTCCTAATTTTTTAGAATTTTTGGAGTTACAAACGTATTAAAGTTTTCATATTACTGCGGACTATTCTGTTTTTGACAGATTCTGTTTTCTTTCCGTTGTGTGCTTATTTCAATGAATTTATGGTTTGTATTGGAGGGTATAAGCTATAGCAAAGTTGGAATACAGTAGATATAATGCAGAAATAAAATATGAATGGTTTGCAACAGTACTTCTAGTAGTGATTTGCTTTGTTATACTAACGGATCTCACGAAGGTTTTGTTGAGTTTTGTGTGATTGAAGTTTTCAAGTTTTGGGTAAGATCACGATGGATGAAAGAATAAGGAGTAATAAGACCCTAAGCTTGGGGATTCCCATGGAATCCCAAGCCATTATCTAAAAGAGAAGCAAGCAACTAAGCTTGGGGATGCCCGAGTAGCATCCCCTCTTTCTTCTAACGACTATCAGTATTTTACTTGGAGCTATATTTTTATTCGTCACATATCATGAGTTTCGCTTGGAGCGTCTTGTATGATTTGAGTCTTTGCTTGTTTTGCTTTTTATTTTTAGTCACCTATCCTTGCTGGACACACCTATTTGAGAGAGCCAAAATTATGCTATGACTTGTTAGAATTGCTTTCTATGCTTCACTTAAATCTTTTTGAGCTATGGAATCGCTCTAGTGCTTCACTTATATCTTTTTGAGCACGATGTGCTTTATTATTTTTGACGAAATGCTCTCATGCTTCACTTAGATTTATTTGGGATTTCGTAAATGTCTAAGAAATTCTCTCATGCTTCACTTAAGTTATTTTGAGAGAAGAAATTTTTTATGCTCATGTTCTTCACTTAGATTTGTTTTAGCTATGAGAAACAACATATGAAACTAGTCCCAAATGATAGATATTCAAGAGGGATATAACAAAAACTTTCATGAAGATCACTGGACAAAATAAACTTGATTCCTTGTAATAGTTTCGCGATATGATGATATAATATGTGAGTCTTGTTGATGAGTAATTATGCTTTAGTAAGAATATTGGCGTTAAGGTTTGCGATTCCCTATGCAAGCACGAAAGTCAATAGTTATGCAATGAAATTATATCCTACTTGTGGTGCATTATTCGGTGTTAGATATGCTTAATGCTCACTTATGAGATTTTTCGTTTCTTGGTTGGATGCTTCTCAATCTTTTGCTAGCCTTCATTTGCATTAAGTATGATCACAACTTGTGCATCCAAAATCCTTAAACCCAGTTCTGCCACATGAGTCCACTATACCTACCTATATGCGGTATTCTTTTGCCGTTCTAAGAAAATTTGTATGTGCCATCTCTAATTTTTAAAATAAACTTCTCTTTTGTGTGCTCGTACCGTTCATGAAATGGTAGGGGGTGGCTGATATGTTTCCATGCTAGATGTGTTATTCTCAAGATGAGTGTTTATTCACTTGTCATTGCACGAGAGTACGACAAAGGTATTAGGGATGCCTAGTCCTGAAATGAAAAATGAATTTACTTTATGTTGTCAAATAATAAATTCCTTGGAAAGTGTTGGTATGGACGACACCCGTGGATTCGGTTAGCCGTGGAATGTGAAAATATGATGGAAAAAGGAATAAACTTTATTTTCTCTTTGGGAACCGCCTATGATATATCTAGCATGGAAAGTATAGGGAACTACTTGATCATTTTCGTTGACAGGAAAAGCATGCCACCTAAAATGTTTTTATCTCTATCTTTTTCACTTTGAGTTATGACACCTCTACAAATCCCTACTTCCCTCTACGAAGGGCCTTTCTTTTACTTTAAGCAATTTTTTTGTTTGAGTCTTCATCTTCTCTTATAAAGCACCAACAAAGGGGAACTATGATCGTACTTGAGCATTGGGTGTACCTAATATGCAAGTGTGTTTCATGAATGGATCAATGACTGAGCATAATGGGCTAGGGATAAATTGCTATAGTGTTGATATTTTGAAAGACATGGTTGCTTATTGATATGGTTAAGTATTGAAATCTTCATGTTAAAAACTAGACTATTGCTTTGAATCATATAAAAGTCCAAATGTCCATGCTACAAAGAAAAGATTATGTTAGGCACATGTTAGGCAACATTCCACATCAACAATTCTATTTTTATCATTTACCTACTCGAGGACGAGCTGGAATTAAGCTTGGGGATGCTGATACATCTCCAACGTATCTATAATTTTTTATTGTTCCATGCTATTATATTATCATTCTTGGATGTTTACCAACCATTTTATAACAACTTCATATCATTTGTTGGGACTAACCTATTGACATAGTTCCTAGTGCCAGTTGATGTTTTTTGCTTGGTTTTTTTACTTCACAGAAAATCAATACGAAATGGAGTCCAAATGCAGCGAAACTTTTTGGAGAATTTTTCTGGGCCAGAAGACACAAGGGGGTGCCCCGAGGGGGGCACAACCCACCTGGGCGCGCCTGGGGGCCCAGGTGCACCCTGGTGGGTTGTTCCCACCTCGTTGGTCTCCCGCACTGCCTCTATGCTCTATAAATACCCCAATATTCCAGAAAACCTATGGGAGTCGACGAAAATCAATTCCAGCCACCGCAAGTTCCAGAAACCACAGATCCAATCTAGACACCATCACGGAGGGGTTCATCGTCCTCATTGGTGCCTCTCCGATGATGCGTGAGTAGTTCATTGTAGACCTACGGGTTCATAGTTAGTAGCTAGATGGCTTCTTCTCTCTCTTTTGATTCTCAATACAATGGTCTCTTGGAGATCTATTTGATGTAATTCTTTTCGCGGTGTGTTTGTTGGGATCCGTTGAACTTTGAGTTTACGATCGGATCTATGTTTTTATCCATGAAAGTTATTTGGGTCTTTTGATCTCTTATATGCATGATTACTTATAGCCTCGTATTTCTTCTCCGAATCTTTGATTTAGTTCGGCCGACTAGATCGGTTTTTCTTGTCATGGGAAGAGGTGCTTTGTGATGGATCCGATTTTACGACCGGTGCTCGATCCCAGTGAAAGAAGGGGAAACGACACGTATGTATCGTTGCTATTAAGGATAACAAGATGGGGTCTATTTCTATATGAATAGATCTTTTCTACATCATGTCATCGTTCTTATTGCAATAGTCCGTTTCTCCATGAACTTAATGCACTAGATGCATACTGGATAGCGGTCGATGTATGGAGTAATAGTAGTAGATTCAGGCAGGAGTCGGTCTACTAATCTTGGACGTGATACCTATATAATGATCATTGCCTGGATATCGTCATGATTATTTGAAGATCTATCAATTGCCCAACAGTAATTTGTTTACCCACCGTATGCTATTTTTCTCGAGAGAAGCCACTAGTGACATCTACGGCCCCCGGGTCTCTTCTTTATTATATTTGCCTTTGAGATCTATTTTTATTCGCTTTTATTTTTAGATCTATATTTCCAAAAATCCAAAAATACCTTGTTGCACTTTATTTTACTTTGTATTTATACGAGAACTATTTATCTAGTCTATCATATTTTTATCCCGTAAACTCGGCAATTTCTGGCACCGTTACCCAAAAGGGATTGATAACCCCTTTAACACGTCGGGTTGCAAGTATTTGTTCTTCTGTGCAGGTACTGTTTACATAATGTTGCGTGATTCTCCTACTGGTTCGATAACCTTGGTCTCATCACTAAGGAAATACCTACTGTTGCTGTGCTGCATTATTCCTTCCTCTTTGAGAAAATACCGACTTAGTTTAAGCCGCAATCAATGACTTGGTGAAGGAGGTGCTGGATGCTATTAACGTCAGGTGCATCCCGGATGGTCGGAATAAAACCATGATAGTTTTGACCCCGAAGGTTAATGGGCCAACATATATTATGCAATTGAGGGCAATCAACCTTTGTAATGTGGCCTACAAGATCATCTAAAAAATGCTCATGCCACAGCTGAAGGTGATTCTCCCGGATACCATTGGCCCCACAAAGAGTGCATTTGTGATGGGTAGGCTAATTACGGATAATATTTTGATTGTGTATGAATGTGTGAATGCCATCAAGAGGAAAAAAGGGAAGACGGGTTTATGTGCAGTCAAACTGGACATGTACAAAGCATACAATCGAGTTGAATGGTGCTTTCTTCGTCGTATGATGGAGAGACTGGGTTTTGTAGACAGGTGGATATCTATGGTCATGGTATGTGTCGCTTCGGTATCATATAGTGCGAGATTCAACTCGGCTGACATGGAGCTTTTCACCCTGATGAGGGGTTTGTGGCAAGGAGATCTGTTTTCTCCGTACCTCTTCTTGTTACGTGTGGAGGCCTTGTCAAGCATGTTACAATGGGAAGAAAAGAATGGCAGCTTATTAGGGGTAAGAGTGTGTCGAGAGGCCCCTCAGATATCAGATTTGCTATTTACAGATGACTCTTTGATCTTTATGAAGGCAGGTGGGCAGCCGAGGCTGAATGTCTGTGAAGTGTTCTGGATGTCTACTATACTAGTTCAGGGCAGCTGGTAAGTGATGCGAAGTTGAGTATATTGTTTAGCCTGAATATTTCTGTACATGACAAGGTAGTGTGTGCCAAAATTTGGGGATAAATACATAATCGTTGAAGTTTAAACACCTCGGACATCCAACTTTAGTGGGACTGTACAGAAGTGATTGCTTTGAGTATCTAATTGACCACAACTATCAGTTGGTGAGTGGATGGAAAGAGAAGTTGTTGTCGATTGGAGGAAAGGAAACATTGATCAAATCAGTTGTTCAAGCCATTCCGGTGTTTGCGATGTCGATATTCAAAATCCCAAAAACAATTGTGAAGGGGTGAAATATGCAATATCTACGTACTGGTGGGGTGATGATGACAACCATAAGCGTATGCATTGGGCGGCTTGGTGGAAATTATGTGTTCCGAAGGAGAGAGGAGAACTTGGATTCAGAGATTTACATAGCTTTAATTTAGCAATGCTGGCTATGCAAGTATGGAGCCTCCTGGAGAACCTTGATGCATTATGTGCAAACATTTTGTGGGTCAATTACTATCTGTATGGGAGACTTTTGGAAGCCCAAATGAAGAATGGCAGTTCATATACTTGACAAAGTATCTGTGTTGGAACCCATACCTTTTAAGAGAGGTGCAATATAGCGTATTGGGGTTGGTACTCAGGTAAATATTTGGACCGGTCCATGGATCTTGGCGATTGCTATAGGACGTGTAATCTAGAGGGGGAACTTTGCTTTTGAAGGTATATAAACCCATTGAACCAGGGACAGGGCTATGGGATCAACAATTAGTCCATGATGTCTTTTGGACAGTTGATGCAGAAAGAATATTTTTGCGGTCCCATTAGCACCTCATGGCACCATGGAGGACTTCGTTGCCTAGAAATTTACAAAGCACCATTTTTCCATAGTGAGGTTGGCGTAGCATGTCGAATCGGAGCATCAGTTCGGACGTTGGTACCGGCGTTCCGAATGAGAACCATCACAACGGCATCCAATTTGGACGAAGCTTTGGAGTGCTCATGTTCCGACCAAGATAAAATTTCATGTGTGGAAGGCCCTACAAGGATTTATTCCGTGTGTGGGTGTACTGGCGATTCGCCACATTGCAAGCATCGTTAAGTGTGCAAGGGAATCAGATATATGGCGGTGTTTGAAACTAGATGTATTCGTCGGAGAGGCTTTCGCTGTTGACCGAGCGGGTTCAGCTGCACTGGACTATATTTTATGTGAACCCGCTAGGTCAAGTTTGATTCCGGGATCGAGTGCCCAGTTATTGATCTTAGTACGAATTTAGTATATCTAGCGGGACAGAACACAATCTGTTCATGGAGAGGATGTGCAGATCCCATCACGATCTACACTGTCTATTAGTGCTTTAACTGTGAATTACTAGAAGTCGAGGCAGAAAAACACGAAAAAACATGGGTATTCACAATAGGAGATGGGTGGAACCAGCGGAAGATTGTGTGAAACTCAACGTTGACACGGCGTTCCACCCAAGTGATCTTCAAGGTGCTATCGGTGCAATTCTCCGGGATGATAAAGGCAGATTTATTGTTGCATCATATGACCGTCTTGAGCATGTGGCGGATGCAGCAATGGCGAAGGCCTATGCACTCAGGCATGGACTACTTCTAGCGCAATAGTTCGGATACGACATTTAATTGTGGAATAAGGCTGTATGGAGGTGATCAACACGATGCAAGGAGGAGGCTTCACAGTTTTAGGAGTGGCCACCATTTATGATGATATTAACGTCGTCTCTCCAGGATATACTTTGGTTTCTTTCATTCACTGCCCAAGGAAGACGAATATAGTCTCTCATGAATTAGCTAGGTTAGCGGTCTCGATGCCACCATCAACATCGATAGAGGAGCCGAGAGTATCGATTGTTAGCTGGCTGGTGGATGATGTAACTATCCATTGAATTAATGAAGCTACCCACCGCTGACTTCAATTATTAATTCCAGTTTCTTATCGGGAAACTACTTTATGTATAATAACTAGATATTGTTATCATGGTAATTGTTCACTTGCAACATGACAACCATGATGACATAACCTGGCAATTGGTGGTGATGAAAAAATCGCCGAAACAAAACAACATTATATCTTGTGTTAAAGCTCTCGTTGAGACGAACTCATCAGTAAAGACATATCATTTGGAAAATTTAAGTTTAGAAACTAAAGCCGATGATGTTAGCATGACGTGAAAGATTCTGCATGCATGTATCCCCTCTCTCTATGGAGCAAAATCCGATTAAAATAGTCGCTGAACCTTAAAACTAACTAGCACACATATCCTAGTCAAGCTCGATGGAGACCGATGACCACTGTGACCGTGACCCTCCACGGCATGCTGCGAGAAGACATGCGCGTTTCGAATACTCTTTATCTTATTGGTAATTTTTAGTTTCCATATGTGTTTCAGCAGAGGATCAGTGAACCCATGGAACGTCAACCAACAACTAGCACAGGTATCTGTCAAAATATGGCTTTAGGTTCCACAGCCCAGACGATAGTTTAACATTTGAAAAGTGTGTGCCAAATTGGTGAAACTGAATCTTTGTTAAAATACGATAGAGATATGCATTTAGTTTTCGTATTTAGTAAAGTTGAGTTTTTATAGCGCAACAACTATGTTAAGAAAATAATCTTTCAACCAGTAGAAGTAGAACGATTAGCATGACCAAGTCCTAGCCAATGGTGCATTGACATATGATTGATTTGATTCTTGCGTTGCCACTGTATACAACTTGCGCGTTGGGACGTACAGATGAACCACAAACAAATAAACATCTTGTATTAAGAAAGGAGTTCGTTGTACTGCACTGACCGGTCGGTAGACGGTAGTAGTGTACAACCATATTAGGTTAAACGCAAGTAGTAGTAGAACTATGCTCCTAGGTGTGAGTGTGACCAAACATGGCTGTTGCTGAGTTGACTGCCACCTTATATAAACGGCTTGGAAGCAGACAGGGTCTCCATAAGAAGTTCAGGACTACACACGCAAGAGTCTGCGCCCCAAAGTCCAAGGGTGTCACAGGTTCACGGCTAGCTCACTATGTCCAAGGTAATTTGCCATCATGCATGTTCTTTCGTTTTGCTTATGTATTTGGGACCGGGGTTCCATGGAGCAAATTTAGAGGTGTACACTCATAGTGAACGCTCGTGTTTTCACTGCTTGTGAATGACCTGCAGAAGATCCTGATCAGAGCTGATCTCATCGGCGACAAGTGCAAGAGCAAGATCCTGTCAACTGCTGCCAAGCTCAAGGGTAGGGTACCTCTCTCCCTCACAATCCAACCTCTATCTATCTCGCACCCCTCTCCACTCTTCTTTACCAAAATGTATGTACTAATTTTCAGGGATCAAGTCCATGGACATTGACCAGGACAAGTGCACGCTGACGGTGGTCGGCACCGTCGATCCGGTGCGGCTCCTGCAGTGTCTCAGGAAGTCGTGCTTCGCCGCAGTTATCATCAGCGTCGTAGACGACAAGCCAAAGGAGCCCGAGAAGAAGAAGGACCCCTGCCTGGAGGCCTGCGAGAAGGCCTGCAAGGACAAGTGCGAGATGGCTTGCAAGGAGGCGTGCTGCAAGAAGAAGTGCGAGATGGCTACTTGCAATGAGGCGTGCTGCAAGAAGAAGTGCGAGATGGCTACTTGCAATGAGGCGTGCTGCAAGAAGGTGACGCCGTCCTGCTACCCGTCCCGCTGCACGCCGGGCTGCGACTCCAGCCCCTGTGGCCTGCCCAGCTGCCGCTTCTACATCTACGGCTGCGTCGTGCGCAAGCCGCCACTAGGACACGGCTGCAACAAGGGGAGGTCACGCGGACTCAGAGGAGAATGCGGCATCCAGTAGCCGTGGATTCATCATCGATCGTCCTGCAAGCTAAGATTCCGCAGGAGCATGTATGTATGGGGGTTTGTCGTGTCGTTGGAGTTTGCTTTTCGTAGAGTGATGATTCCCTTTCCTCTCAAGACGACGGCTTCGATCAGCATGGTTACTTGCGGTTTGATTCTTCAATCAGTCTAGTATAATAAAAGCATATGTCAGCTAGCATTTCTATTTGTAGATATTCGTGGTTACCTTATGAATTTATACTGGTGATTTAAAGTTTGAGACTGTCTATTTCACATTTATCTGAAAATAAATTAGTTTTTATTCAAATTTTACAGCCAATAGCAAGCTGATAGCCATAGATCAACTTACAGTAACCGTAAAACAGTATTACACGCGGTTTACATTGAGTCAAGACTAAAGAGTCCTAACTCTCACTTAGTTGCAAATGCAAACAATTACAACACGACTACAAGGTAATTACATGCACAATAAAGCACTATAAACGTTGTCTAGTGTTTGGGCATAAGCCAAGTGCTATTTCTCGGGTACCACAAAAAAAAAAAACAGGGAAACCACAGGGCCCTCGGCATAGACCAGAGTAAGCAGAGTACAACTCAGAAAACACTTGGCTTATAAAAAAACTCGGCATATTCCGCAAAAAACACTTGCGTTACACCCGAGGCTCGGCAAAGCACCTGTCACATGGCCATCCTTACCACACTTGATGGCCCCGTGACGGTGGGCGCTATAAGCCGAGTGTTCTCTAATGGCATACTCCGCTTACATGTAAACCGTGTATCCAAAAGAAAGCACTCGACTTATACTCATGCCCCTTCACCTTTACCCCCCCCCCCCCCCATTTTATAAATAGATGTGCGCGTGGCGGCTCGACTATTACGGATGGAAATATGCCCTAAAGGCAATAATAAAGTTGTTATTATTATATTTCCTTGTTCATGATAAAAAGTTTATTATTTATGCTAGAATTGTATTGATCGGAAACTTAAATACATGTGTGGATACATAAACAAATACCGTGTCCCTATTAAGCCTCTACTAGACTAGCTCATTGATCAAAGATGGTTAAGATTTTCTAACCATAGACATATGTTGTCACTTGATAACGCGATCACATCATTAGAAGAATGATGTCGACACATCCGTTAGCTTAGTATATGACTATTGCTGTCTATGGGTCAGTTTGGTTTGTTTCCTGAGCTTCGTGCCTGGACCAGGACGCTGCCTGGATTCAGCCTGGGTGTTCTTTCATTTCGTGCCTGGCCAGACTGCTTTAGACTATGGGTGTTTGGTTGTGGCCTGGCCTGGCAGAGAATTAAATAATATATGCTAGTACCATTATTGCACAGAAGCACCAGAACTATTGAAACATGCATTGATTAGCATAGCAGGTAGCTGCCCAGGCATCCTTTTTTCAGCGCCTGGTTCAGGCTAATCAACATGCCTGGTCACACTCCAGGCTAACTACGTTGTCAACTTCACCAGGCCAGGCTAGTATATGTTTTTCCAGGACCTCAACCAAACAGCCACCAGGCATTTTTCAGGCATGCTCCAGGCCAGGCGTAGCACAGCCTGGACACCATCCAAACACGCTCTATATCCATATCTATATCTATATCTACTAATAAAGTAAGGTGCATTTCTTCAATTTTTTATGCTTCACCGTGGAATTTCATTTATATATCTGACATTACTAAATTTTTGTGCGTCTATGTGCTAGAAACTTAAAAATGTTCCACCAGAATTCCGCAATTGGTCCGTGTGCGCGGTCCGGCCCAACGAAGCCAGCCTAATTATATTGCCCACGCATTTCTAAAGGCCTTTTTTTTGCATGGGGAGATAAACAGCTGGAGCTTCCCACAGGGCGCCTAAGACTGGGCCGGCCCCTTTCTCCTTTTTGTTTTCCATTTCTATTTTTCTTTTATCTCTTCCTTTCTCTTTCCCTTTTATATATTTTCTCCTTTTTCCTTATTTTTAATTTCTTTTTGACCTAAAAATTTACAAAAATATTCACAATTTTAATTTTTGTTCAAATATTCAAAAAATAGTCAGAATTACAAAACTTTGTTCATGATTTGAATAATGTTCAAAAATTTTAAAAAAAATCCTCGTGTTAAATTTTCTCAGTATTCAAAAAAAGTTCTCCATTTTAATAAAAGTTCTCATGTATAGAAAAATATTTTTGTTCTTAAAGAATTCTTTGAAATTTGTTTTATAAAAATTACATTTTATAAATTGTTCCATATTTGAAAGTATTCCTTCCGAAATGTTCACAAATCGAAAAATAATCTTCGCGTCTAAGAATTCATTTTCTAAAAGTGGTTTGAATGCCCCCCCTTAAAAAAATCGAAAAAATTAAAAATATTTATGCTTTTATAAAATTCTCATGTTTTCAAAATAAATGTGAATTTAAAAAACTATTCATGTTTTACATTTGTTCAAATTGTTCGGGATTTAAAAAAAATTTCACATTTTGAAGAATATTTACCAATTCATATTTTTTTGAATGTTAAAAAACAAAAATATATTTCTAATCTGGCTCTATGGTAATTTCTTAAATATTCACGCTGGCCATTGGTTAGCGATGCGCGTTCATTCTATGCTGGTTGACTATAAAAGAAAGAAATCGTAGGCACGTGCCAATAAAAAAGAATATGTTGTTCGACTTTAATTAGAGCAAAGTTGTGGGCACTTGAGCACTGAAATAAACAAAGAGAATAAACCAGCATAAAGAAGGGACATTCATGCCTGATTATGCTAATGAAACAGGATTTATGTGCTTCAATTAATAATCCACCCGGTTACGCCGTCGTAGGAGAGAGTGGTCGAAGAAACCTGTCATGAAGGTCGTCGCGCAGCAACCAAATGAGGAGGCAGGCACAACCACGAGATGAAGGCAGACCCGGAGGAAAAAATGCATGAGCTGGGTGCTCACCACCACGCCGACCAACCCCACCACTATCAAGATTTCACATCTCAAATATGTCTAGCGAGAAGACCATAACTCCTTGCTCTGTCACCTACCATTGTGGAGATCCTTTTTTTGGATGACACATCAATTATCTTTTCTGTTGCTTCTCGCAAAAAAAAATTTCTCCCCCATTGCAACGCACTGGCATATGTGGATACATAAAAGGTTTTTTATTCATGCTAGAATGTTATTGATCGACAACTTAAATACATGTGTGGATACATAAAAAGATACTGTGTCCCTTTTCAGCCTCTACTAGACTAGCTCATTGATCAAACATGGTTAAGGTTTTCTAACCATAGACATGTGTTGTCACTTGATAGTGGAATCACATCATTAGGAGAATGATGTAATGTACAAGACCCATCCGTTAGCTTAGCATATGATCGTTCAGTTTTATTGCTATTGCTTTCTTAATGTCAAATACATATTCCTTCGACTATGAGACCATGCAACTCCCGGATATTGGAGGAATACCTAGTGCGCTATCAAATGTCACAACATAACTGGGTGATCAGAGATGCTCTACAGGTATCTCCAAAGGTGTTTGTTCACTTGGCATAGATGGAGATTAAGATTTGTCACTCCATATATTGGAGAGGTATTTCTGGGCCCTCTCGGTAATACACATCAGAAGAGGTTTGCAAGCAAAGTGACTTAGGAGTTAATTATGAGCCAATGTATTACGAAACGAGTAAAGAGACTTGGCGCTAACGATATTGAATTAGGTACGAAAATACCGATGATCGAATCTCGGGCAAGTAACATATTGATAGACAAAGGGAATTACGTATGTTGTCATAAGGTTCGACCGATAAAGATCTTCGTAGAATATGTAGGAACCAATATGGGCATCCATGTTCCGCTATTGGTTATTGACCAGAGAGGTGTCTCGGTCATGTCTACATAGTTCTCGATACCCGTAGGGTCCGCACGCTTAAAGTTCGTTAACAATATAGTGTTATATGAGTTATATGATTTGTTGATCGAGTATTGTCTGGAGTCCCAGATGAGATCACAAACAGGACGAAGAGCTCTGGAATGGTCCGTAGGTAAAGATTGATATATAGAACGATGCTATTTGGACAGCGGAAGAGTCTCGGGAGGTACCGGGTAGTCATCGATCACCGGAAGGGGTTCCGAGAACCCCCCTCCCCCCCCCCCCCCCCCGGGAGGTTAATGGGCCATATGGGCCAAAGGGGGGAAACACAACAGCCCACAAGGTGCTGGGGCGCCCCTCCTAAGGCCACAGCCCTTGGGGAGAGAAGAAAAGGGGGGAGTCGGCCTCCCCTTCCTTCCCTCTCCCCCCTTTCCTTCCCCCTTCTGCAAACACGGTAAGGGGGGTCGCCACACGGCAGGAGCCCAAGGGGGCCGGCAGCCACCCTTGGGGCGCTTGCTGGCGGTCTCCCCTCTCCCCCACCTATATATATGAGGGAGGGGGCCACACATAGGCCACGACAATCTCCTAGCCGTGTGCGGCGCCCTCTCCACAGTTTTGTCCCTCGGTCATATTTTATAACTAGACGTGTGCGCGGTGGCTCGGCTGTTACAGATGGAAATATGACCTATAGGCAATAGTAAAGTTGTTATTATTATATTTCCTTGTTCATGATAAAAGGTTTATTATTCATGCTAGAATTGTATTGGTCGGAAACTTAAATACATGTATGGATACATAAATAAATACAGTGTCACTAGTAAGCCTGTACTAGACTAGCTGATTAATTGATCAAAGATGGTTAAGGTTTCCTAACCATAGACATGTGTTGTCACTTGATAATGGGATCACATCATTAGGAGAATGATGTAATGGATAAGACACATCCGTTAGCTTAGTATATGATCATTCAGCTTATTGCTATTTATATCCATACCTCCAGACCTACTAATAAAGTAATGTGCGTTTCTCCAATTTTTTCATCCGTTCATCGTTGAATTTCTTTTATATATTTGAGGTGGTACTAAATTTTTGTGCGTCTATCCGCTAGAAACTTAAAAATGTTTCCCCAGAATTCCGCAATTGGTCCGCATGCGCGGTCCGGCCCAACGAAGCCAGCCCAATTATATTGCCTACGCATTTGTAAAGACCTTATTTTTCGCATGGAGCGACAAACTGTTGAAGCTTCCCAGAGGGCGCCTAAGACTGGGCTGGCCCGTTTCCCCTTTTTGTTTTTCCATTTCTATTTTTATTTTCATCTGTTCCTTTCTCTTTCTCTTATATGTTTTTATATTTTATTACTTATTTTTAATTTTTTGTGACATAAAATTTTACAAAAATATTCAGAATTTTTTTCAAATATTCAAAAAATAGTCAGCATTCCAAAAGTTTGTTCCTGTTTTGATAAATGTTCAAAACTTTAAAAAAACGCCGTGTTAATTTTTCTCAGTATTAAAAAAATGTTCTCAATATTAAGAAAAGTTCTCATGAATAGAAAAATGTTTTTGTTCTTCCAAAATTCTTTGAAATTTGTTTATAAAAATTAAATTTTACAAAATGTTCTATATTTGAAAATATTCCTTTTGAAATGTTCACAAATCCAAAAATAATGTTCGCACCTAAGAATTCATTTTCGAAAATTGGTTTGAATGTCCCCCTTAAAAAACCGAAAAAATCGAAAAATATTTATGCTTTGATAAAATTCTCATGTTTTCAAAATATTTTTTGTGAATTAAAAAAACTATTCATATTTCTAATTTTTTTTATATTTTTCCAAAATATTGGAATTCCCAAAACAAATGTTTACATTTGTTCAAATTGTTCGGGATTTAAAAAATTGTTCACGTTTAGAAGAATATTCGCCAATTTATATTTTTTTTGAATGTTTAAAAAACAAAAATATATGTCTAATCTAGCGCTATGGTAATTTCTTAAATATTTGCGCTGGCCATTGGTTAGCGATGCACATTCGTTCTATGTTGGTTGACTATAAATGAAAGAAATGTAGGCACGTGCCAATAAAAGAGAATATGTTGTCTGACTTTAATTAGAGCAAAATTGCAGGCACTTGAGGACTGAAATAATCAAAGAGAATAAACTAGCATAAAGAAGGGACATTCATGCCTGATTATGCTAATGAAACGAAATTTATCTGCTTCAATTAGTATCCACCCGGTTACGCTGTCGTAGCAGAGAGTGGTCCAAGAAACCTGTCATGAAGGTCGTCGCGCAACCACCAAATGAGGAGGCAAGCACAACCCCGAGATGAAGGCGAACCCGGAGGAAAAAATGCATGAGCTGGGTGCTCTCCACCACACCGACCAACCCCATCACTATGAAGATTTCATGTGTCAAATATGTCTAGCGAGAAGACCATAACTCCTTGCTCTATCCGTACCATTGTTGTCATGGAATTGTCACGTCAGATGTCCTAGTGAAAGGACTTATTCGCGGAGCCATCGCAACTAGGAAGCTTGAAGGGGTTAATTGGGACAAGAGACACGGGAGGTTTATACTAGTTCGGCCCCTTACGAAGGTAAGGCCTACGTCTAGTTGGGTTGGTATTGCTTGAATTTTCGATGACCAGGGAGCGAGATACGCTATGCCCGGTTCTCGACGAGGTGTTTCTTGCCCTTAGCCGTCAGCGGGTCGCCCCCTTATATACACGGGTTGGCGCCCTGCGGCTTACAGAGTCCCTGCCGGCTCATAAACAGTGTCCGGCTCGGTGACTAGTTAAATCTACCTTACAATAAAAGTCATGCCATTGTGGCAGTTTACTACAACGGTCCTCCAGTCGATGGTGGGCTTTATGCCCTTTTATGGAACCGCCATCTTCATGCTTGGTCTTAGGCTTCTTTCTGATGAGTCTTCTTTGCGTAACCCGGCCCCTCCTGGGCGGCTTACACAAATAGTTATATCCCCAACATTAGGCCCCAGATTGATTTGAACCGCCGTCTTCATGTCAATCTTAACATACCTTAGAAAATAAACCTTCAGCCTTCTGCCTGTGTAAAGGTTTTTAACCCGCCATGACGTCATCTTCTGGATCCGTGTTAGCCCGTCGTGACGTCATCTTTACTTAAATTCATTTTTTACTCCGCCATATCTTCCAACGGATCTTTGCTTTTATTGACCGCTCCGAAAACCGAGGTGTCGGGGCCGCTGGATAATGATGTTTAGTCTCCTCGTTTCTCGCCCATCCCGGTCGGCCCTTCCCTATAAATAAGCTTGACCTAGACCTTCCTCAGTCATTCGTCTTCTTCCTCCTGCTCTCTCTCTCTCTGCCGCTCGAGCTCCGCCGCCGCTGTCATCGTAGATCTCCTCGTCTTCACCAACTCAGGCCGTTGCATCGACCTGACTTGACCAGAAAATCGCGACGGACCTCCGCAACAACTCTGCATCTGTAAGTTTCCTCCTTCTTGTTCCTCAGATCCGCATCAGGATCTTCAAGTTCTTCGGTGTTCTTCGTTGTTCGTCAGGAACCCTTCATGGATTTCATCACCACCGCCGTTTCTTGATCTTTAAGATAGTGTAAAACTAATGCGGTAGCTGTTTCACACCCATTTTGAATGCAAATAGATCCCTTTCCGTCACACAGAGGCCTTGTTCAGCACTGATGAACTTATCTGTACTAGTTTTAGGTCTAGAAGTTTTTTTCTTTCTGTGCACCTGTTTGATCCAGAATAATATCCACCAACTGCGAAACCTGTTTCTTTTAAGCCCATTAACTCTAGCGGCCCTCATTGCCGGTTTGAAATAGACAACGTTAATTGACAGCCTTGCCAGGTCCTGGCAACTTAAAATATCTTTTAATTGTTACTGATTCCCATAGCGGCTTAGGCAACCAGATATAGTCAGCCATATGTCATTAGGCCCCTTCTAAGCCGCCATCTTGTTTTAAACTTAAAATGTTTTCCTCCGGGTTAAATTTGAACCGGAACCTCTTATTTTGTCATAGGCTTAAATTTACGTAATGGCACCCAAGGCTCCTAAAGCTCCCGTGACCTACAACTGGGTCAAATCCACTGTTACAGAGAGCATCTTGTCTGATTTTGTGAAATCCGGCCATCTGCCCAAGACGAAAGAGGCATGTCTTATCGTGTTCCTAACCCGTCAGAGGAGAAGCCTCAACCCAAAAAAGGGGAGGTAATCGTGTTCACTAATCACATGAACCGGGGCTTCGCTCCACCCGGTTCAAAATTCTTCAGGGATGTTTTGCATTTCTTCGACCTTAGACCTCAAGACATTGGGCCCAATTCCGTGTCAAACATTTGCAACTTCCAAGTCTTCTGCGAGGTGTACCTTGGAGAAGAGCCCAGTATACTTCTATTCAGAGAGCTGTTATATTTAAACCGACAGAATGAACGTGCCAACGGGCCCAGTCTTGAACTTGGTGGCATCTCGATTCAGCGGCGGAGAGACTGCCTCTTTCCTTATGCTGAACTGCCGAGTCACCCAAAGGATTGGAATCAGACGTGGTTTTACTGCCAAGACACTTCTCCGGCTGAAGAAAATCCTTCCGCTTCCGCCTACCGCGCTTTTGAGTCCAACCACCCGCTGCCGGATAAACTGAATATTGTTGAACGTCTGCCACTTTCTCCCACTATTAGAAAAATCAAAGCTCTTTTGGGAAATGGCTTAGACGGTATTGACCTGGTCCGAGTCTTGATTACTTGGCGAGTGCTTCCGTTAAGCCGCCGCCCCGGCTTAATGTGCACTTACTCCGGCGAAAAAGATGACCCTCCGCGTCATAGCCCCGATGACTTACCAGAAGATGTGGTGGAGGCCATGATCCAATCGTTGTTGAAAGAGGGCACGGTGATTAGTAACACCTTTGGCTTACTTCCCTTCTGCAAGGAGAACCCAGCCCCTGCTGTGAGTCACCCACCTTAATAAATACTCTTTACTGTATTACCTCTTGCTTTTACTTATAACCCCTTATCATTTTTCACAGGCCGATGACAACTTCTAGAAGGTCAAATATGACCATGAGGCGGCCAAATAAGCCAGAGCGGCAAGAAGAGCTGAAAGAAAAACCGCCAAAACAGGAACTTCAAGGAAGAAAAAACCAAGTGCTTCGGATTTACTCAAATTGGATGACAGTTCTGATGATGAAGAAGAGGTAATCCTTAAATCTCCTGACTCTTGGCCACAATGGAGACCCTTTTTTTGGATGACACATCAATTATCTTTCCTGGTGCTTCTCTCAAAAAAAATCTCCCCTGTTGCAACGCACTGGCATATGTGGATACATAAAAAGTTTATTATTCATGCTAGAATGGTATTGATCAGAAATTAAATACATGTGTGGATACATAAACAAATAATGTGTCCCTAGTAAGCCTCTACTAGACAAGCTCATTGATCAAACATGGTTAAGGTTTTCTAACCATAGACATGTATTGTCACTTGATAATGGAATCACATCGTTAGGAGAATGATGTAATGGACAAGACCCATCCATTAGCTTAGCATATGATTGTTCAGTGTATTGCTATTGCTTTCTGAATGTCAAATACATATTCCTTCGACTATGAAATCATGAAACTCTCGGATACTGGAGGAATACCTTGTGTGCTACCAAATGTCACAACATAACTGGGTGATCATAGATGCTCTACAGGTATCTTCGGAGATGTTTGTTGAGTTGGTATAGATCGAGATTAAGATTTGTCACTCTGTGTATCGGAAAGGTATCTCTGGGCCCTCTCGATAATACACATCAGAAGAAGCTTGCAAGCAAAGTGACTAAGGAGTTAGTTATGAACCAATGTATTATGGAATGAGTAAAGAGACTTGCCTCTAACTATATTGAACTAGGTATGAAAATACCGACGATCTAATTTCGGGCAAGTAACATACCGATAGACAAAGGAAATTACGTATGTTGTCATAAGGTTCGACCGATAAAGATATTCGTTGAATATGTAGGAACCAATATGGGCATACAGGTTCCGCTATTGGTTATTGACCAGAGAGGTGTCTCGGTCATGTCTACATAGTTCTCGAACCCGTAGGATCCACACGCTTAAAGTTCGTTAACGATATAGTGTTATATGAGTTATATGATTTGGTGACCGAATATTATCAGGAGTCCCGGATGATATCACGAACATGACGAGGAGCTCCGGAATGGTCCGGAGGTAAAGATTGATATATAGGACGATACTATTTGGACACCAAAAGAGTTTCAGGAGGTACCGGGTAGTCATCGATCACCCGAAGGGGTTCCGGGAACCCCCCCCCCTCGGGAGGTGAATGGGCCATATGGGCCAGAGGGGGGAAACACAACTGCCCACGAAGGGCTGGCGCGACCCTCCGAAGGCCGCAACTTTTGGGGAGCCCTTGGGGAGAAAAGGAAAGGGGGGGAGGGGGCGGCATTACCCTTCCTTCTCTCTCCTCCCCTTTCATTCCCCTTGCGCAAACAAGGTAGGGGGTCGCCACAGGGCAGGAGCCCAAGGGGGCCGGCAGCCACCCTTGTGGCGCCTGCTGGCTGCCTCCCCTCTCCCCCACCTATATATATATATAAGGGAGGGGGCGCCACACATAGGCCACGACAATCTCTTAGCCGTGTGCAGCGCCCTCTCCACAGTTTCGTCCTTCGTTCATATTTTTGGAGTGCTTAAGCGAAGCCCTGCGGTGATAGCATCACCACCACCGTCACCACGCCGTCGTGCTGCCGGAACTCATCCACTACTTAGCCCGTCTTGCTGGATCAAGAAGGCGAGGACATCACCGAGCTGAACGTGTGCTAAACGCGGAGGTGCCGTATGTTCGGTACTTGATCGGTTGGATCACGAAGAAGTTTGACTACATCAACCGCGTAATAAATGCTTCCACTTATGGTCTATGAGGGTACGTAGACACACTCTCCCCTCTCGCTGCTATGCATCTCTATGGATAGGTCTTACGTGTGCGTAGAAATTTTGTCTTTTCCATGCAACGTTCCCCAACAGTTACCCTAGCCATCTCGCTCCCGCCATGCCGCCTCCTCCTCAACTCACCTCCGGCCTCCTGCATCACCGTGCCGCCTCCTCCTCCGCCCCTCCCACCTCACCACCGGCTCGGGTACGTGACGGTGGAGTACTTGTAGGGCCTCGGGGGGGGGAGGCAGACTGAGACAAAATTGTAGAGACTTGGGTTACTATCAATTTTATTTGTTTTAAATGATTATTTTTCAAATGTGGCAATTTTTTTGTGATTTTGAAAACTTTTTTGAAAATGTGAACATTTTTTAAAAATTTAAGAACTTTTTTACGAAAATGCAAACATTTTCAAAAATATCTGAACTTTTTAAATATTTTCTGAAAAACATGGTCAGTTGTTAAAAATGTTGAAACTTTTATTGAAAAATGTAAACAATTCTTTTAAGATGTGAACATGCAAAAATTTTAAATTTTTTAATATTTTTAAAATTCCAAACAATTTTGAAAAATCTGAACATTTGAAAAAATATAAAATAAAAAACGAGTAACAGAAAAAATTGGACCAGAACCTTTAGAAGGTTACTAAAAGCGGTAAAAATCAAACAGAAACCTTCTGAAAGCTTCGCAAAGCCGGAACGCTTGGTGCTCTGGCTAATGTGGCCGGCCCACTATGGTCGTTAGCTTGGTTTTCCTGTGTGTTGCCTTGCTTCTGGAAGTCTCGCTTCTGGAAGTCTTCCGCTATTGGGCGGCCCTATAACGCGGTTTTTTCACCTTTTTTTCCTAGTTCTTTTTTTACTTAGGTCATTTGTTTTTTCATAGGTCGGTTTCTAATTAAAAAATGTCACAAAAATTCCAAAAAATGTTCACAAAATAAAAAAAAGTTCCTGAATTCAAAAAATGCTCACGAAATCAAACAAATGTTCACTAAATAGAAAATGAATTAAAACATAATGTTCACAATTTTAAAATTGTTTAAATTTTAAAAAATGTTTACATTTTAAATAATCAGGAATTTTTAAAAAAATTATGAGATCAAAAATATTTGTGAGTTCAAAAAATATTTATGAGTTCAAAATTTATTGATAATTATAAAAAAATATTGATGAATTCAAAAAAATTCATGTATTCACAAAAATTTGCTAATTTGGAAAATATTAATTCATTAAAGAAAATATTCTTAGAAATGAAAAAATTGCACAAAAGTCATTTCCAATTTGTGAACATTGTTTGAAATTTCCAACATAATTTGAAAATTCCTAATATTTCTTGGAAAACCTGAACATTTTTTAAAGTGTGAACATTTTTTAAAAACATGAACAATTTTTAAATTCAATTGTTTTTTTGGAAAAGACAAACAATTTATGAAAGTCCAAACCAAATTTGAAGATTTTGACCATTTTTTTTAAATTTTATGAATATTATATAAAAAGGAAAATGAAAAAATGAAATAGAAAAAAGGAAAAAAAGAAAACAAACGGGAAAAAGTTTCAGAAACCTAGGTTCCGGAAACCGGTGAAAACTATCTCGGATCCTTTTAGAAGGTTCCCAAACTGGCTGAGAAACCGTTCATGAACCTGTCCAACTGAAGCAAACACGCTCTTTCTGGGCCGTCCCAGCTTAACGCTTGTAGCGACAGTGACGCGAATCTTATTGGTCATGATAAGGGATAAATTGAAATCACTAATTAAGAAATACAGCTTTCAAAGATCATTTCCACCTTCCCAGGTTGCGACAAGTGACACATTGCATGTGGGTGACTTGTCACAACCAGGGAGTTTTCCTTTTTTTCGTAGATCTGTTCATTCAAAATGTTTTCTCTCTTAAACCGTGCATCCAATTCTCAAACCATTTTCATCGTTGGATACCTCGCGTCGAAATCTTCAAAACTAGATCCTATGTTGATAGGTTTTGACGAACTTGTTTGACAAAAAGAACCAGATGAAAAAACCACACTAGGAGCACTATTTTTCACTTTACGAAAGCCCACCCCAAGTGACCCTTGGCGAGGCTCCCGAACGAGCGCTCCTCAAATAGTTGCTCTTGAGATAAATAGAACTTTTTTACTGGATAAATAGCATTCGAGTGGGTGCATATATACCTCGTGGTGTTGTGAGAATCAAGCCCACAAACACGACAAATCCCTTCTCTCCCCCCTCCGCTCTCTCCTCTTTCTCATGGAAACGCCATGCCCCGCGCCCACCACCGGCAAAACCCTACCTCCGGCGGCCACAGAGAGACCTATTGAAACTCTAGGAGGTCCTCCTCCACCTAAAGGTGATCCTGTATTTGAATTAAAACAATTGCCAGACACTTGGAAATATGCTTATCTTGATGAAAAGAAGATATATCCTGTTATTATCAGTGCTAACCTTTCAGAACATGAAGAAGAAAGATTATTTAAAGTTCTAAGGAAGCACTGAGCTGCTATTGGTTATACTCTTGATGATTTAAAGGGCATTAGTCCTGACTCTATGTCAGCACAAAATTAATATGGAACCTGATGCTAAACCAGTTGTTGATCACCAATGTCGGTTAAATCCGAAGATGAAAGAAGTGGTAAGAACGGAAATACTAAGACTTCTGGTAGCAGGTATAATCTATCCTATAGCTGATAGTAGATGGGTAAGTCATGTTCATTGTGTCCCTAAGAAAGGAGGTATAACTGTTGTTCCTAATGATAAGAATGAACTTATTCCACAATGAATTGTTACAGGCTATATAATGGTAATTTATTTTAGAAAATTAAATTAAGCTACTAGAAAAGATCATTACCCTTTGCCTTTTATTAATCAAATGCTTGAAAGATTATCTAAGCACACACACTTTTGCTTCCTTGATGGATATTCTGGCTTTTCACAAATACCTGTTTCTCAACCTGATCCAGAAAAGACCACTTTTACTTGTCCTTTTGGAACCTATGCTTATAGACGTATGCCTTTTGGTTTATGTAATGCACCTGCTACCTTTCAAAGATGTATGCCTACTATATTCTATGAATTTTGTGAAAATATTGTTGAGGTTTTCATGCACGACTTTTCTGTTTATGGGAAGTCTTTTGATGATTGTTTAAGCAATCTTGATCGAGTTTTGCAGAGATGCGAAAAAACAAATCATTTCTTGAATTGGGAGAAGTGCCACTTTATGGTTAATGAAGGTATTCTCTTGGGTCATAAATTCTTTGAAAGATTTATTGAAGTGAACCAAGCTAAGGTTGATGAAATTGAGAAAATGCCATGTCCTAAGGACATCAAAGATATTCGTAGTTTCTTAGGTCATGCTGGTTTCTATAGGAGATTTATTAAAGACTTTTCCAAAAAATGTAGGCCTCTCACTAATCTTTTGCAAAAGGACATTCCTTTTGTTTTTTATGATGATTGTTTAGAAGCCTTTGAAACGCTAAAAAAATCCTTAATCTCTGCACCTATTGTTCAACCACCTGATTGGAACTTGCCTTTTGAAAATTATGTGTGATGCTAGTGATTATGCTGTGGGTGCTGTTCTAGGACAAAGAGTTGATAAGAAATTGAATGTTATTCATTACGATAGTAAAACTCTAGACAATGCTCAAAGAAATTATACTACTACTGAAAAAGAATTCTTAGTAGTGGTGTTTTCTTGTGATAAGTTTAGACCTTATATTGTTGATTCTAAAGTATCTGTTCACACAGGCCATGCTGCTATTAAATATCTTATGGAGAAGAAAGATGCTAAACCTAGACTTATTCGTTGGGTTCTCTTGTTACAAGAATTTGATTTACATATCATTGATAGAAAAGGAGTTGAGAACCCCGTAGCAGATAACTTGTCTAGGCTTGAAAATGTGTTTGGTGACCCACTACCTATTGATGATAGTTTTCCTGATGAGCAGTTAGCTGCATTAAATGTTGCTAATAGTACTCCTTGGTATGCTGATTATGCTAATTACATTGTTGCTAAATATTTGCCACCTAGCTTTACTTACCAATAAAAGAAAAAATTCTTCTATGATTTAAGAAATTACTTTTGGGATAACCGACATCTCTATAAAGAAGGAGTATATGATATTATTAGATGTTGTATACCTGAGCATGAACAGGGACAAATCCTACGGAAATGTCACTCCGAACCATATGGAGGGCATCATGCTGGAGATAGAACTGCTCATAAGGCATTGCAATCTGGATTTTATTGGCATACTCTCTTCAAGGATGCTCGTAAGTATGTCTCATCTTGTGATGAATGTCAAAGAATAGGTAATATTTGTAAGCGTCAAGAAATGCCTAGGAATTATTCACTTGCTGTTCAACCATTTGATGTTTGGGGATTTGATTACATGGGACCTTTTCCTTCCTCTAATGGGTATACACATATTTTGTTTGATGTTGATTATGTTACTAAATGGGTAGAAGCTATTCCAACCAGTAGTGCTGATCACAACACCTCTATTAAAATGCTTAAGGAAGTTATTTTCCCAAGGTTTGGAGTCCCTAGATATTTAATGACTGATGGTGGTTCACAGTTTATTCATGGTGCTTTTCATAAAATGCTTGCTAAGTATGATGTTAACCATAGAATTGCATCACCCTATCATCCTCAGTCTAGTGGTCAAGTTGAGCTTAGCAATAGAGAAATAAAATTAATTTTGCAAAAGACTGTTAATAGGTCCAGGAAGAATTGGTCTAAGAAATTAGATGATGCACTTTGGGCTTATAGAACAGCTTATAAAAATCCTATAAGCATGTCTTCTTATGGAATGGTTTATGGAAAAGCTTGTCATTTGCCTCTTGAGTTTGAACATAAAGCATATTGGGCAGTTAAAGAGCTCAACTATGATTTCAAACTTGTTGGTGAAAAGAGGTTATTTGATATTAGCTCATTAGATGAATGGAGAACCCAAGCTTATGAAAATGCAAAATTATTCAAAGAGAAAGTTAAAAGATGGCATGACAAAAGAATCCAAAAGCGTGAGTTTAAAGTTGGAGAATATGTTCTTTTGTACAACTCTCATTTTAGATTCTTTGCAGGAAAGCTCCTCTCGAAATGGGAAGGCCCATATGTCATAGAGGAGGTTTACCAGTCTAGGGCCATCAAAATTAATAACTCCAAAGGTACTAACCCGAAGGTTGTCAATGGGAAACGAATAAAGCATCATATCTCAGGTAAGCCTATTAATGTTGAAAGTAATATTATCCAAACTTTGACACAGGAAGAACACATCAAAGTGTCCTTCCAGAACACTCCAGAATCATCAAAATAAGGAGGTATGTGATACGGTAAGTAAACGGACTCCGAAAAATCTACAAAAATATTTTCTGTCAGTATTGGAATATTTTAAAATTCTGGAAATAAAGAAACTTCCAGGAAGCGTCCCCTGATGGGCACAAGAGACCAGGGCGCACCAGGCATGCCTGGCGCGCCCAGGTGGGTTGTGCCCACCTAGGACAGCTTCCAGACCCCGTTTTTCTTCTAGATGCTTGTCCCGCAAGATAAAAAAAATCTATATATACTTCCCGAACCTGTTAACCACCGTATGACGAAGGAAACCTCTATTCTCTTTTCTTGCTGTTCCCTGCGCAGATCTGAAAAATATGTCGTCCCAAGATTCCGACGGGGAGAGCTTTGTCTCACATCTCACTACTGACCCAAAGACCTATGGGGACCAATCTCCTTATGGTCGAACTACGGATGACGAGGAGGATGCTCACTTGATGAGGATCGATGATTCAAGTTTGGAGGAGGAGGATGTTCCTCTACCTCAACCTGGGGATATGCACGTGGAGTTCAAGAAGTCAAGTTTACCTAAGAGAGCTAACCGGTCTAAAAACCAATCTATTCCTTCTCGTTTTTGACAGAAAAGCAAAGGGTATTTATGTGACAAGATCTTGAAGTTGGAGTTGGAAGTCGATGATTTAAAGGAGGAAATTGCTCTCCTCAACTACAATATGAAAAAGATGAAGGCACAATTATCATCACCACCATCATCTTCTTCACCACCAAAAGGGAACTGAGTATCGGGTGTGGGCACTCCCGTTGGCTTCCGCCAAGCTTGGGGGAGGTGCCCCGGTATCATATCATCCCACTATCTTTTTGCTTTTATTTATCTTAGTTTAATCTTTTGCTTAGATGAATAAAGTTTAGTTCGATCTTTTATTATTTAAGAGTTTGCTTAGTGATCTATCATTGTAATTGTGTTCAAGTTATATATAATAAAGTTAGTTTGAGTTTTTACTTTCTTTACCTTCATGTTGCAAATAAAGAAAAGAAATAAGAAAAGAAAAATAGAAAGAAATCAAATAAAAGAAAGGAAATAAATCAATAAGATCATATACTAATTAATCCTATGGTAGGTGATAGCACCACATAAGGAAGAGTATAACTAAGAAAATTTTATTAGGGATTGACAAACATAGCATTAGTCAATGATGCAACTCATGAAAGAATTAATAAGAGAAGGGAAGATTCACATATAAATACACTATCCTAGAAATCCTTTGTGATTGTGAGCCCTCATCAAAATATTATATGTCAAAATTGCTGACGTTGGACAAGGAAGACAACGTAATGGTTTATATTCACATAGAAGTCATATTGTCATAGATCCTTTAACATGTGGTGCTTGCCCCCTATCTTTGCTAGCCAAAAATTCCGCACTAAGTAAAGATACTACTTGGGCATCAAAAAACCCTTAAACCCAAATCTTTTTCAAGCGTCCACCATACCTACCTAGGGATTGATCAAGATCCCCAAGTAAGTTGTCATTGGTGCAAAAAGGCAATAAAAATTGCTTCTAAAAGTGTGAGATTGTTTAGTGTAAGAGAAAATTGAGCGTTGCACGAACTTGGATGACAAAGAATAAAAGCGGCAAACTACATAATAAAGGTTCTCTTCTTAAGGGGCAATGTAACTTGACGTTCTTTTGCATTAAGGGATTGAGCATACAAAAAAATAAGCGCATGACAACCTCTGCTTCCCTCTGTGAAGGGCCTACATTTTACTTTTATGCAAAGAGTCAAAGTTTTCCTTCTATTCCTTTATTTTTTGTCTTTCGGCAAGCATCATGTTGTGAGGAACGATCTAGGCACATATGTCCAGTTGAGTATAGATAGCATGAGTTATTATTGTTCACATCACCCTTGAGGTGAGTATGCTGGGAGGTGAAACTATAAGCCCCTATCTTTCTATTTGTCCGGTTGAAACGTTTTGCTCATGTGTACAAGGTGAGTGTTAGCAATCATAGAAGACTATATGATGGTTGAGTATGTGAACTTGCCTAAAGGCTCTGACACGTGACCCTTCCTGACAAGATGATGAATTATAGTTGCAAAGTTGACTGAGAACATAGTTTGTTGTTCTCTAATAGAGTTTTTGTTTATACTTCGATTGTGTGATGAACTACCACTTATTCATGGGAAGTGTATGATAGAAGTTCTATGATAAAAGTATTATGTTTAAATTTGTTGGTGTTATAATAATCAACATGATGCTTCGATGTCCTTATTTTGTTTTATCGACACCTCTCTCTCAAAGCATGTGGACATGTTTTTCGATTTCGGTTTTCGCTTGAGGACAAGCGAGGTCTAAGCTTAGGGGAGTTGATACGTCCATTTTGCATCATGTTTTCTTACTGTTATTTACAATGTTTTTATCCATAATAATGCTTTTTGGAGTAATTCTAATGCCTTTTCTCTCATAATTTGCAAGGTACACACCAAGAGGGAGATTCCGGCAGCTGGAAAAGCTACGTCAGGCCACCTATTCTGCACAACTCCAAATGAGCTGAAACTTCACGGAGAATTTTTGTGGATTATTTAAGAAATACTAGAGCCAATAAACACTAGAGGGGGGCCACCAGGTGGGCACAACCCACCTGGGCACGCCAGGGCCCCCAGGCGCGCCCTGGTGTGTTGTGGCCTCCTCGGCCCACCTCTGGTGCCCATCTTCTGGTATATAAGTCATTTTTACCTAGAAAAAAATAAGGAGAAGACTTTTGGGGCGGAGCGCCGCCGTCTCAAGTCGGAACTTGGGCAGGAGCACTTTTGCCCTCCGGCGGAGCGATTCTGCCTGGGGAACTTCCCTCCGTGATACGTCTCCAACGTATCTATATTTTTTGATGTATTCATGCCATGTTTATAATATTTTTACATGATTTTGGTATGATTTGATTAGAACTAACCCGGATTGACGCTGTTGTTAGCAGAACTACCGTGGTGTTGTTTTTGTGCAGAAATAAAAGTTCTCGGAATGCGCTGAAAATCAACGGAGATTTTTTCTGGAAAATATAAGAAATACTGGAACGAAGAGTTACCGGAGGGGAGTACCATGGCCCCATGAGGGTGGAGCACGCGCCCCTGCCTCGTGGACTCCCTGTGGGCCCCCCTAACTTGTTCTCGACGCCAACCTCTCCTATAAATCCCCAAACTTCCAGAACTTAACCTAGATCGGGAGTTCCGCCGTCGCAAGCCTCTGTAGCCACCAAAAAGCAATCGGGGCCCTGTTCCGGCACCCTGCCGGAGAGGGGATCCATCACCGGTGTCCATCTTCATCATCCCGGCGCTCTCCATGACAAGGGGGGAGTAGTTCACCCTTGGGGCTGAGGGTATGTACCAGTAGCTATGTGTTTGATGTCTCTCTCTCTCTCTCTCTCTCTCTCTCTCTCTCTCGTGTTCTTGATTAGGAACGATCTTGATGTATCGCGAGCTTTGCTATTATAGTTGGATCTTATGATGTTTCTCCCCCTCTACTCTCTTGTAATGGATTGAGTTTTCCCTTTGAAGTTATCTCATTGGATTGAGTCTTTAAGGATTTGAGAACACTTGATGTATGTCTTGCATGTGCTTATGTGCGGTGACAATGGGATATTCACGTGATCCACTTGATGTATGTTTTGGAGATCAACCTGCGAGTTCTGTGACCTTGTGAACTTATGCATAGGGGTTGGAACACGTTTTCGTCTTGACTCTCCGGTAGAAACTTTGGGGCACTCTTTGAAGTTCTTTGTGTTGGTTGAATAGACGAATCTGAGATTGTGTGATGCATATCGTATAATCATACCCACGGTTAATTGAGGTAACATTGGAGTATCTAGGTGACATTAGGGTTTTGGTTGATTTGTGTCTTAAGGTGTTATTCTAGTACGAACTCTAGGATAGATTGAACGGTAATAATAGCTTCGTGTTATTTTACTACGGACTCTTGCATAGATTGATCGGAAAGAATAACTTTGAGTTGGTTTTGTACCCTACAATAATCTCTTCGTTTATTCTCTGCTATTAGTGACTTTCGAGTGACTCTTTGTTGCATGTTGAGGGATAGTTATGTGATCCAATTATGTTAATATTGTTGAGAGAACTTGCACTAGTGAAAGTATGAACCCTAGGCCTTGTTTCAACGCATTATAATACCGTTTGTGCTCACTTTTATCATTAGTTACCTTGCTTTTTTTATATTGTCAGATTACAAAAACCTATATCTACCATCCATATTGCACTTGTATCACCATCTCTTCGCTGAACTAGTGCACCTATACAGTTTACCATTGTATTGGGTGTGTTGGGGACACAAGAGACTCTTTGTTATTTGGTTGCAGGGTTGCTTGAGAGAGACCATCTTCATCCTACGCCTCCCACGGATTGATAAACCTTAGGTCATCCACTTGAGGGAAATTTGCTACTGTCCTACAAACCTCTGCACTTGGAGGCCCAACAACGTCTACAAGAAGAAGGATGTCTAGTAGACATCAAGCTAATTTTCTGGTGCCGTTGCCGGGGAGGTGAGTGCTTGAAGGTATATCTTTAGATCTTGCAATCGAATCTTTTTGTTTCTTGTTTTATCACTAGTTTAGTCTATAAAAGAAAACTAAAAAAATGGAATTGAGGGTGCCTCATATGCTTCATCTTTTTAATGTCTTCCGTGAAAATAAGGATTCCGATAATTGTGCTCAATTGCTAGAGGAAGAATGCATTAGAATGTTTGGCACTAAATCTTTGAATGATGAGCATGATTGCAATGTTGTTAGTATGAACTCTTTGAATATCCATAGTACTAATGATGATTGCACTAGTCATGATGAAAATGTATCTTATAAGCATGTCAACTTTTGTGGAGTACACAGAGTTTGCAAGTACACACCAAATAGGGAAGATAGATTTTGCAAGAGGCATAAGTATTCAGAAACTAAATGATTGCAAGAAGGGCTAGATGTTTGTGCTGAAAATTTAAATTTTCTTAGCCATCCTTGTGAACTTTGCAATGAACGTGGTCATTTAAATCTCCAATGCAAATTGTTTCATGATTGTATCGTGTCCAAAAATTGTGATGACTTGATTTCCCTTGCACATCATAATGAACTTAGTTTGCTTGTGGGTTATGAAGAAATGAAACGTATAACTAAGGATCTTCCAGAATTTGTCCTAAATACAGTTCTTGATTTTGATCTAGAGGAAATTTATATGTATTGTGCGGTGAATTGCATTGAAAATCCTTATATTGCCAATTACATAAAGACAAAAAAACAAATAGAAGATGGAAGAGAATACTAATGAAAGGGAAGAGACTTCCCAATATCCTCCTATTATTTCTTATGATGAATCAGGTAACGAGGAGGAGCCTTCTATTCAACCAATCTCATTAATAAGGAGCTCCAAAAAGAGGGTTTAACCCACACATAATGTGAAGAAGAAAAAGAAAAGACGGAGAAGAAAAGCTAAAAAGGTATCCCTCCCAAATGATGTTGCTTCTATTACTCATTGTGATGATGATAATTGCTATACTATTATTGGTGCTATCCATACTATTAATGATGAGAGTGATTATGCTTATGATATGAAAAGGTCCAAGCTTGGGGATGCTATGTTTGATGAGAATGACATGTTTGAGAATTTATTTGCTGCAATTAATGTTTGTCCCAAGCTTGGGGATGCTATGTTTTATGAAGATGATATGTTTAACCTCCCAAGCTTTGATATGCAAATTTATTATGATGATAGCATGCCTCCTATTTATGATGATTATATTGATGAAAGTGGGTTTGGAAGAGTGTCAACTTTAGGAAGTAATGATCCCACTATTTTGGAGGGCGTCGAATCTTATTGTGACAATTACGAAATTGGATTTGGGGAGGTCATGACTTTATTTAGTAATGATTCCACCTTCTTGGAAGAGGTTTCAATTGATTATGATGAGAACAAATTTGGTACTGGATGACCAACAAGTGTAGGGGATCTATCATAGTCCTTTTGATAAGTAAGAGTGTCGAACCCAACGAGGAGCAGAAGGAAATGACAAGCGGTTTTCAGTAAGGTATTCTCTGCAAGCACTGAAATTATCGGTAACAGATAGTTTTGTGATAAGGTAATTTGTAACGGGTAACAAGCAATGAAAGTAAATAAGGTGCAACAAGGTGGCCCAATCCTTTTTGTAGCAAAGGACAAGCCTGGATAAGTTCTTATATGGAGAAAAGCGCTCCCGAGGACACATGGGGATTATCGTCAAGCTAGTTTTCATCACGCTCATATGATTCACGTTTGTTACTTTGATAATTTGATATGTGGGTGGACCGGTGCTTGGGTATTGCCCTTTCTTGGACAAGCATCCCACTTATGATTAACCCCTATTGCAAGCATCCACGACTACAAAAGAAGTATTAAGGTAAACCTAACCATAGCATGAAACATATGGATCCAAATCAGCCCCTTACGAAGCAACACATAAACTAGAGTTTAAGCTTCTGTCACTCTAGCAACCCATCATCTACTTATTAATTCCCAATGTCTTCCTCTAGGCCCAAACAATGGTGAAGTGTCATGTAGTCGACGTTCACATAACACCACTAGAGGAAAGACAACATACAACTCATCAAAATATCGAACGAATACCAAATTCACATGACTACTTATAGAAAGACTTCACCCATGTCCTCAGGAACAAATGTAACTACTCATAAATCATATTCATGTTCATAATCAGAGGGGTATTAATATACATTAAGGATCTGAACATATGATCTTCCACCAAATAAACCAACTAGCATCAACTACAGGGAGTAATCAACACTACTAGTAACACAGAGGTACCAATCTGAGGTTTTGAGACAAAGATTGAATACAAGAGATGAACCAGGGTTTGAGAGGAGATGGTGCTGGTGAAGATGTTGATGGAGATTGACCCCCTCCCGACGAGAGGATCGTTGGTGATGACGATGGTGATGATATCCCCCTCCCGGAGGGATGTTTCCCCGGCAGAAGAGCTCCGCCGGAGCCCTAGATTGGTTCCACCAAGGTTCCGCCTCGTAGCGGCAGTGTTTCGTCCCGAAAGCTTGCTTCTGATTTTTCTAGGGTAAAAGACTTCATATAGCAGAAGATGGTCACCGGAAGGCTGCCAGGGGGCCCATGAGTTAGGGGGGCGCGCCTAGGGGGGTAGGGTGCGCCCCCCACCCTCGTGGATGGTGGGTGGCCGCCCTCTAATATTTGCTCCTTTTCCAGCCTAGAATTCCAGCTGCCGGCATTCTCACTCTTCATGCAAACCTTGTAAATAAGAGAGAATAGGCATAAGTATTGTGACATAACGTGTAATAAAATCCCATAATGCAATAAATATCAATATAAAAGCATGATGCAAAATGGACGTATCAACTCCCCCAAGCTTAGACCTCACTTGTCCTCAAGCGGAAGCCGATATCGAAAAACATGTCCACGTGTTTAGAGATAGAGGTGTCGATAAAATAAAATACAGACATGAGGGCATCATGATCATTCTTATAACAACAACATTGTCATATTATTTCTTATGCTAAAGTAACAATCTATTCACAATGTCAAGTATGAATCAGAAACTTCATTGAAAACTAACAAACTATGATCTTGGTCATTGAAGCAATTGCAATTTATCATAACACCGGAAAGAGTCAATATAATATCTTTTCAGCAAGTCCACATACTCAACTATCATTTAGTCTTTCATAATTGCTAACACTCACGCAATACTAATGGGTATGGAGTTTTAATCGGACTCAGAGAAAGATAGGGGCTTATAGTGTTGCTCCCAACCTTTTACCTCAAGGGTAATGTCAACAATAATAGTTCATCCTAACTTACATCCAATTGGATATATATATATATATATATATATATATATATATATATGTATATATATATATATATATGTATATATCAGGATCCTTCCAACACAAAGTGCTTGCCGAAGGATAAAATATAAAAAGGAAAGGTGAAGATCACCATGACTCTTGCATAATGTATAAGACAAAAGTAAAATATAGGCCCTTCGTAGAGGGAAGAAGAGGTTGTCATGTGCTTTTATGGTTGGATGCACGAAATCTTAATGCAAAAGAACGTCACTTTATATTGCCACTTGTGATATGGACCTTTATTATGCAGTCCGTCACTTTTATTGCTTCCACATCACAAGATCGTATAAAGTTTATTTTCTCCACACTAATAAGTCATACATATTTAGAGAGAAATTTCATTGCATGCAACATGACAATTTACTTGAAGGATCTTACTCCATCCACAGGTAGATATGGTGGACTCTCATGGCAAAACTGGGTTTAAGGATATTTGGAATCACAAGTAGTATTTCTACTTGGTGAAAGGAATTTGGCTAGCATGAGAGGGAAAGGGAAGCTCAACATGTTGGATGATCCATGACAATATACTTTATTTCGAATATAAGAAAACATAACCCATTACGTTGTCTTCCTTGTCCAACATCAACTCTTTAGCATGAAATATTTTAATAGTGCTCACAATCATAGAAGATGTCCAAGATAGTATATTTATATGTGAAAACCTCTCTTTCTTTATTATTTCCTATTAGTTGCAACGATGACAAAAACTATGTTTGCAAACTCTCAACAACTTTTATTCATCATACTATTTATGTGAAGTAATTACTCTCCATAAGATCAATATGATCTCTTTATTTCTTTTTATTCTTTCTTTTATTTCCTCAAGATCATAGCAAGATGGAAAAGCCCTTGACTCAACACTAATCTTTGTTATATATATAGCTCACGGACTCGATTACGTAGAAGGATCATAAGGCAAAACTCAAAACTAAATCATACTAAAACTTTATTCTACTAGATCAAGATATTACCAACAGGATCAAACTAAGGAAAATGGTAAAGATAGGAGTGTGATGGTGATACAATACTGGGGCAACTCCCCCAAGCTTGGCAGTTGCCATGGGGAGTGCCCATACCCATGTAATTATGTCTCCTTCTTCGAAGGTGGTGGCGTGATATTCTTAGCGATGATGCTGACGGTGTCCTGGACTAGGGGGTACTCATCACGTCGTCTCCCGATCAGTTAGATTGGGTCGAAGACCCCCATGGCCGTAAACTCATGGGCCAGTTCGGACAGTTGCTGCATACAAGGAAGATTCTACAAGACTTGGCGATCAAGACAAGGACTCCTCCCCCACCGGCGTATTGGGCTAGGACTCTTGTTATCCTAGGCCTCTGGTAAATTATATAAACCGAGGCTAGGATAGTCGATAGATGATTATGACATTACTCATCATACCTCTAAGGTTTAGACCACAACATATGATCTCAGGGTAGATCAACTCTTGTAACCCCTATATTCATTATAGTCAATCAAGTAGCATGTAGGGTATTATCTCATCAAGAGAGCACGAAGCTGGGTAAAATCCCGTGTTCATGTTACCATTGATCCTAAGACGCACTGCTTGGGAACCCTAGCCGAGATCCGCCGGTTTTGACACCGACATTGGTGCTTTCATTGAGAGTTCCGTTGTGTGATCGGCAGAAGGATCAATGGCTCGACTGCAGGCCAACTGCGACGTCGGCTTCTTCGTCACCAGCTCGACTGGTCACCTTCGCTTGACCGAGGACTGCGCCCTACCTCTGACCGTCATGTTCGGATAAGGGCCTTCATCAACATCAACTCCGATCTCTATCAAGATCATGGAGGAGTCATCCATGGAGCTCGGGGGCTCAACATCAACATTGCCCTCGGGCGACCGTGCTGTTTTCTGGACAACAAACTCGTAGCCGCCGCCAACGCCACCTCGAGTGTCGCCTAAACGATTGCTTCGGCGGTATTATGCGGAATTAAGTCTACAAAAACCCTGCAAAAATTTCATCGAGTTCCGATGGAGGAATCTTCGGCAATCTCCGATATACCGGAGCCCTGTTGAATCTGGACGAGAATCCGGACGAGTTTGGAGCGGGGTCTCCAGCATCTAGCTCGGACGTCCTTTGGAAGCTCCAACCGTTGATTGGCTGCGGAATTCCCTTATCTACCACCTGCAAAAAATTCAGCTCGATCCGACTGTCCAAACTCCGGGAACCTTCCGATTAGTGCATCACTTTTTGGATTTGTTTTCTGCGCGAGAACGAATCCGACCCGAGTTCATCTCCTTTACGAACGGGATTTCAGACATCCTTTTTGAAGGACGTTTTCGTATGGGGTATTGTGTTTTATTCTCAAACACATCCCATTAATATTAAAAGTATTTTTACAATACAATCTTCATGATCGCCGGTGTCAAACAGGCCCGACAAGATCAGTCCACGGCGGCCAACCTGCACTAGACACGTCGTCGCTTTGTTGAGCCGAGCTCAACTTCTTCGGATCATCATCTCGGCCAGCCGAACAATAGTTCGGCATCACGAAGGATAAATTGTCACCAACATCGCCGCCCCACGGATTACACGGAACGGGCACACCGGCATCACCACACGGTCACTTCATCAAGCCAGCATTGATCACGTCACAAGCTAAACCCTGCATCGGCATGGCCGAACTGTTGCTTCATCGAGCCGATGTCCATCACGCCGAACTACTTCAACACCTCGGCTGACGCATCTCCTCACCGACCTGCTCCGTCTCCTCGCCTGGATTGGGGGCTTCGTCATCCCTTCATCAACTTACCTCGGAGACTCCGGCGTCACCGGCCGACCAGCTTCATCACATTAGCTGGACCACGGGCTTTGCCTCGGCGAGCCAACCTTTGCCAGCATCGTCATGCCTTCGCTTCATCACCCATTAGGCAATGGATGTGCGGATCGAGTCCCAATTGTGGGAGTAACCTTTCTTCAGACCGCTACAACAAATAAACCAGGTGCTATTAATCCCAGCAATTTTTGCTTGTTTGGGTTTATTGTTCCCAAGGAATTATTACTCCGGTTTGTTCCATCATCTGTACACAGGTCTATCAAATGGCGGCCACATTAAAAATGGTCGCGTGGTGGTTCAGTCAGTTTCCGTACATAGTTCGGCGAACGCCGCATCCGGAGCCCGGACCGCCCTGCAAATTCAGGCTTTGTCATGCCTTCACTGCGTCACGCTGACGCCCTGCATCAACATTGGCTCTAGCGCCAGGCCACATTTGCTCCTGGACCGCACTATTTTATGTGTGCAGGTAATCGATTTTGACTGCGTTACGTGGTCACTACTTCGGAGTGCCGAACTCCTTGCTCGGGCACCTCGGGCCTGGGGGCTAGGACCTCGGCCATGCCGAGGACTACGTACCTTGTCGGATCTGTCGCAGATCAATGGGCGTCTTCGTCCCGCCACAAGCCCGAATCGCATCATCAACACCGAGCACATTAACCAGCTAAGTTGCTTTCATGCTAAAAAAAATTAGTTTTAAATGCTTGTTCGGTTCGAACAAGCATTATACTTTTTGGCACAAAGTTGTTTGTGACAAAGTTCATTGTCAAAACTTTGTTTGTGACGCACATATTCAAATACCCCGTTTACTTGGGGGCTTCCTTTATGAAGCATTTCCTCTTGCATATGATTATACGTGTACGGCTTCGTTCCTTGTTCGTGTATTACGCCACAATATGCACCATGTTGACTTAAGCGATTTGCAAGCTGGGTTGTCTAGCTCCTGTGCTTACCCCTACGTTCCCGATTGTTCGGCTAGGGAGTAAAGGGAGCACCTCTGCGATTGTCAGATCGGTTCATCCGAGCCGGACCTCAGACTGGGTGAAGCCGACAGCTAGCACTCTTACTGTTTTCAACAATGGTCGGCACACAACAGAACTCATGAGTACAAAAAATCTATTGCACAAGTCTCGTAATAATAATGAGCAACCGAAGAAAGGTATCAGTGGGGGTACTATTTTCTTTGAAGATGCTTCTTACACTTCGTTAGTAATATAGCATAAGTTTCTTGAGCGCACTGTGTCTGTTACAGCCTTATGGCCTGATTGCCTGGTTATCGGAAACATCGTCGATATTCTCGACAGGTGGAGTACATAACACTCTTCGGTCCTTGACCGAAGAGGGAGAAGCCGACGGTCGGTTAAGACGCGTTCAAAGTTTGGGTGAACACAGATATGATATAAGTACGTCGGTACGCACAATCATTAGAACATAAAATTCTTTTACCCAAGTCACTCGGGGGCTCTTAAATTTATGTGAGCTGTTTTATAATAAGTGTTCTTCTTCCTAGTCCCTGCAAAGTCTTTTTTCTATCACTCCTTTTTTCGATGAGAGTGCGTGGTCAATAGCCGGGGAGCCTAAGTACTCCGCCTTCGGGATAGGAAGTTGAAGCCGTAGGCTGACCCGCTTGAAGTCTTGAGATAGGATGTGTCATGTTAAAGCACGACAGAAGCACAATTTTTTTCTAAGGCCAATTTTCGGATTGGCACCGAACACTTGATCTTGTTCGGACGTCAAGTTTTTACTGACGTTTCTTGGTTTTCCAAGTTTATGGAACTTTTAAACTATTTGTGTGTTTTCCGCACACGTCTCGCAGTGCAATGTCGGACACCTTTAGAGATTCGGCAAAAATTCTCGGATATTGCTATATATGCATCAGTTTCGAATTGTGTCTTCGGTCAATAGTTGGGTTACCCGGCTCATGTGCTTGCCTCCTATGTTCCGCTTTGTTAGGCTAGGTGTGCAAAGGGAGAACCACTACGATTGTGCTTCCAGCTTGCATGGTTAAGCACCGCAGTAGAGAAAGCCGAAAACTGACTACCACAATAAGTGTAAACTGGTCAGCAGTCCGATGACTTTGTTAAACGGGCCGTTCATAACATTGGCCGAAGTGTTTATGGCTTGACCTCGACTGTCGTCGAACACTAAGCGGGGGGCTACTTGCTGGCCTCCCAACTTTAAGCTCCTATGACTAAGTGAAAGTTATAAAGCCCGCATATCTGATTGCCTTGTTTCCGCCAACACAACCGCCTTCGGGCACCGGGACGTCAGCTAAGGGTTGTTTTGTTATTTCGGAAACACCCTACGTAGCATCCGCAAGGGGGTAGAAGCCGACGATGGGCCACTTTCAGATTATAAACGTTCGCAACGGAAGTGAAAATTTGGGTTCATCTAGACCACAGAGTTTGGAAGCTTTTCCCGAACTAAATCCTCAGTATTTTCCTCCCACATTGATCGGAGCTGAGGTTTCATGATCATGCTTAGCATGACAACCCAAAGAAAGGAACCGATAGCGGGACTATTTTCTTTGGACGATGTTTCTTATGTTAAAACAATAATATAACATGTCTCTCTGCGTACCTTTGTTTATAAAACCGTATGGACAGATTGCCTTGTTTGCCGTAAATCTTGGCCCTCATAAAGGCTTTATAAAAGTGGAACAAACACTCCCCGGCTACTGGCCGAGGAGGTTGAAGCCGATGGCCAGTCAACAAAGTTTTGTACAACGCGGATCCGAGCATTGATGATGTAAAGTACTTGGATACATAGAATCATTACACATAATTTGTGATTTTACTTTGGATATCGATCCTTAATTCGGCCACCCGTGCCCACATTAAGGCTCGGGGGCTACTGGGCTTCATGCTTATTATTTACAAATATTAAAGGGGTACATCGATCCCCCGATCTGGTGTCGCCACCCGAGCAGTGTCTCGGGGGCTACTGCATTGACAATCCAATGAAGAAAATTTAAAGTGCAATATAGTTTTCGAGGAGATTATTATCCTCAGGTTGTTCGGCCGCACCCAACCTGAGTCTCGAGGACTTTGCACACCGCGTTTCTATTCCTATGTATGCTGCCGAGCTAGGAGTTGATCCTCAGGCCGATTTCACGCATCGACCTGAGTCTCAGGGGCTACTAGGGTCAGCGGTTTGATTTTTTCCTTCAGGTGGATCCCGGATATTAGGCCAACACGCACCTTGAGGGCTACTGGCTATACATAAGAGATTACATTGCATAATTCAGAATTTAATTCATAAAAATCAGCCCATGGCCGAGGTGGTGCATCACCTCGGATACAGTCCGGTATTGGTGCTCGACTACAATAGACACCCCGGAAGCAGTCCAGCATAAAGCTCGGACGCTAGTGGCTGGCTCCGTAGAGGGCATTTCCGTCATTAAGCTCGGCTAAACTCCTTCAACTTTTTTGAACCAAGGTGATCTATGACACCTAGGATATAGTCCGGCATTGGAGCTTGGACATAGTCCGGCATTGGAGCTCGGATACAGTCCGACGTTGGAGCTCGGATACAGTTCGTCATTGGAGCTCGGCTGTAACAATACTCCTCGGATACATTCCGGCGGTGGAGCTCGGATACATTCCGGCGTTGGAGCTCGGAAGCAGTCCGGTGTTGGTGCTTGGCTGCAAAAGATATCTCGAATGCAAGAGGACACTACCTCCCTGGAATAACTTAAAACTCGAGGTGTGGCATAAAAATAACAAGGCATTGAGAAAGGCCGTAAACTTAAAGGGGCTCCTCGGATACCCGACGTATAAACTCTTCGGATGCACTTTGGCGATCCTCAAGATCGAAGACAAGGAGATTTGTTGAACCAGTTTTCAAGACTGACGACCTAAGATGAAGAACAGTTTGGAAGAATCGAGGAGCGTCCCCAACATGAAAACCGGTTCAGGGGGCTACTGACGGTGTCCTGGACTAGGGGGTACTCATCACGTCGTCTCCCGATCAGTTAGATTGGGACGAAGACCCCCATGGCCGTATACTCATGGGCCAGTTCGGACAGTTGCCTCATACAAGGAAGATTCTACAATACTTGGCGATCAAGACAAGGACTCCTCCCCCACCGGCGTATTCGGCTAGGACTCTTGTTATCCTAGGCCTCTGGTACATTATATAAACCAAGGCTAGGCTAGTCGGTAGATGATTATGACATTACTCATCATACCTCTAGGGTTTAGACCACAACATATGATCTCAGGGTAGATCAACTCTTGTAACCCCTATATTCATTATAGTCAATCAAGTAGCATGTAGGGTATTATCTCATCAAGAGAGCCCGAAGCTGGGTAAAATCCCGTGTTCATGTTACCATTGATCCTAAGACGCACTGCTTGGGACCCCCTACCCGAGATCCGCCGGTTTTGACAGCGACAGATGCCCCTCAAGATACGATTCTCCTCCTCGAGCTTATTGACTTGCTGCTTGAGGTATATATTTTCCTTGCAGAGCTTACCAGTGAAGGCTAAAGCTCCTTTCACCCATGGATGTTGCATAGCTGCTGGAGAACAAGTGACACACTTTCATATTTTCGTAAGAAAGAAATCTAACATTGGAAGGGATGATCGAGTTTGGAATAGCGGAGCTCTGTAGTTCCCCCATCGTGAATCCGGCTCGGAAGCGAGAAGTAACTTCTTGATCCTCCTCCATGGCATCTATCCTTTTCAAGTCGGCCTCCATCTCCTCCTCTGTTGATGGGCCAAAGTGATAGGCATCGCTATTTGCTCCTGGACCCGATGTCGGATGAGACACCCGACTCTCCCCTACTGACTCTTGAGAAGACATCTTGCTCTAATATGCGACAGAAGCAGCTCAAGACAAAGACAGAGGAATTTGCATGATACGGTGGTCAAAACCTTCGGGAGATTATATAATGAATTTTTACGGACTAAAAGAAGTATCGTGCAAGAAAATGGAGTCCACAGAGCACGCGAGGTGCCCACGAGGCAGGGGACATGCCCAGGGGGTAGGGCGCGCCTTCCACCCTCGTGGACGCCTTGTGTCCTTCCCAGACTACTTCTTATTTTACTATTTTCTTAAATATTCCAAAGCGGAGAAAAATTTCTATTAGAACTGTTTTGGAGTCTGTTTACTTACTGTACCACATACCTATTCCTTTTCGGAGTCTGAAACGTTCTGGAAAGTGTCCCTTATGTATTCCTCCGGGGTTACGGTTTCAATAACATTGGTTTAAACATTTATAGGATTACCTAAGATATAATGTTTGATCCTTTAACCGTTACCACCTTCGGACTTGTGCCTTCGAAGTTGTTGGTTTTTATTGCACCGGAGCGATAGACCTCCTCAATAACGTAAGGGCCTTCCCACTTAGAGAGAAGTTTTCCTGCAAAAAATCTTAAACGAGAGTTGTATAGCAACACATAATCACCTACATTAAACTTACGCTTTTGTATGCTTTTGTCATGCCATCTTTTAACTTTTTCTTTAAACAGTTTGGCATTCTCATAGGATTGAGTTCTCCATTCATCAAGTGAGCTAATGTCAAATAACATCTTCTCACCGGAAAGTTTGAAATCATAATTGAGCTCTTTAATGGCCCAATATGCCTTATGTTCAAGTTCGAGAGGTAAGTGACATGCTTTTCCATAAACCATTTTATATGGAGACATACCCATAGGATTTTTATATGCAGTTCTATAAGCCCATAATGCACCATCAAGTTTCTTGGACCAATTCTTTCTAGATCTACTAACAGTCTTTTGCAAAATTAATTTAAGCTCTCTATTACTCAATTCTACTTGACCACTAGACTGCGGGTGATATGGAGATACAATTCTGTGATTAACATCATACTTAGCAAGCATTTTACAAAAAGCACCATGAATAAAATGTGAACCACCATCAGTCATTAGGTATCTCGGGATTCCAAACCTCAAAAAAATAACTTCTTTAAGCATCTTAATAGAGGTGTTATGACCATCACTACTAGTTGGAATAGCTTCTACCCACTTAGTAACGTAATCAACAACAACTAAAATATGTGTATACCCATTAGAGGAAGGAAACGGTCCCATATAATCAAAGCCCCAAACATAACAAGTGAATAATTCATAGGCATTTTTTGACGTCTACTAATATTACCAATTCTTTGACATTCATTGCAATACCTTATGCGCAGTTCTATCTCCAGCGTGGTGTCCTCCATAAGTCTCTGAGTGACACTTGCGTAGGATCTGTTCCTGTTCGTGCTCAGGTACACAACGTCTAATAACACCATCTACTCCTTCTTTATAAAGGTGTGGGTCATCCCAGAAGTAATGTCTTAAATCATAGAAAAACTTTTCTTTTGGTGATATGTGAAACTAGGTGGTATAAATTTAACAACAATGTAATTAGCATAATCAGCATACCATGGAGCAGTACGAGAAGCATTTATGATAGCTAATTGTTCATTAGGAAAGCTATCATCAATATGTAATGGGTCATCAAGAACATTCTCTAACCTAGACAAGTTGTCTGCAATAGGGTTCTCAGCTCCCTTTCTATCAATAATATGGAAATCAAATTCTTGTAGTAGGAGAACCCATCTAATAAGTCTAGGTTTAGCATCTTTCTTTTCCATAAGATATTTAATAGCAGCATGATCAATGTGAACAGTTACTTTAGAATCTACAATATAAGGTCAGAACTTATCACAAGCAAATACAACTGCTACAAATTCCTTTTCAGTAGTAGCATAGTTTCGCTGGGCACTATCTAGAGTTTTACTAGCATATTGAATAAAATTTAGTTTCTTATCAACTCTTTCTCCTAGAACAACACCTACAGCATAATCACTAGGATCACACATAATTTGAAAGGGTAAATTCCAATCAGGTGGCGGAACAATAGGTGCAGAAATCAAAGCTTTCTTAAGTATTTCAAATGCTTCTACACAATCATCATCGAAGACAAAAGGAATATCTTTTTGTAAGAGATTAGTCAGAGGCCTAGAAATTTTAGAGAACTCCATAATGAACCTCCTATAAAAACCGGCATGACCAAGGAAACTTCTTATACCTTTGATGTCCTTGGGACACGACATATTTTCAATAGCATCAACTTTAGCTTTATCAACTTCAATACCTTTTTCAGAAATTTTATGCCCCAAGACAATACCTTCATTAACCATAAAGTGGCACTTCTCCCAATTCAAGAGAAGACTTGTATCTTCGCATCTCTACAAAACTCGATCAAGGTTTCTCGAGCAATCATCAAAAGAAGATCCATAAACAGAGAAATCATCCATGAAAACCTCAACAATCTTTTCACAAAAGTCAGAGAATATAGAAATCATACATCTTTGAAAGGTAGCAGGTGCATTACATAAACCAAAAGGCATACGTCTATAAGCAAAAGTACCGAAAGGGCAAGTAAAAGTGGTGTTTTCTTGATCCTCTGCTGACACATGTATTTGAGAGAAACCAGAGTAACCATCTAGAAAGCAAAAAATGTGTATGTTTGGATAATATTTCTAGCATTTGATCAATAAAAGGCAAAGGGTAATGATCCTTTTTAGTAGCTTTACTTAATTTGCAGAAATCAATTACCATCCTATAACTTGTAACAATTCTTTGCGGGATCAATTCATCTTTATCATTAGGAACGATAGTAATACCTCCCTTCTTAGGGACATAATGGACAGGACTTACCCACTGACTATCAGCAACGGGATAAATTGTACCTGCCTCCAGGAGCTTTAGTATTTCTTCTCTTACCACTTCTTTCATCTTAGGATTTAACCATCGTTGGTGATCAATAACTGGTTTGGCGTCTTTCTTGAATTTTATTTTGTGTTGACATAGAGTGGGACTAATGCCCTTAAGATCATCAAGAGTATATCCAATAGCAGCACGATGCTTCTTCAGAGTTTTCAATAATTTCTCTTCTTCCTGCTCTGAAAGGTTAGCACTAATAATAACGTGATATATCTTATTTTCATCAAGATAAGCATATTTAAGAGTATTAGGTAATGGTTTAAGCTCAAACACGGGATCACCCTTGGGTGGTGGAGGATCCCCTAGGATTTCAACAGGCAAGTTGTGTTTCAAAATAGGTCCCTGTTTAAAGAATACTTCATCTATCTCCCTTCTTTCATTCACAAACATGTCATTTTCATGGTCTAGCAAATATTGTTCTAAAGGATCATTAGGAGGAACGGCAATAGAAGCAAGACCAATAATTTCATCCTTACTTGGCAATTCTTTATCATGGGTTGTCTACGAAATTTAGGAAAATTAAACTAATGAGACATATCCCCTAAACCAATCGTAACAATGTCCTTTTTGCAATCTATCTTAGCATTAACAATATTCAAGATGGGTCTACCAAATATAATGGGACAAAAGCTATCTTGTGGGGAACCAAGAACAAGAAAATCAGCAGGATATTTAACTTTCCCACACAAGACTTCAACATCTCTAACAATCCCAACTGGTAAAATAGTATCTCTATTGGCAAGCTTAATTGTAACATCAATTTCTTCTATCTCAGCGGGTGCAATATCATGCATAATTTCTTTGTATAAGGAATGAGTTATTGCACTTGCACTAGCACCCATATCACATAAGCCATGATAACAATGATCTCCTATTTTAACAGGTCTATGTTTATTCTTAGTATCTGGTCTAGCAATTCTAGCAGCTTCATCACAGAAGTAAATAACATGCCCATCAATATTATCAGCCAAGAGATCTTTAACTATAGCAATACTAGGTTCAACTTTAATTTGCTCAAGTAGTGTAGGTGTTCTAGTATTACTCTTATGAACCACAGTTGAAGCTTTAGCATGATCCTTTATCCTAACAGGGAAAGGTGGTTTCTCAGTATAGGTAGTAGGAACAATAGGATCATTATAAGTGATAGTATTTTCTTCAACTTTAATAGGTGCAACTACTTTTCGTTCAATGGAACGATTATATTTAAACCACTTCTCCTTAGGGAGGTCAACATGAGTAGCAAGTGATTCACAGAACGAAGCTACTATCTCAGAGTCAAGTCCATATTTAGTGCTAAAATCACGAAAAGCATCGGTATCCATAAAAGATTTAACACAATCAAACTTAGGCGTCATACCTGACTCCTTACCTTCATCGAGATCCCAATCTTCAGAGTTGCGTTTAATTCTTTCCAATAAATCCCATCTGAATTCAATAGTCTTCATCATAAAAGAACCAGTACAAGAAGTATCGAGCATGGAGCGATTGTTGAGAGAAAGCCGAGCATAAATTTTTTGAATAATCATTTCTGTTGAGAGATCATGATTGGGGCATGAATATAACATTGACTTAAGCCTCCCCCAAGCTTGAGCGATGCTTTCTCCTTCACGAGACCAAAAAATATATATATAATTATGATCACGATGAACAAGATGCATAGGATAAAACTTCTGATGAAATTCCAATTTCAACCGGTTGTAGTTCCATGATTCCATATCATCACATAGCCTAAACCATGTCAATGCCTCTCCCTTCAAAGATAAAAGGAAGACCCTTTTCTTGACAACATCATCGGGCATACCTGCAAGCTTAAATAATCCACAAACTTCATCCACATAGCTAGATTAGGTGCAAATTGGGATGCAATGTTCCATCTCCTATAAAAGGATTAGCTAGCAGTTTCCCTATCATAACCGAAGGAATTTCAATGTAAACATTTTCAGTAGGTTCATTAGGTTGAGCAGAAACTCTTTGCTCTACTGGTCGGGGTGAAGATACCCCGAACAAGTACCTCAAAGGATTATGTTCCATAGTAACAAGTGACAGTAAATTTCAGCACACTATATAAATTTTTCCTTACCAAGTTCCACTTACCAAAGGCGCTTCACTCCCCGGCAACGGCGCCAGAAAAGAGTCTTGATGACCCACAAGTGTAGGGGATCTATCGTAGTCCTTTTGATAAGTAAGAGTGTCGAACCCAACGAGGAGCAGAAGGAAATGACAAGCGGTTTTCAGTAAGGTATTCTCTGCAAGCACTGAAATTATCGGTAACAGATAGTTTTGTGATAAGGTAATTTGTAATGGGTAACAAGTAATGAAAGTAAATAAGGTGCAGCAAGGTGGCCCAATCCTTTTTGTAGCAAAGGACAAGCCTGGACAAGTTCTTATATAGAAAAAAGGGCTCCCGAGGACACATGGGGATTACCGTAAAGCTAGTTTTCATCACGCTCATATGATTCGCGTTCGTTACTTTGATAATTTGATATGTGGGTGGACCGGTGCTTGGGTGCTGCCCTTTCTTGGACAAGAATCCCACTTATGATTAACCCCTATTGCAAGCATTCGCAACTACAAAATAAGTATTAAGGTAACCTAACCATAGCATGAAACATATGGATCCAAATCAGCCCCTTACGAAGCAACGCATAAACTAGGGTTTAAGCTTCTGTCACTCTAGCAACCCATCATCTACTTATTACTTCCCAATGCCTTCCTCTAGGCCCAAACAATGGTGAAGTGTCTAGTCGACGTTCACATAACACACAACATACATCTCATCAAAATATCGAACGAATACCAAATTCACATGACTATTTATAGCAAGACTTCACCCAGCATGTCCTCAGGAACAAACATAACTACTCATAAATCATATTCATGTTCATAATCAGAGGGGTATTAATATGCATTAAGGATCTGAACATATGCACTTCCACCAAATAAACCAACTAGCATCAACTACAGGGAGTAATCAACACTACTTGTAACACATAGGTACCTATCTGAGGTTTTGAGACAAAGATTGAATACAAGAGATGAACTAGGGTTTGAGAGGATATGGTGCTGGTGAAGACGTTGATGGAGATTGACCCCCTTCCGATGAGAGGATCGTTGGTGATGACGATGGTGATGATCTCCCCCTCCTGGAGGGATGTTTCCATGGCAGAATAGCTTCGCCGGAGCCCTAGAATTGTTCCGCCAAGGTTCCGCCTCGTGGCGGCGGTGTTTCGTCCCGAAAGCTTGCTTCTGATTTTTTTTCCAGGGTAAAAGACTTCATATAGCAGAAGATGGTCACCGGAAGGCTTTCAGGGGGCTCACGAGGTAGGGGGCGCGCCCCCCACCCTCATGGACGGTTTGTGGCCCCCTCTGGCATTTCTTCCTCTCAGTATTTTTTATTAATTCCAAAAATGAATTTCATGGAGTTTCAGGACTTTTGGAGTTGTGCAGAATAGGTCTCTAATATTTGCTCCTTTCCAGCTCAGAATTCCAGTTGCCGGCATTCTCCCTCTTCATGCAAACCTTGTAAAATAAGAGAGAATAGGCATAAGTATTGTGACATAACGTGTAATAACAGCCCATAATGCAATAAATATCAATATAAAAGCATGATGCAAAATGGACGTATCACTACTTATGATGATTATTGTGATGACACTTATGCTATAAAAAGTAGTGATGATAATATTAAAACTTGTCATGATTATGATTACCCTTTTTCTGAACGTTACTCATTTAATGTGGAAACAATTTATAGTATTCGAGATTCTGATACTCCCATTATTCCGAATGAGAAGAATCTTGCTTATGTGGAGAGTAGTAAATTTTCTATGCTTATAGATCATGAAAAGAATGCTTTATGTGATGGTTATATTGTTAAATTCATTCATGATGCTACTGAAAATTATTATGAGGGAGGAATATATTCTTGTAGGGATTGCAATCATATCAAGTCTCGTCTCTATGTGCTTAAAATCTTGAAGTTATGCTTGTTTTGCTTTCCTATGCTAGTTGATTCTTGTTCCTGTAAATTGTTTGCTCACAAAATCCCTATGCATAGGAAGTGGGTTAGACTTAAATCTTCTATTCATATTCTTCATGATGCTCTCTTTATGTTTCAATTCTTATCTTTTATGTAAGCATCATTGAAATCATCATGCCTAGCTAGGGGCGTTAAACGTTAGCGCTTGTTGGGAGACAACCCAATATTTACCCTTACTGTTTTTGTGTGTCCGCATGATTAAGCTACTGTATTAGTCATATTTTATAGATTTTTTTCAATAAAGTGCCAAGTAGAACCTTTGGGAAGACTTGGGTGAAAGTTAATGTGATCTTGCTGTAAAAAACATAAACTTTGCGCTCACGAGATTAGTTGTCATTTTTTACAGAAGTGTGATTTTAAGTTGATTCTTTTTGAAGATTATTAGTAGACAAATTCCTCACGTCCACCAATTTATTTCAGAATTTGTGGAGTTCCAGAAGTATTCGAACAAAACAGATTACTACAGATTGTTCTGTTTTTGACAGATTCTGTTTTGTATGTGTTGTTTGCTTATTTTGATGAATCTATGAGTAGTATCGGAGGGTATGAACCATAGAGAAGTTGTAATACAGTAGATATTACACCAATATGAATTTAGAATGAGTTCACAACAGTAACAAAAGTGGTGATTTATTTTCATATACTAACGGAGCTTACGAGTTGTTTGTTGAGTTTTGTGTTGTGAAGTTTTCAAGTTTTGGGTAAAGATTCGATGGACTATGGAATAAGGAGTGGCAAGATCCTAAGATTGGGGATGCCCAAGGCACACCAAGGTCAAACACAAGGACAACCAAAAGCCTAAGCTTGGGGATGCGCCGGAAGGCATCCCCTCTTTTGTCTTCGTTCATCGGTAACTTTACTTGGAGGTATATTTTTATTCACCACATGATATGTGTTTTGCTTGGAGCGTCATTTTAATTTTCTAGGATTTGCTTGCTATTATTTAGAATAATTTTTTTCATCTTTATTTTCAATAAAAATGTCAAGGATAGCCCTTACCATGCTTATTTTGCAAGTAGACATGTTGCTGTTTCAAAACAGAAAGTTTATCGCTGTTTAAAAAATTCCCTAGAAAATTCAGATTATGATAAAACGTTGAAACTTCTTGCATATTGAGCTCTGATAAATTTTCTACAATGTGGTAAATTTTCATAATGTTTTGAGTTAGGGAAGTATTGATACTCTTGCATTCTTTACAGACTGTACTGTTTTGGAAGATTGCTATTATGTTTGCATTGTTTGGATGTGTTTGCATGTTTAATGATTCTATTTGAGGATAGGAGTATTAAATATGCAGAGACATTTAGTATGCAATGTTGAATAATAGTTTTTGTGATTTTCTATAGTAGAGAATGATAAGGTTTTTGCCTTGGTTTATACTAACTTATCTCACGAGTTCTTGTTGAGTTTTGTGTGGATGAAGTTTTTTGAAGATTTAGGGAAACCATGATATGAGAGGAATTAAGGAGACACAAAAGCTCAAGCTTGGGGATGCCCAAGGCATCCCAAGATAATATTTTAAGAAGTCTCAAGCATCTAAACTTGGGGATGCCCCGGTAGGCATCCCACCTTTCTTCAACGATTATCGGTTAGTATCGGTTGAACCTAAGTTTTGCTTCTTCACATGATGTGTGCTATCCTTGCAATGTCAATTTATTTTATTTTGTTTTGATTTCTGTTTGAATAATATTCCAAGATCTGAAATTCTTAAATGTTAGAGAGTCTTCACATAGTTACATAATTATTCAACTACTCATTGATCTTCACTTATATCTTTCGGAGTGGTTTGTCATTTGCTCTAGTGCTTCACTTATATCTTTTTAGAGCACGACGGTGGTTTTATTTTGAAGAAATGGATGAACTCTCATGCTTCACTTATATCATTTTGAGAGTCTCTAAAAAGCATGGTAATTTGCTTAGGCTATGAATTTAGTCCTAATATGATGGGCATCTAATAGGGATATAATAAAAAAATTCATATAGAGTGCATTGAATACTATGAGAAGTTTGATACTTGATGATTGTTTTGAGATATGAAGATGGTGATATTAGAGTCGTGCTAGTTGAGTAATTGTGAAATTGAGAAATACTTGTGTTGAGGTTTGCAAGTCCCATAGGATGCACGTATGGTAACCGTTGTGTGCCAAATTTGAAGCATGAGGTGTTTCTTTGATTGTCTTCCTTATGAGTGGCGGTCGGGGACGAGCATTGGTCTTTTCCTACCAATCTATCCCCCTAGGAGCATGCGCGTAATGCTTGGTTTTGATGACTTGTAGATTTTTGCAATACGGATGTGAGTTCTTTATGACTAATGTTGAGTCCATGGATTTTACACACTCTCACCCTTCGACAATTGCTAGCCTTTTTGGTACCATGCATTGCCATTTCTCACCTTGAGAATCGGTGCAAACTACGCCGATGCATCCAAACCTCGTGATATGATACGCTCTATCACACATAAGCCTCCTTATATCTTCCTCAAAACAGCCACCATACCTACCTATTATGGCATCTCCATAGCCATTCCGAGATATATTGCCATGAAACTTTCCACCGTTCCATTTATTATGACACGCTTCATCATTGTCATATTGCCTTGCATGATCATGTAGTTGACATCGTATTTATGGCAAAGCCACCGTTCATAATTTTTTATACATGTCACTCTTGATTCATTGCACATCCCGGTACACCGTCGGAGGCTGTCATATAGAGTCATGCTTTGTTCTCATATTGAGTTGTAATTTTTGAGTTGTAAGTAAATAGAAGTGTGATGATCTTCATTATTAGAGCATTGTCCCATGTGAGGAAATAAAAAAAAGGGGAGAAAGGCTAAAGAAGCCCAACAAAAAAAAGAGAAAGGCCAAATAAAAAAAAGAGAAGGCCCAAAAAAATATGAGAGAAAAAGAGAGAAGGGACAATGCTACTATCCTTTTTTTCCACACTTGGGCTTCAAAGTAGCACTATGATCTTCATGATAGAGAGTTGTTGACACCAGATTTTGGCACGGTCAAGAACTTATTTAAGATGGCCTCAAATGGAGAAGTGACATTCATGAAAGATTTCCGTATTGTTGATATGAACATCTTTGAAGTTTGGGTCATCGCCGTCCGATTTCATCTCGAAGGCCGAAACTATGCTCAAAGTACTAAGATCTTATATTCAGAGTACAGTTTGGCCGATTAAGCCCCAAAGACGACCTCAAATGGAAAAATGATCTACACAGATTGTCTTTATCTCATCAAAACGATCGATTTTGATATAAAAAACGTCCAAATCCGAGTTCGTATATGTAAATCCAACATTGGCAACTAATTTGCAATGTGTAAATCCAACATTGCCGATGGATGGGAGAATTGGCCATGCTACTACTAGATATTCGGCCAGTTACTCTCAGCCGTCATATGCTACACCTCATGTTAGTAATTTTTCGGCACCGTATACAACTGTAGATGCTCATAATTCGGCTCCGCACCTTCATGGTCATAGTCGAATAAGTGAAAATTTTCCAGGAGTTCGCATGCCATCATCTAATATTGTAGCATATAATGCATCCTCTACGCAATCACATAATTTCGGCAACACCTCATTGCCGAAAGAATCTGAAAGTATTGCGGAGCAATCCCTTCCAGAAGCGATTGTGGCTGCACAAAAAAAGAGCTTGGCACAAAACAAGAGAATTAATGCTCTTTGCCTTGAACAATATGAAAAGGGGTTGTTTCCTGGTTATGCTGCAATAAAGGCTAGAGTTTTGCAAGAAGATGAAACTTCATCAATTGGTAGTATTGGTGAGAGAGCATATGGTTATACATAAGTGCATACACCTCCACCTAGTACCGAATCATATTATACACCCCCTACACAATTGCAAAATTTCGGTAACACTAACACTTCATTGCCGAAAGATCCTAAAAGCATCGGGGGGCAAACTAATCTAGAGCGGGCTGAAATTGAGAGGGGAGTTAAAGCTTTGCACGATAGGGTGCAAGTACTTTGCCAAGAGTGAATTGATAGGAAATTAGCTCAAAGAAAAGAAGCCTTGCCAATTGATATAACCGGTGAAAAGAATGATGATTCGGAAACTAAAAGTGCTTCGGTTGAAAAAGCCGAATCAGGTAGTATATATTCCGAATCCATCAAATCCAAAGAGGCAAACATTGTTGAGAAAGGGCATGGAAAGTATAGCAAGACAGCCATACTTGATTTTTATGAAGTTAATGGAACCTACTTGCTGCCCTATGAGTTTCGTGCCATAGAAATCGACGAGCTTCAAGAACAAGAACAAGTAGCCGAAGAAAGCTTGGTGGACAAATATATTCAAACTAATGATGCACAAAATCAAGAAAAAGATGATGACAAGGCGTTGGGGAGCTATCCGAAGGCGGAGCAAGATATTCTTCAAATCACACCACCATCACACTCTCCCAACATATTTGAAGAGGTATGTCTAGCAATTAATTTACCTGTTTTCAGATTTGGTCATGACTTAGTTGTTGATGCATATATTAGAAAAAAAAATCATAAGAAATATTTAGAGACCAATGAAGAAGGGTAATTTATTTGTTAGCAATGAGATTGTCACAAAGCATATCGGTCAACACATTACACCATTCAGAAAGACCGATAGCGAAAAAATATTGCAGCCAAGGCTTTCCCCATTGCTTTGTCTAAAGTTCATATCTAATTGGGTAGATTTGCTTATTTCATACTTGGCTTACTCTTGGTCTCAATTGAGGCATGCATGTTCTAACTACTTTGATTTCAGAAATTTAAAGCCAAGGTTAAGTTCTTTTGAGAAATTCGACGCTGATATGATATATTATCCAAAGACATAGGAGATAGAGTGCAAAACACTATGCATAGCCGAATGGGGTGATGTAAAATCTGAACCATTCGTTTGCTTACCTCCAAAGCCGTTCTCACATCAAGACCGGCTAGAAGATAAAAGGTATACCTTCAATTCAAACATGTGTGATCAAATCTTTGATTTGTTGTTGAGAAATAATTATATTCGAATTCTTGATCACCATGTTGAGCCATCTGTCCAGGGACGAATGTATTGTAAGTTGCATAATTCGTATGAGCATAATTTTGAGGATTGCAACATGTTTCATTAAATAATTAAATCGGCCATTGATAAAGGACGATCGAAATTTGTTGAGACACCAAAAGATGACCAGTTTATTCCAATTGGTCCTGATGGCAAAAAGTTTCTGCATCGGCTACTTCAAGCCGATCCATTTAAAGAGAATGTAAAAGCTGCAGGTGATGGGATCAAGCTTTCAAGTAAAGAAGTTGTTGAAGAGCATAACGAACATAATTTTGAGGTCGAGAATTCCATCGAAGCAACAATGGAGACGCCAAGGACTGGGGGGCAGCAAACAAATCCAATGATCAATGAAAGCAAAACAAAAGAAAACAAAGGCCAAAAGCGCAAGTGTAAGAGATCAAAAATCACCTTCGCTGAACTATTGGATAAATATCAAAAGAAGAGTGAAGAGAAGAATACTTATCAATCAAATCATGCAAAGAAACCAAGATCACCCTCAAGGCGCAAATATGAGGATTGGTATTGGCAAAGTGAGAATTTTAATTTAACATATTCATATCCTTATTTTGGGCCGCCAATGCCAATGCCGTGGATGCCTCCCTATGCTCATAAATATACATATCCATCATGGGACATGTATGATACAAAGGCACATTCTCCATCTTATTTTAGACCATCTCACCAATATTATGCAGCTCTGAGAAGATCTACGTTTGAACAGTCACATGTTAAAGACCGTTTCAATCATAAGGAATCGGTCCAGAGCTCTAGGAAGAAGAAAGAGGTGGTAAAGCATGTTTACCGCATGAAAGGAGATGGTCGTAAGTGTGCTACTTCAGATTTGATCTCAAATAACAAAGAGCCAATTAAAGTGTTGACATTGGCTACAAAAGGCAAAGAAGTGAAGCAACCAATTGATAAAAATCAAAGTGCCAAAACTGAAGAAGAGAAATGGAGAGTGCACAAGGCCGAAAAGGAATTGCCATTGGTCAAAATGGAATCACAGCCAAGATGCCCACTTGGCTTATCATATTGGAAAAAGAAGAAATTACAAAAAATTAGCGCACAAAAACTTGAAGAAAGAAACATGGCATGGGTTCCTAAAGGAAGTACTCAAAATAAGAATTATGTGAAAGCATCCATTACACAACGTGCAGCAAAGATGAAGAAGGAAAAGAGTGAAAACTATGGAGGACTAAGGCGAAGGTTTCAACATCTTCGGTCTACACATTATCCATATTCTTCAACTATGCCATTGACGCCTATGCCATGGAATTCGTCATCAGGTATGATTGGTAACCCTCAATGGGCTTATTTTCATCCACGGATGCCATATAATTTCTTACATCATGAAAGGGTATTACCAAGTCACTATACATTTGGTTAGCTACAAGTTTGTTGCTAATCCAAAGGGCCGAAATACTTGATTTGACATTTCGTTTGTTTGTCTCGGCTATATGTGCTTTGAACGAAGTTTACATGGTAATGGCCGATATTTACCTATCGTCCTAAGAGTATGTCAATGCATGGCCGGTGTAGTATTTTAACATCGTACTTAGTTCGATTGGAGAGCGAGACAAGTACTATGGAGATTATGTTTTGGTTGTTGAATTCATAACAATGGCCACAGTGTTGGTATTGTTTATATATCTCCATATAGTGCTGTTCTGTGAAGCCTCATGCCTCTTAAAATATTTATTGCACAATAATCAAAGCCGAATACGCAATGTTATTCGGTTTGGAACTTTTTCCATATGTGCTAAACATATTGAGGCTTTTGGTGATTCGTTATGAGTAGTGCAACAAATATCCAAGGGTTATCAATGTTTTGACGAATCACTTATAGTTTATCTTGGGGAATGTCTAGATGCAAAATTTACCTTGGGTTGCTTTAAAATTGTTCAAATATCTAGACATGACAATTTGCAAGAGTTGCACAGCAAGCATCCGGCTACTATGTTAACCATGGTGTATTGTATTTCTATCAATAGCCGATGCTAGGTTTTGTCAACATAGGTAAGGCCGAACCGAAGCCCACCACTTCAGCCACTAATGAAACTTTTATGCAGGCGAAATAAGGATTGGAGGAAGTTCATTCTTAATTATCTGCAAAATCCTAGCGAAAGGGTGAACAATATGGTTCGGAGGATGGTTTTGATCTATGAACCTCATCACCGGATTGTTATTGAAGTTGGGAAAGTTTCACCCAAACTTGCATCGAAATATTCACACAAGCAATGGCCGATATAAACTTATAATCCTAAGCATATGCAAAATGGCCGATGGAATGTTGAAATCGTCCTTAGAGCAAGCTATGTGCAAGTTATTTTTCGGCACATAAGCTTTGCCGAAAAACAGGGGGGCATGTGTTGACACCAGATTTTGGCACGGTCAAGAACTTATTTAAGATGGCCTCAAATGGAGAAGTGATCTTCATGAAAGATTTCCGTATTGTTGATATGAAAATCTTTGAAGTTTGGGTCATCACCGTCCGATTTCATCTCGAAGGCCGAAACTATGCTCAAAGTACTAAGATCTTATATTCAGAGTACAGTTTGGCCGATTAAGCCCCAAAGACGACCTCAAATGGAAAAATGATCTACACGGATTGTCTTCGTCTCGTCGAAACAATCGTTTTTGATATAAAAATCATCCAAATCAGAGTTCGTATACAAAAGTGAGAGCTATCGGAGTGCAGCCCTGCCATGAGGCATTGATGTGGCGCGCCCCACCAGACGTATGTCTGATGGGTAGCGCGAGGGAACGGGTGTTTTGCGTCACAGTTTCATTTTGCGCGACCGATTTGACCTTCAAGATGACTTCTGATCAAAAAATGTTCAACACAAACTTTTTCGTCTCGTCGAAACGGTCAAGATCGCGTTTGGACTCGTTTCCATCCGAGGTCGTTTACTTCCTCAAACATGACCCGCAAAGTGCAGCCAGGTTGTAAACCGAACCGTTTTGGAAAGTTTGATTCCGAATTTAACTAGGGTTTTTGGACGTGAATCCAAGCCTTTTCCTTGCACGGGAAGTCCAGCCGCCTCTTATATACCTAAGGGGTGACGGCCGATTGAACAACACACAATCGCAAAACCCATCTACAAACTTTCATCTCCTACCCTAGTTTTCTGCTTCTCGTTCATCGGTGTTCTTCGCTTCGGAGAGCTTCGATCTACGAAGCCCTAGGGGCGGGCGAACCGACCTAGGGCAGCCCATCACCACTGTGCGTCCAGACGGGGTCTCTCCTGGCCGAGTGGGGTTTCGGGTCTTCAAAAGAGCTCGCCGGATTGTCTTGTGTATCACGCTTCCGGTGAGCCTCCTTGGGCGACGTGTCCTGCCTATCGCGCTCGACGCCGAGGGTACACGGTGACGTGTTCGTGTGCGAACAAGAGTCTCTTATTTTGTCACTTTCGTATACTAGTGGGAATTTTTGTTATAGAACTTGGCTTGTATATTCCAACAATGGAGTTCCTCAAATACCCCAGGTCTTCGTGAGCCAGCAAGTTGGATGCACACCCACTTAGTTTCTTTTGTTGAGCTTTCACACATTTATAACTCTAGTGTATCCGTTGCATTGATATCTACTGATGGGCATCTCCATAGACCAGTGATACGCCTAGTTGATGTGAGACCATCTTCCTCCTTTTTATCTTCTCCACAACCACCATCCTATTCCACCTATAGTGCTATGTCCATGGCTCGCGCTCATGTATTGCGTGAAAGTTGAATTTTTTTAGAGTAGTAAAGTATGAAACAATTGCTTGGCTTGTCATCGGGGTTATGCATGATTTGAATATTTTGTGTGACAAAGATGGAGCATAGCCAAACTATATGATTTTGTAGGGATGAACTTTCTTTGGCCATGTTATTTTGAGAAGACATGATTACTTGGTTAGTATGCTTGAAGTATTATTATTTTTATGTCAATATTAAACTTTTTTCTTGAATCTTTTGGATCTGAACATTATTTCCATAATAAAGAAGATTACATTGATAAATATGTTAGGTACCATTCCACATCAAAAATTTTGTTTTTATAATTTACCTACTCAAGGACGAGCAGGAATTAAGCTTGGGGATGCTTGATATGTCTCCAACGTATCTATACTTTTTTATGTATTCATGCCATATTTATAATATTTTTACATGATTTTGGTATGATTTGATTAGAACTAACCCGGACTGACGCTATTTTTAGCAGAACTACCATGGTGTTGTTTTTGTGCAGAAATAAAAGTTCTCGGAATTCGCTGAAAATCAACGGAAATTTTTTCTACAAATTATAAAAACTACCAGAACAAAGAGTTACCGGAGGGGAGTCCTGTGGGCCCCACGAGGGTGGAGGGAGCCCCCCTAGGGCGTGCCCCCTGCCTCGTGGACTACCTGTGGGGCCCCATAACTTGTTCTCGACGCCAACCTCTCCTATAAATCCCCAAACTTCCAGAACTTAACCTAGATCAGGAGTTCCGCCGCCGCAAGCATCTGTAGCCACCAAAAACCAATCGGGACCCTATTTCGGCAACCTACCGGAGGGGGGATCCATCACCGGTGGCCATCTTCATCATCCCGGCGCTCTCCATGACGAGGGGGGAGTAGTTCACCCTCGGGGCTGAGGGTATGTACCCGTAGCTATGTGTTTGATCTCTCTCTCTCTTGTGTTCTTGATTCGGCACGATCTTGATTTATCGCGAGCTTTGCTATTATAGTTGGATCTTATGATGTTTCTCCCCCTCTACTCTCTTGTAATGGATTGAGTTTTCCCTTTGAAGTTATCTTATCGGATTGAGTCTTTAAGGATTTGAGAACACTAGATGTATGTCTTGCATGTGCTTATCTATGGTGACAATGGGATATTCACGTGATCCACTTGATGTAAGTTTTAGTGATCAACGTGCGAGTTCTGTGACCTTGTGAACCTATGCATAGGGGTTGGCACACGTTTTCGTCTTGACTCTCCGGTAGAAACTTTGGGGCACTCTTTGAAGTTCTTTTTGTTGGTTGAATAGATGAATCTGAGATTGTGTGATGCATATCGTATAATCATACCCACGGATACTAGAGGTGACATTGGAGTATCTAGGTTAGGATTTTGGTTGATTAGTGTCTTAAGGTGTTATTCTAGTACGAACTCTAGGATAGATTGGACGGAAAGAATAGCTTCGTGTTATTTTACTACAGACTCTTGAATAGATTGATCGGAAAGAATAACTTTGAGGTGGTTTCGTACCCTACAATAATCTCTACGTTTATCCTCCGCTATTAGTGACTTTGGAGTGACTCTTTGTTGCATGTTGAGGGATAGTTATATGATCCAATTATGTTATTATAGTTGAGAGAACTTGCACCAGTGAAAGTATGAACCCTAGGCCTTGTTTCAACGCGTTGCGATACCGTTTGTGCTCACTTTTATCATTAGTTACCGTGCTGTTTTTACATTTTCAGATTACAAAAACCTATATCTACCATCCATATTGCACTTGTATCACCATCTCTTCGCTGAACTAGTGCACCTATACAATTTACCATTGCACTGGGTGTGTTGGGGACACAAGAGACTCTTTGTTATTTCGTTACAGGGTTGCTTGAGAGAGACCATATTCATCCTACGCCTCCCACGGATTGATAAACCTTAGCTCATCCACTTGAGGGAAATTTGCTACTGTCCTACAAACCTCTGCACTTGGAGGCCCAACAACGTCTACAAGAAGAAGGTTGTGTAGTAGACATCACTCCGGAGGGGGAAATCATCATCATCATCATCACCAACAACTCTCCCATCTTGGGGAGGGAAATCTCCATCAACATTTTCACCAACACCATCTCATCTCATACCCTACTTCATCTCTTGTATTCAATCCTGTTACCGGAGCTATAGATTGGTGCTAGGGGGTGACTAGTAGTGTTGATTACATCTTCTAGTTGATTACTATATGGTTTATTTGGTGGAAGATTATATGTTCAGATCCATGATGCTATTTAATACTCCTCTGATCATGAGCATGTTTATTACTTGTGAGTAGTTATTTCGTTCTTGAGGTCATGGGATAAATCATGTTGTAAGTAATCATGTGAATTTGATATGTGTTCGATATTTTGATGGTATGTATGTTGTGATTCCCTTAGTGGTGTCATGTGAACGTCGAGTACATGACACTTCACCATATTTGGGCCTAAGGGAATGCATTATGGAGTAGTGACAGAAGCTTAAACCCCAGTTTATGCACTATTCCGTAAGGGACTGACTGGACCCAAAAGTTATTTGCTATGGTTAGAATTTATTCTTAATACTTTTCTCGTAGTTGCGGATGCTTGTGGGAGGGTTAATCATAAGTAGGAGGTTTGTGCAAACAGAGATGAGGGGAAGGAGTTCGCCGAAGAGCTTGCATGGATGAATTCGAGGTAGGCTCTGATTACCATGAAAGAAGAAAAGGGTTTAAGCGTATGCCCCTTGGCAGGGACGCGTGCGTGTTAATATAGGGGAAAGATTACATGATCGGCATGTTGTTTCTAGTCTTGACCTCTACTCCAAGCTACACAAGAGATAAGATCTACTTGCCTAACAACCTACCGGTATATAATACGCATGCAATACACCCACGCAATACGCCCATTGTGACAAGTGTCATGTTACATACAAGCCTACTCTTTAACAATGAGTACACTGGTGAGCATCCAAAGCCAAGAAAAGTTCTGACATTAGGTGTCACTAGTAAAATCTGACCACTCAGTGTTTCAAAATAATAACGATAAGATATTATGTTATCAGATGAAGATGCACCAGCTTGCCCTGTAATTTTTACAGAGTGCACTACATATGTTAGAGGGACACTAGCCACATACAGGAGAAATATAATAAAAAGGACTCTATACAAAGAGATAAGGGGACGAAGCCCGACCTGTAGTTTTGTCGATGGCATCACGAAAACAATTTTGTCTTGCTTCTTCTATGCACCAGTCACGTAATATATCGTGAATAACTATTGTCTCTATCCATCCATGCGCCATGCTTCGTTTAACAACTTTGACCAAGCTTCTGTGAGCCAACTCAGTTAATAAATTTCTGGCTGTTTCTTCTAGTGTATGCTTTGGTTTATGTGGAATGAAGCCTTCTGCTATCCACAATTGAATAAGATCCGCCACATATATTATGTCATCCTCAGGAAAACTCACAAGATAGAGTAAACAAGATCTTATATAATGATTTGGCAGGTCCTTGTAACTACGAGCCAATATGTCCCGCATAATTTGTCCAGTCTGGGTTGATGGCCAGTCAGAGAGTGCATCGGACCATGTTTGCACATTCAGATTTTTTGAAAGATAACCTCCCAAAACAGCAAGTGCAAGTGGCAATCCGTCACATATCCTTGCAAGATTTCTTCCAAGTTTTTCAAACTCGTCCACATCAAGTATGACAGACCTTTTGTATGATGGTAAAGCTTTGGTACTAAAATGTTCCCAAGTTTTATCATCACTCAATTTCTTCAAGTGATGAACATAGGTTGGCATTTGAACATGATTTGCAACATCTACCTTCCTTGTGGTAAGCAATACTATATTACCGTTGAATGCATCTGGAAAAGCTTTAACCCTTCTATTTATTTGGTCCCACATGTCGGTTTCCCACACATCATCAAGAACTACCAAATATCTTTTTTGCACTAGCGAATCACAGATCTCCTTTCCCACCTCATACTCCTGTGTTTGATCAATTAACTCTTCTCTTCCCTGCATTATTTGTTTCATAATATCCTTTAGTAAATCAATTTTCTTGTACTTTTGAGATACAATACCCAAGCAATTTTCTGGAAGTGTTGTTTTACTCTATAGGAGGTGGAGAGTTTTCTAGGAAGTGTTGTTTTTCCAGCCCCACCCATGGCAACTATGGAGATAGCACTAAGACTAAGACAGTTCTCAGTGTCAACTAACTTCTCCACTATTTCTTTGTACTCCTCCTCAAAACCAACAAGGTCAATATCTTCAATGGTTTGGTTCATAGGACCATAATATTGCGGAAACTCATCATCAATATCAACCTTTTATATGGAAGTATGACCCAAATCAACAACTATTTTCAAAAGGTATGCACTCTCCAATATCTCAGATATGTTCCTTCTTATACGTGTGATTTGAACACCAACTTTGTGAAGAGTGCTCAAATCACTCGGTAGGCGAGCATACCTTGCCATGGCACCCATGAATCCCTTGTTGAGCAGTTTCTCCTGTGGATGTACTCCACGGCTTCGATGACATTGTCGGCCTCGTATGCCACATCCCTGGTCAGGCTAACCAAGACAACAACACTAGCATCGCCCAACTTCAACTTGTTGTCGGCATCTCTAAGGAAGCCTTGCCGTCACCTGAGCTCATGTTTCAGGAAATCAACTTCACTGCTAACGCCACAGAGCAGCGTGGTCTCCTGGAGCACAAGGGTGCTGACATTGCCAAGCACAGAGCTAACGGCCGACTCAGCCATTGTCCTTCCTTGACTCCAGCTCTCTGCTTGATGTAGCGGATGAATTGCTAGGTGTGGCTTAGGAAGGCATGGTGTTTGTTGTAGACAATGCTTTACCTTGCGTGATGGAATAATGAACCAGAGAACTAAAGGGGGCACGACAAGACTGTCTTGTGCTCTTGAAGAGGGTTAGTTGGAGCTTTCCGTTATATAACAATTGATAGATATTTTTAGTAGAAGATTCGCACTTTACTCTAATATCACGGTAAGAACTAATTAAGGTGCTAATTAGAGCAATGAAGCTCCCGCCTCTATGCAAAGTTAATTATTACCTTGCTTGAGACGGGGTGCTTTAGCATCACATACTGATTAATCATGATTTTTTTTATTTGAACACTGAGAGAGTGTTTGATTAAAGACGAGTGGATGGAAGAATGCTGGTGAGGCTTAAGAAGGCATGGTGCTTGGTGCCAAAAGCAGACCAAAGTACATGTAGAGGTCATGATGGGAAAAAATCTAAGTAAGAGATGTCTTCTATTCCTTTGGACAGGTTGCTATATTAAATTTTTAAGTCATGATGGTGCTTTCCCTTTTAGAATCGTTTGCTATATTAAAATTTTGAACAGAATCTCCCTTTACTCAAACATTATCATCCCCCTCGTTGGCTCAGCATTAAGATGCACATTAAAGCAAAGAAGCTCCCCTTTAGCATCACCTTTACTCAGCACTCTGTAATAATAATACTCAGCAAACGATTCCCAAAATTTAGGCAGAACAGAAAAAAAATCACAAGAATTTTCCAATCTAGACGATTGTTGTTTGTGGTTTCTGCTCATGGTCCTGTTATTCTTACCGCACAAGATTTATTCTCATACTCTGAATTTATGTAGAGATTGGCATCCTTGGGGAAAATTTAGCCCAGACTGATTACACAAGGTTCCATCTTGTGTTGAAACTTGCTATATTTTTTTTGAACCTTGCTGCTTTTCTCGAGGTTCATTACGATGCAGTTATGGTTCGTTTGTGTATGATGCAGACACAATGAAGAGACTTCCCAAACTAACAATAAAGGAAAAATGAGCAAGAAGAGATAGAAGGCAGCATAGATTGTTATGGTTTTCCTACTGCTAGTAATGTAGTACAACAACCCAGAGCTATTCTTGAGCAAGATCATTGAAGCTGCTGCCATTGTAACTTTCGGAAAGCTTTTAGTTCTTGCAGTTTACCTTTCACACTCTTGTTCTGGAGTAACAGAAAGTTAGGAGTTCAACTAGATAGATGCCCCTTTAGCAGGCAAATGTGTTTTTTGGGATAAAAAGGTAGGTCGCAGTCTACAGGCAAATGTGTTTTGAAATGATGTAACGAACAAAGTTTCCTAGATTTGAATGAAATGAGTTTTTTAGCATGCATCTTCCATAACATAGAATGCATTGATTGCCCTCTTCTCTACTTATGCCTAGTTCATAGATCTCCATAACTGCACTGCTTACTTTAAAGTCTGTGATTTTTTCCTTGGAGGTCATAGCTTTGATTTTGAGAGGAAATCGTTTGAGGTGTATGTATGTCTGTGCGAGCGGTGAAACGTCTTACCCTGTTGGGGGCGATGTGTTCATGTTATATAGTAGGGGAGCCAAAACCCTAGATGGCTTTACATGCGTGCGGTTACAGGAGATAAGAGAGAAACAAGATACAACTTGAGGGAGAAGAAAAAAAAGGAGAGGAGATATATCTCATACAAACTACCTCCCAGCCATATCTCTATATCTCAACTATATACCGCACATGTGATGTTTAACACTCCCCCTTAATCACAACTTCATCAAGTTGAGATTATGTTTAAACTCTTCAAAACTTCTGATAGGTAGGGCTTTGGTAAACCCATCCGCAACTTGGTCTCTGGAATGAATGAACCGAATATCAAGTTGTTTCCGTGCAACTCTTTCTCTGACAAAGTGAAAGTCTATCTCTATGTGCTTTGTTTTGGCATGAAAAACTGGATTTGCAGACAAGTACGTAGCACCAAGATTACCACACCATAAGCATGGAGCTTGAGAACTTTGTATACCAAGTTCTTTTAGCATTGATTGAACCCATATGATTTCAGCTGTGGCATTTGCCAATGCCTTGTACTCCGCCTTTGTGCTAGACCGAGACACAGTGGCATGTTTCCTTGCACACCATGAAATCAAGTTAGGTCCAAAGAATATTGCAAATCCACCAATGGAGCGCCTGTCATCTAGGCAACCTGCCCAGTCAGAATCAGAGAAAGCACTGACAAGAGTTGAGGATGATTTGCTGAAATTTAGACCAATGTTCAAAGTGTGTTTGATATATCTAACAATGCGTTTTGCAGCACTCCAATGCACATTAGTAGGAGCATGCAGAAATTGACACACCTTGTTGACAGCAAAGGAAATATAAGGCCTTGTTAGGGTCAAGTACTGTAGTGCACCTACTAAACTCATGTATTTCGTACTGTCCTCTTGATTCAAGAGTTGCCCTTCTGTGAGAGATAGTTTTTCTGAGCTGGATAAAGGAGTAAAGGATGGTTTACAACCTTGCAGACCTGCCTTTTTTACCAAGTCAGTTGCATATTTCTCTTGAGAGAGATGAAGCCCATCCGTGTGTTTCTTCACTTCAATCCCAAGGAAAAAATGCAAATCTCCAAGATCTTTGAGAGCAAATTCTGCACTTAAATCCTTCAACAAAGATGCAATGGCCTCACTAGATGAACTTGTAACAATGATATCATCAACATATATGAGAACAAATATGCATGTATTAAGTTTATTGTAGATGAACAGTGAGGTATCTGACTTGGAAGGAAAAAAATCAAGTGATTGCATCTTGTGACTGAGACGGGAGTACCATGCTCGTGGGGCTTGCCATAAAGTGCTTTATCAAGTTTGCAAACAAATGAAGGATTAGATTTGCTCTCAAACCCAGGAGGTTGTTTCATGTACACCTCTTCTTCCAGAACACCATGGAGAAACGCGTTCTGTACATCTAGGTGTCTGAGACTCCATCCCCTGGACACAACAATAGAGAGAACAAGTCGAATAGTAGCAGCTTTCACAACAGGACTGAAGGCATCCTCATAATCAATACCACATCTATGTTTAAATCCTTTTGCAACAAGCCTAGCTTTGTATCTATCAACAGTTCCATCAGATTTCCTTTTAACTCTGAACACCCACTTGCAATCTATAAGATTTTTACCTTGCCGTGGGGGAACCAGATGCCATGTTTTATTTTTCTTCAGTGCCACATATTCTTCCATCATTGCTTTTCTCCACCTTTCATCTCCAAGTGCCTCATCCAGAGTTCTTGGCTCGGCTTGTTCATCTATAGAGCAAACTAGGCCATATTTGCTTATATGTTCGTAATTAAGGGGTTGAGTTACACCTTTTTGCAACCGGGTGAGCCGCCGAGATTGCGCCACAGAATCAGCCAGTGCAGAGGATCCGGATCCATGCACAGGAGTTGCTGGTGTAGGCGATCCCAAGGAGGATCTGCTCGGTACCCGCGCCGTATCTTCTGTGTTTCCAGCATGCAGTGGGGGGGGGGTTGAATCTGGCGCAAAAGATCCCGGGTGGTATGCCGGCTCATTGATACGTCCATTTTGCATCATGCTTTTATATCAATATTTAGTGCATTATGGGCTGTTATTACACATTATATATCAATACTTATGGCTATTTTCTATTATTTTGTAAGGTTTACCATGAAGAGGGGGAATGCCGGCAGCTGGAATTCTGGCTGAAAAGGAAGCAAACATTGGAAACCTATTCTGCACTGCTCCAAAAGACCTGAAACTCCACGAATCCTATTTTTGGATTTAATAAGAATTATTGAGCGAAAGAAATACCTCAGGGGGCCCACACCCTGTCCAGGAGGGTGGGGGGCGCGCCACCCTCACCGGGCGCGCCTGCCTCTGCCCCCCTGGTGGCCTCCCGGTGTCCATCTTCTGCTATATGAAGGGTTTTATCCTAGAAAAAAAATCGTGGGCAAGCTTACGAGACGAAACTTAGCCGCCACGAGGCGGAACCTTGGCAGAACCAATCTAGGGCTCTGAAAGAGCTGTTTTGTCTGGGACACTTCCCTCCGGGAGGGGGAAATCATCACCATTGTCATCACCAACGATCCTCTCATCGGGAGGGGGTCAATCTCCATCAACATGTTCATCAGCACCATCTCCTCTCAAATCCTAGTTCATCACTTGTATCCAATCTTGTATCCAAAACCACAAATTGGTACCTGTGGGTTGCTAGTAGTGTTGATTTCTCCTTGTAGTTGATACTTATTGGTTTACTTGGTGGAAGATCATATGTTCAGATCCTTAATGCATATTATTACACCTCTGATTATGAACATGAATATGCTTTGTGAGTAGTTACGTTTGTTCCTGAGGACATGGGTGAAGTCTTGCTATTAGTAGGCATGTGAATTTGGTATTCGTTCGATATTTTGATAAGATGTATGTTGTATTTCCTCTAGTGGTGTCATGTGAACGTCGACTACATGACACTTCACCATTATTTGGGCCTAGAGGAAGGCATTGGGAAGTAATAAGTAGATGATGGGTTGATAGAGTGACAGAAGATTAAACCCTAGTTTATGCGTTGCTTCGTTAGGGGCTGATTTCGATCCATATGTTTCATGCTATGGTTAGGTTTACCTTAATACTTTTGTTGTAGTTGCGGATGCTTGCAATAGGGGTTAATCATAAGTGGGATGCTTGTCCAAGTAAGGGCAGTACCCAAGCACTGGTCCACCCACATATCAAATTATCAAAGTAACGAACGCGAATCATATGAGTGTGATGAAACTAGCTTGACGATAATTCCCATGTGTCCTCGGGAGCGCTTTTCTCATTATAAGAAATTGTCCAGGCTTGTCCTTTGCTACAAAAAGGATTGGGCCACCTTGCTGCACCTTATTTAATTTTATTACTTGTTACTTGCTACAATTTATCTTATCACAAAACTATCAATTACCTTCAATTTCAGTGCTTTTAGAGAAAACCTTACTGAAAACCGCTTATCATCTCCTTCTGCTCCTCGTTGGGTTCGACACTCTTACTTATCGAAAGGACTATGATAGATCCCCTACACTTGTGGGTCATCAAGACTCTTTTCTGGTGTCGTTGTCGGGGAGTGTAGCGCTTTTGGTGAGTGGAACTTGGTAAGGAAACATTTATTTAGTGTGCTAAAATTTTCTGTTACTTGTTACTATGGAAAGTAATCCTTTGAGGGGCTTGTTCGGGGCATCTTCGCCCCGACCAGTAGAGCAAAGAGTTTCTCCTCAACCTACTGAACCTACTGAAAATGTTCACTTTGAAATTCCTTCGGGTATGATAGAGAAACTACTAGCTAATCCATTTGCAGGAGATGGAACATTGCATCCCGATTTACACCTTATCTTTGTGGATGAAGTTTGTGGATCATTTAAGCTTGCAGGTATTCCCGATGATTTTGTTAAAAGGAAGGTCTTCCCTTTATCTTTTAAGGGAGATGCATTGACATGGTTTAGGTTATGTGATGATACGGGATCTTGGAATTATAAGCGATTGAAGTTGGAATTTCACCAGAAATTCAATCCTATGCATCTTGTTCATCATGATCGTAATTACATTTATAATTTCTGGCCTCGCAAAGGAGAAAGCATCGCTCAAGCTTGGGGGAGGCTTAAGTCAATGTCATATTCATGCCCCAATCATGAGCTCTCCAGAGAAATGATTATTCAAAAATTTTATGCTCGACTTTCTCTCAATGATCGCACCATGCTCGACACTTCCTGTGCTGGTTTTTATATGCTGAAGACTATTGAATTCAAATGGGACTTATTGGAAAGAATTAAACGCAACTCTGCAGATTGGGGTTCCGACGATGGTAAGGAGTCAGGTATGACATCTAAGTTTGATTGTGTTAAATCTTTTATGGATACCAATGTTTTTCATGGATTTAGCGCTAAATATGGACTTGACTCTGAGATAGTAGCTTCTTTCTATGAATCTTTTGCTACTCTGAATCTTTTGCTACTCACGTTGATCTTCCTAAGGAGAAGTGGTTTAAATATAATCGTCCCATTGAAGTAAAAGTAGTTGCACCTATTATATTTGAAGAAAAGACTATTACCTATAGTGATCCTATTGTTCCTACTACTTATGTTGAGAAACCACCTTTTCCTGTTAGGATAAAGGATCATGCTAAAACTTCGACTGTTGTTCGTAAGAGTAATACTAGAACTTATACACCTCCTGAGCAAATCAAAGTTGAACCTAGTATTGCTATGGTTAAAGATCTCTTGGATGATAATTTAGATGGGCATGTCATTTACTTTTGTGATGAAGCTGCTAATATTGCAAAACCATATGCTAAGATACATAGACCCGTTGTAGGCATGCCTATTATTTCTGTTAAAATAGGAGATCATTGTTATCATGGTTTATGTGATATGGGTGCTAGCTCTAGTGCAATACCGTATGATTTATATAAAGAAATTATGCATGACATTGCACCTACTGAGTTAGAAGATATTGATGTTACTATCAAGCTTGCTAATAGAGATACTATTTCACCAATTGGGATTGTTAGAGATGTTGAAGTCTTGTGTGGGAAGGTTAAATACCCTGCTGATTTTCTTGTTCTTACTTCCCCTCAAGATGACTTTTGTCCCATTATATTTGGTAGACCCTTCTTGAACACTGTTAAAGCTAGGATTGATTGCAAAAAGGATGTTGTTACGATTGGCTTAGATGATATGACTCATGAGTTTAATTTTGCTAAATTTTGTAGACAACCCCGTGATAAAGAATTACCTAGTAAAGATGAAATAATTGGTCTTACTTCTATTACCGTGCCTCCTACTGATCCTTTAGAACAATATTTACTAGACCATGAAAATGATATGTTTATGAAAGAAAGAAGGGAAATAGATGAAGTATTCCTTAAACAGGAACCTATTCTGAAACATAACTTACCTGTTGAAATTCTAGGGGATCCCCCTCCACCCAAGGGTGATCCCGTGTTTAAACTAAAACCATTACCTATTAATCTTAAATATGCTTATCTTCATGAAAAGGAGATATATCATGTTATTATTAGTGCTAACCTTTCAGAGCAGGAAGAGAAAAGATTATTGAAAACTCTGAAGAAGCACCGTGCTGCTATTGGATATACTCTGGATGGTCTTAAGGGCATTAGCCCTACTCTATGCCAACACAAAATTAATGTGGAAAAATATGCCAAACTAGTTAGAGATCATCAACGAAGATTAAATCCTAAGATGAAAGAAGTGGTAAGAAATGAGATATTGAAGCTCCTCGAGGCAGGTACAATTTATCCCGTTGCTGATAGTGAATGTGTAAGCCCTGTCCATTGTGTTCCTAAAAAGGGAGGTATTACTGTTGTTCCTAATGATAAAGATGAATTGATTCCGCAAAGAATTATTACAGGTTATAGGATGGTAATTGATTTCCGTAAATTAAATAAAGCTACTAAGAAAGATCATTACCCTTTACCTTTTATTGATCAAATGCTAGAAAGACTATCCAAACATACACATTTCTGCTTTCTAGATGGTTATTCTGGTTTCTCTCAAATACCTGTATCAGCGGAAGATCAATCAAAAACTACTTTTACTTGCCCTTTCGGTACTTTTTCTTATAGACGTATGCCTTTTGGTTTATGTAATGCACCTGCTACCTTTCAAAGATGTATGATGGCTATATTCTCTGACTTTCGTGAAAAGATTTGTGAGGTATTCATGGATGATTTCTCCGTTTATGGATCCTATTTTGCTGATTGCTTGAGCAACCTTGATCGAGTTTTGCAGAGATGCAAAGACACTAGTCTCGTCTTGAATTGGGAAAAGTGCCACTTTATGGTTAATGAAGGCATTGTCTTGGGGCACAAGATCTCCGAGAGAGGTATTGAAGTTGATAAATCTAAAGTTGATGCTATTGAAAAGATGCCATGTCCCAAGGACATAAAAGGTATAAGAAATTTCCTTGGTCATGCCGATTTCTATAGGAGGTTCATTAAGGACTTTTCTAAAATCTCTAGGCCTCTGAATAATTTATTGCAAAAAGATATTCCTTTTGTCGTTGATGATGATTGTGTAGAAGCATTTTAAATACTTAAGAAAGCTTTGATCACTGCACCTATTGTTCAGCCACCTGATTGGAATTTACCTTTTGAAATTATGTGTGATGCTAGTGATTATGCTGTAGGTGCTGTTCTAGGGCAAAGAGTTGATAAGAAATTAAATGTTATCCAGTATGCTAGTAAGACTCTTGATACTGCCTAGCGAAATTATGCTACTACTGAAAAAGAATTTTTAGCAGTTGTGTTTGCATGTGATAAATTTAGACCCTATATTGTTGATTCCAAAGTTACTATTCACACTGATCATGCTGCTATTAAATATCTTATGGAAAAGAAAGATGCAAAGCCTAGACTCATTAGATGGGTTCTCTTGCTCCAAGAATTTGACTTGCATATTATTGATAGAAAGGGAGCTGAGAACCCCGTTGCAGACAAGTTGTCTAGGTTAGAGAATGTTCTTGATGATCCACTGCCTATTGATGATAGCTTTCCCCATGAAGAGTTACTGGTCATTAATGCTTCTCGTACTGCTCCATGGTATGCTGATTATGCTAATTACATTGTTGCTAAATTTATACCACCTAGTTTCACATACCAGCAGAAGAAAAAGTTCTTTTATGATTTAAGACATTACTTCTGGGATGACCCACACCTTTATAAAGAAGGAGTAGATGGTGTTATTAGACGTTTTCTACCTTAGCATGAACAGGAACAGATCCTACGCAAGTGTCACTCTGAATCATATGGAGGACACCATGCTGGAGACAGAACTGCACATAAGGTATTACAATCTGGTTTTTATTGGCCTACTCTCTTCAAAGATGCCCGTAAGTTTGTTTTGTCTTGTGATGAATGTCAAAGAATTGGTAACATTACTAGACGTCAAGAAATGCCTATGAATTATTCTCTTGTTATTGAACTGTTTGATGTTTGGGGCTTTCATTATATGGGAGTTTCTCCTGCCTCTAATGGTTACACACATATTTTAGTTGTTGTTGATTACGTTACTAAGTGGGTAGAACCTATTCCAACTAGTAGTGCTGATCATAACACTTCTATTAAAATGCTTAAAGAAGTTATCTTTCCGAGGTTTGGAGTCCCTAGATATCTTATGACTGATGGTGGTTCACATTTTATTCATGGTGCTTTCCGTAAGATGCTTGCTAAGTATGATGCTAATCATAGAATCGCATCTCCTTATCACCCATAGTTTATGGTCAAGTAGAGTTGAGCAATAGCGAGCTCAAATTAATTTTGCAAAAGACTGTTAATAGATCTAGAAAGAATTGGTCCAAAAAACTTGATGATGCATTATGGGCCTATAGAACTGCATATAAAAATCCTATGGGTATGTCTCCATATAAGATGGTTTATGGAAAAGCTTGTCATTTACCTCTAGAACTTGAACATAAAGCATATTGGGCTATTAAAGAGCTCAACTATGACTTCAAACTTGCCGGTGAGAAGAGGTTGTTTGATATTAGCTCACTTGATGAATGGAGAACCCAAACCTATGAGAATGCCAAACTATTTAAAGAAAAAGTCAAACGTTGGCATGACAAAAGAATACAAAAGCGTGAGTTTAACGTAGGTGATTATGTGTTATTATTCAACTCTCGTTTAAGATTTTTTGTAGGAAAACTTCTCTCTAAATGGGAAGGTCCTTACGTTATCGAGGAGGTCTATCGTTTCGGTGCCATAAAAATCAACAACTTCGAAGGCACAAGTCCAAGGGTGGTGAAACATTATATTTCAGGTAACCCTATCAATGTTGAAACTAATATTATTGAAACTGTAACCCGGAGGAATACATAAGGGACTCTTTCCAGAACATTCCAGACTCCGAAAAGGAATAGGTATGTGGTACGGTAAGTAAACCAACTCCAAAACAATTCTAAAGGCAATTTCTATCAGTTTTGGAATATTTAAGAATTTTAGGAAGAAAGAAGTAGTCCGGGAAGGACACGAGGCCTCCACGAGAGTGGCGCGCGCGCCCACCCTTACTGGGCGTGCCCCCCTGTCTCGTGGACACCTCGTGTGCCTTCCGGACTCCGTTTTCTTGCACATTACGTATTTTGGTCGGTAAAAATTCATTATATAATCTCCCGTAGGTTTTAACCATCATATCATGAAAATATCCTCTATTTTTGTTTCGAGCTGTTTTCTGTTACAGATCTAGAGCATCATGGCATCTCCAAGCGCTCCCAAGGACAATTTTTTCGAGAGGGTTATCAATCCCTGTCTAGCGGAGGTGCTGCAACACCCTCAAACCATTGAGATGTGTGAGGGGGTGCTTCACATCCGCGATGTGGAGGGACCCAAGCATACGGGAAGCATGGAGACAAAGCTCGAAGCTGTGGAGCAGCAAGTCTTCAAATGCTAAGGGTTGGTGGAGCATGGACTCAACGCCAAGCAGATGATGATCACGGAGTTCACCAACAACCACAAGCTTGATGCCAAAGTCATTGGGGAAACCATCTTCAAGATTCAAGAGAAAATCGAGCACCTCCAAGCCCAGATTTATGACCTGCAAAACCAAAACTGTGAGTATGAATATAGATTCAAGAGGATGAGTTTGGCTGCAGATTTAAGAATCCCAGAGACTCGGTTATCCTTCTATGATGGTGAGCCTATGCCTTGGAAGACGGACGACAAGCCTACGTCATCAACAACTCCTGCTTCACCACCCCCGAGGACATAATCACATGGATATGGGCACTCCCCTTGGCAACTGCCAAGCTTGGGGGAGGTGCCCCGGTATCGTATCACCATCACACTCCTATCTTTACCGTTTTATTTAGTTCGATCCTTTTAGTAGTATCTTGATTTAGTAGATTGAAGTTTTGATATCAAGTAGTTTTGAGTTTGCTTAGTGATCTCCTTTATGTAATCGAGTTTGTGAGCTTTCTATAATAAAGATTAGTGTTGAGTCAAGGGATTTGCTTTCTTGCTATGATCTTGAGAAACATAGAAGGAATAAGAAGAATAAAAGACTTCATATTGATCTTATGGATGGTAATAACTTCAAACATAGAAAGTATGAGGCTTAAAAGTTTTTGAGAGTTGATAAGCATAGTTTTGGTCATCGTTGCAATTAATAGGAAGTAATAAGGAAAGAGGGGTTTCACATATAAATATACTATCTTGGACATCTTTTATAATTTTGAGCACTCATTAAGTATGACATGCTAAAAGATTCGATGTTGGACAAGGAAGACAACGTAATGGTTTATGTTTTCTCACATCTCAGTTAAAGTATATTGTCATTGACCTTCCGAACATGTTGAGCTTGCCTTTCCCCCTCATGCTAGCCAAATTCCTAGCACCAAGTAGAGATACTACTTGTGCTTTCAAATATCCTTAAACCCAGTTTTGCCATGAGAGTCCACCATATCTACCTATGGATTGAGTAAGATCCTTTAAGTAAGTTGTCATCGGTGCAAGCAATAAAACTTGCTCTCTAAATATGCATGACTTATTAATGCGGAGAAAATAAGCTTTATACGATCTTGTTATGGAAGCAATAAAAGCGACGGACTGCATAATAAAGGTCCATACACAAGTGGAAATATAAAGTGACGTTCTTCCGTACTAAGATTTTGTGTATTCAACCCTAAAAGCGCATGACAACCTCTGCTTCCCTCTGCGAAGGCCTATCTTTTACTTTATGTTTCTACTTTATGCTTTTTACTTTATGCTTGAGTCAAGGTGACCTTCACCTTTCCCTTTTTCATTTTATCTTTTGGCAAGCTCCTCGTGTTTGAAAGATCATGATGAATATATCCAGTTGGATGTTCGTTAGCATGGACTGTTAAGCCCCTAAAGGTGAATACGTTGGGAGGCAACACAATAAGCCCCTATCTTTCTCAGTGTCCGGCTGAAACTCTATTACCACAAGTATTGCGTGAGTGTTAGCAATTGTAGAAGATTATATGATAGTTGAGTATGTGGACTTGCTGAAAAGCTCTATTTTTGACTCTTTGTGATGTTACAATAAATTGCAATTGCTTCAATGACTGAGATTATAGTTTGTTAGCTTCAATGAATTTTCTGAACCATGCTTGACATTGTGAATTGATTGTTACTTGAGCATAAGAATTCATGTGACAAAATCTATATATGTTGCTGTTATAAGAATGATCATGATGCCCTCATGTCCGTATTTTATTTTTATCGACACCTCTATCTCTAAACATGTGGACATATTTTTCGATTTCGGCTTCCGCTTGAGGACAAGCGAGGTCTAAGCTTGAGGGAGTTGATACGTCCATTTTGCATCTTGCTTTTATATCAATATTTAGTGCATTATGGGCTGTTATTACACAATATATATCAATACTTATGGCTATTCTCTCTTATTTTGTAAGGTTTACCTTGAAGAGGGGGAATGCCGGTAGCTGGAATTCTGGCTGAAAAGGAAGCAAACATTGGAAACCTATTCTGCACTGCTCCAAAAGACCTGAAACTCCATGAAACCTAATTTTAGATTTAATAAGAATTATTGAGCGAAAGAAATACCTCAGGGGGCCCACACCCTGTCCAGGAGGGTGGGGGGGCGCGCCCACCCCTACTGGGCGCGCCCCTGTCTCCTGGCCCCCCTGGTGGCCTCCCGGTGTCCATCTTCTGCTATATGAAGGGTTTTATCCTGCAAAAAATCATGGGCAAGCTTACGAGACGAAACTCCGCCGCCATGAGGCGGAACCTTGGCGGAACCAAACTAGAGCTCCGGCAGAGCTGTTCTGTCAGGGACACTTCCCTCCAGGAGGGGGAAATCATCACCATCGTCATCACCAACGATCCTCTCATCGGGAGGGGGTCAATCTCCATCAACATCTTCATCAGCACCATCTCCTCTCAAACCCTAGTTCATCTCTTGTATCCAATCTTGTATCCAAAACCATAAATTGGTACCTGTGGGTTGCTAGTAGTGTTGATTACTCCTTATAGTTGATACTTATTGGTTTACTCGGTGGAAGATCATATGTTCAGATCCTTAATGCATATTATTACACCTCTGATTATGAACATGAATATGCTTTGTGAGTAGTTACATTTGTTCCTCAGGACGTGGCTGAAGTCTTGCTATTAGTAGTCATGTAAATTTGGTATTCGTTCAATATTTTGATAAGATGTATGTTGTATTTCCTCTAGTAGTGTCATGTGAACGTCGACTACATGACACTTCACCATTATTGGGCCTAGAGGAAGGCATTGGGAAGTAATAAGTAGATGATGGGTTGATAGAGTGACAGAAGCTTAAACCCTAGTTTATGCGTTGCTTCGTTAGGGGCTGGTTTGGATCCATATGTTTCATGCTATGGTTAGGTTTACCTTAATACTTTTGTTGTAGTTGCGGATGCTTGCAATAGGGGTTAATCATAAGTGGGATGCTTGTCCAAGTAAGGGCAGTACCCAAGCACTGGTCCACCCACATATCAAATTATCAAAGTAACGAACGCGAATCATATGAGTGTGATGAAACTAGCTTGACGATAATTCCCATGTGTCCTCGGGAGCGCTTTTCTCATTATAAGATATTGTCCAGGCTTGTCCTTTGCTAAAAAGAGGATTGGGCCACCTTGCTGCACCTTATTTACTTTTATTACTTGTTACTTGCTACAATTTATCTTATCACAAAACTATCTATTACCTTCAATTTCAGTGCTTGCAGAGAAAATCTTACTGAAAACCTCTTATCATTTCCTTCTGCTCCCCGTTGGGTTCGACACTCTTACTTATCGAAAGGACTACGATAGATCCCATACACTTGTGGGTCATCAATCATCATGCGTGCATGATTGCGTGGGACCACGCGGATCAGCCCTGAAGCCCGCGCCCACCTGGCTGGATGGGTCAGCGCTGGACCCCGCATTGGTCAGTTGCGCTTGGGCGCACCGCTTGTAACAGCGCGGTTTGTCGTGAAACCGCGGACCGTCCGAGCCAGCAAGATGTCGCCACGTGGAAGCTGGCGACTGGAGCGGAGCCAGCGCGGGGCTGCCGCCACCCGAGGGCCGGCGCGTGGCATGCGCCTCGCCACGGAATCCCGCGCGGGCGGCAGATTCTGCTGCGGTCGGCTCTGGCGCACCTGCCAGTGCTGATCCCGGTGCAAATCCTCTGCCCTGTTGCTGATTCGGCAACGATCCCGAGGAGGATCTGCTTCCCAAAGCTGGACACAGCAAATATGGCACTTGGGGACCAATTTCTTCATTGTTTTGCTTGATTTCTGCATCATTTTTCTCACTGTTTGTTCCTGCAACATCACCATAGGACTCATGTGCACCATTAGGAGGGTTAGTCAGCATTGAATCATCACAAGTATTTCCCCCTTGATCAAGACCGGGGAGGTGAGATGGCAGGAGAAGAATTTCCTTGTGAAGTAGTGCACCAGCGTTGGGATGAAGATCAGAAAAGGGAAACTTTGTTTCGTCAAAAACAACATCACGGGATATATAAACACGCCCTGTGGATACATCTAGGCATTTGACACCTTTGTGTTGAGCGCTATACCCAAGAAACACACATTGTTTTGAGCAAAACATAAGTTTGCGTTGGTTATATGGACGAAGATTTGGCCAACATGCACACCCAAAAACAGGTAGAGATGTGTAGTCAGGTTTGGTGTGGAGTAGCCTTTCTACTGGAGTTTCGTTATTGATAACACGACTAGGAAGCATGTTAATGATGTGAACAGCTGTGAGAAAAGCTTCATCCCAGAATTTCAGAGGCATGGAGTTGCCAGCTAAAAGAGTTAAGCCGACCTCAACAATGTGCCTGTGCTTGCGTTCGGCAGAACGTTTTGTTGGTGAGCGTGGGGGCATGATACATGATGAGAGATGCTGAGAATTTAATTTCTCGTATTCTCCGCCCCAGTCTGATTGGACAACAAGTATCTTGCAGTCAAACTGGCATTCAACGAGTGCTTGGAAGTTTTTAAAGACTTGAAAAACATCGGATCTTTTCTTGAGAAGATAAATCCAGGAGAATTTACTGTAGTCATCTATGAAGCTAACATAGTACGTATGTCTACCAACTGAGTTGGGGGCATGACCCCACACATCTGAAAAAATTAATTGCAATGGTTTGATAGAAACACTAGTAGAAATAGGATAGGGTAGCTGATGACTTTTAGCTCATTGACAGGAATCACAAACAGTTTCAATATTGTGCTCACCAACAAACGGGAGTTTATTCTTTCTAAGCAATTTTTCAACTAAAGAAAAAGAAGCATGTCCTAAACGATCATGCCATCGTGTGGATGAAAGCTTGATAGCACCACAAGCTTGTTTATTCAGTCTCCTAAGCTCCGGAATCAACGGATTGAGTCCACAAACACATCTACCTTGATAGAGAATGCTCTTCGTCGCCTGATCCTTGATCAAAAAGAAATAAGGGTGAAATACAAGGAAGACATGATTATCAAGGGCGATTCTATGGACAGAAAGGAGACTGTTTTCGGCCTTTCGAACATGCAAAATTTTCCTAAGATGAATTCTACGAGAAGGGGTACTAAAACTTGAATGACCAATGTGACGGATCTCCATACCTTCACCACTAGCCGTGTGGATTTGGTCCTTGCCGCGGTATTTCTCCTTCATGGTCACCTTCTCGAGCTCGTTGGTGATGTGGTTGGTGGCGCCGTCTCGACGTACCAGTTGGTGTCGATTCCGTAGGAGCCATCTGCAGCCGCCGCCAGCTTGTCATCATCTTGAGAGGAATCGTCGTCCTCTTCGTAGCGGTACCAGCAATCTTTTGCTGTGTGCCCCAACTTGCCACATATCTAGCAACGAGGGGCATCAGGACGTGCGCGAGGGTTGCCGCCACCGCGGCGAGTTTTATTGTTGGCAGGAGCACGCCCGCTGTTGCGGGAGTTGGAGCCGCCGTCGTTGCCTCCTCCATTGGACATCCCCCTGCCACGGGAGAAGCCGTCACGCCGAGAGGAGTCACCACGACCACGAGAGGCCGAGTTCGTGGAGGACTTGAAGCCGCCGCCGCCGTTGCCGTGGAAGTGCACCATCCGCTGATCGAAGTTTGAGAGCATGGCGAAGAGCTCATCGATGGTGACTAGAGTGACATGAGCATCCAGAGCAGAGATTAGCGGCTGGTAGTCGGCGTCGAGCCCATGGATGATGTAGGAGATAAGCTCATCGTCGAGGATCGCCTCGCCCGCCGCGGCCAGCTCGCCGGCGTAGCCACGCATGGTGGCGAAGTAGGAGGCGACGGAGAGGTTGCCCTTCTGCGCATTGATGAGCGAATTGCGGATGTTGTTGATGCGACTCGCCGATTGCGACGAGTACATGCCGGCGAGCGTCGTCCACAGCGCGCCCGCAGTGGTGACCATGGTCACCGTGAGGAGCACCTCCTTTGTAAGCTTGCCCAGCAGGTAGCCAAGGACCTGCTGGTCCTCCCTGACCCAGATTGGGTGGAGAGGGTTGGGCGTTGAAGTTTCCTTGCCTTCCTTGGTGGTGACGAGGAGCTTTGCCGGCTCCGGCTGGGTGCCGTCGACGTAGCCGAAGACCCCGGCGCCACGCAGTTGGGGTATGATTTGCGTGCGACACAACACGTAGTTCGTGCGGGATAGCTTCTCGGTGACCTGGCCATTGAGACTAGCCGGAAAGGAAGCGCCGAAGGAGGAAGACATGGTGGCTTCGGCACAGATGGTTCTGGTAGCTAGATGAGTTGAAGAAGAGGGGCTCTGATTACCATGTGCGAGCGGTGAAACGTCTTACCCTGTTGGGGGCGTCGTGTTCATGTTATATAGTAGGGGAGCCAAAACCCTAGATGGCTTTACATGCGTGCAGTTACAGGAGATAAGAGAGAAACAAGATACAACTTGAGGGAGAAGAAAGAAAGGAGAGGAGATATATCTCATACAAACTACCTCCCAGCCATATCTCTATATCTCAACTATATACCGCACATGTGATGTTTAACAATGTCAACAGGTCTGACTGGCAATAAGTGTTGGCAATAAGCCGCGGCCGATGCATCAAGCAAGCCGGGCGCGTGTATGGGCGCGCGTCTGACGAGCTGGACGCGTCGGGTTCGCAGCGGGTGCGTGCGCGGGCATGTCCAGGCGTGTGAGGCAGGAGTCGCGTGAGCCAGCAGGAGCGCGGGCCACGCCCGGTTGTTAGCGAGCGATAAGGAGGGGTAGACCGCGTCGGGCGCTGGCAGGCCATGGCGATCGCGTCGGGCGCGATGCGTGACGCGGCCAGAGCGCGGAGGGCGTGGGGGAGTGGGTGGGCGAGTTGGTGCAGGGCGAGGTCGTGCAGGCCGGTGCTCGCGGGTATAAAACCCTGGCTCCCCTCTGTAGCTCGGTGACATTGTCGAGTTCGTGCTCAAGGAAAGGAAAAGGCGTACGAGCGCCTGAAAAATCCTTGTGTCCACTGTCTCCTCTCTGAACCTTTCTGAACTTCTTCTTCTTCGTCAGTGAGCAGAGCGACGGCGAGGGACACAGAGCAGAGCGAGAGGGAGAGGAGGGCCGCGGCAAGGGAGGCGCGGCAACAACATTTGGCATCAGAGCAAGGTTGCGATCAGGGCGCGCCGGCGATGTCCATCGTACCGTACGGTGGCGGTTCGGGCGGCACGGTGGCGCATCCAGCGCCGGTGCTCACGGGGGACAACTACGTCACCTAGGCCATCAAGGTGGAGGCCGACCTGGACGCCGCAGGTCTGTGGGAGGCGGTGGTGCCGCCGGAGGAAGCGGCGTCGGCGGTGATCGCCAAGAAGGACAAGCCGGCGAGGGCTTATCTGCTCCGGGCGCTCGGCGACGACCTTCTGTTGTAGGTGGCCGCGAAGAAGACCGCGGCGGAGATCTGGAGCAGCTTGAAGGCTCGGTTCGTCGGAGCAGATCGCGTGCGCGCGGCGCGGCTGGGCACGCTGCGCGGGGAGTGGGAGCTCCTGCGCATGGCGAGTGACGAGTCGCTGGACGCGTTCGCCGGGAAAATCAGCGGCATGGCGGCGCGCTACACCGGACTTGGGGCGACGCTCGACGACGCGGCGATGGTGAAGAAGCTCCTGAATTGCGTCCCGGACCGGCTGTACGTGGTGGTCGCCGGAATGGAGCAGTTTTGCGACTTGGGCACGCTGCTCATCGAGGACGCGCTCGGACGCCTGAAGGCGTTCGACGAGCGGCTCCGTCGGCGCAGGCAGGCAGGCGGCGAGAGCGCGGACGGGCAGCTCATGTTCACTGCGGCACAGTGGCGAGCGCGGGAGCGACTGCGCGGCGGAGCTTGGGACGACGACGACGGGGCGCGCAGCGAGGCGTCGGGCCTCGGCGGCAACAAGAAAGGCCGATGCTACAGGCGGCGGCGGGTCACTTCAAGCGTGACTGCCCGCAGTGGAAGAAGGCGCCGGCGCCGGAGCGTGCACTGCTGGTCGACGGCGACGTCGAGGACGGCGGGCTGCTCTGAGCCGCGGCTTAGGGCGCGTGTGTTGGCAATAAGCCGCGGCCGATGCATCGAGCAAGCCGGGCGCGTGTATGGGCGCGCGTCTGACGAGCTGGACGCGTCGGGTTCGCAGCGGTGCGGCGCGGGCATGTCCGTGCGGGCGTGTGAGTGTGCGTGAGCCAGCGCGTGTGAGCGCGGGGCCACGCCCGGGTTGTTAGCGAGCGATAAGGAGGGGTAGACCGCGTCGGGCGCGCTGGCAGGCCGTGGCGATCGCGTTCGGGCGCGATGCGTGGACGCGGCCAGAGCGCGGAGGGCGTGGGGGAGTGGGTGGGCGAGTTGGTGCAGGGCGAGGTCGTGCAGGCCGGTGCTCGCGGGTATAAAACCCTGGCTCCCCTCTGTAGCTCGGTGACATTGTCGAGTTCGTGCTCGAGGAAAGGAAAAGGCGTACGAGCGCCGGAAAAATCCTTGTGTCCACTGTCTCCTCTCTGAACCTTTCTGAACTTCTTCTTCTTCGTCAGTGAGCAGAGCGACGGCGAGGGACACAGAGCAGAGCGAGAGGGAGAGGAGGGCCGCGGCAAGGGAGACGCGGCAACAACAATAAGTACATAGCTATCAAAAGACTAACTAATAGTCCCTCCGTTCCAAATTACTCGTCGTGATTTTAGTTCAAATTTGAACTAAAACCACGACGAGTAATTTGGAATGGAGGGAGTATTTATTTGTTATAAAGCCTGAAAGTCAAAGACGGAACGGTTCAAACACCACTTGTTTCGAGACAAAAAAATATGTTAGATGTGCAAAGTTTCAGTTTTTCAGCTAGTTAGTCCTCAAAACCGTGTTTTGATGATGGGATTTTTAAAGGGGCGGGTGGCAAGGGTTACTGTCCAAGGCCATTGCACAAGGGTACAAGTACAACGCAGCAAATTTGGATCATTCTCGACATCGACCGGTACCTGCAGCAAGCAAGTTACTGAAGCTGAAAGAACGTGAAGGGCCAGCAACTAGTATAGTACTCCCTCCGTCTCGAAAAAAGTGTCTCAAGCTTAGTACAACTTTGCACTAGAGTTAGTATAAAGTTGAGATACTTATTTTGGGATGGAGGGAGTATTACAAAGTCTATATATACATTCGACTTGGATGGCAACTCTGAACCATCTAGGTACCAACAAACACATCTATTTGCCCATGGTGACACCAACCTCTGCGGCTGCCAAGGATGAACCTGCCTCTCAGCCGAACAAGTCGGATGCTGAGTATTCGAATGAAGTAGCTGCACAACGGTCTGAGCCTAGTTATTCTTATTATTTCAGTGAAGGAGATAATCAGAATGATTCTGATGCAATGGAGATGGGAGAAGAGGTATTTGCTCATTTCCCCGATAGACAGGTTCAGGTTGAGGAGTGGAGGAACGAAGCACAAGAGTTTGAAACTGAATTCAGCGAGATGGAAATGAAGATCCATAGGTTCCCTGCAAGCCTACGAGTTCTCGGCGTGCGGTACATCCGCCCTATGGCCGTGGGCATCGGCCTTTACCACCACAACTCAGTAAACCTCCATGAGATGGAGAAGGTGAAGCGCGTGGCTACGCACCACTTCATCAGGGACTCTGGCCATTCTTTTGAGGAGATGTATGCGGCGGTCTTCTCCGTCGTAGGCGCTACCCGCAGCTTCTACAACATCTACGAGTTTCAGCTGCAAGTTGAAGATGCTGAATTGGCAGATATGATGTTTGTTGATGGTTGCTTCCTGCTTCAGTATATGCTGGTGTGTACCGGCCGTGACAAGCTGCCTCCATCATTGCTGTCTTGCTTTGAGTCCAACCAAGCTTGCATCAGCAATGACATAATGCTACTCGAGAATCAACTTCCCTGGATGGTGGTTGAGACCCTAAGGAGGTTCAGGCCCGTGCCCGTGGAGGAGTTCATCGGTAAGATGGGACGCACACTCCAAATCCGGGGGGACATGGATAGTAGGAGACCGGTTGTCTTGGATGGTGCAGGTAGCCATACGCCGCCGCATCTCCTTGGCATCCTCTGGTTCTACAAAATGGGGGGCAGAAATAGTGGAGTGCCCGTGTCTAATCGTCCAGATGCTGTAAGATCAATGTCAAAGAGTATTAGCGCCATCGAGCTTGCAGAGATCGGCATCAAGCTGAAAGCTAGCAAGACAACAAAGTTTACGGACATGGGCATCAAGAAAGGATTCCTCTCGGGCGAGATCTTCCTGGCGCCGCTGTTGCTGGATGACACAAGGTCATGCTGGCTCGTCAACATGGCGGCTTTGGAGGTATGCCTGGGCATGGCCACAGGTGCCTCTCTAAACAAGGCTGTCGTCTGCTCCTACCTTGCTGTCCTCGCGACGCTCATGGATCGGGAGGAGGACGTGCACGAGCTGCGATCGAAGCGTCTGGTGCAGGGAGAACTCAGTAACAAGGAGACGCTCGACTTCTTCAAGATGCTTGTCAAGCGCATCAGTGGTGGCCCCCTCTACATTCACATCATGGAAGAGGTTGAGGCCTACAAGCTCAACAGGTGGATGTGGATCAAGGTGCACAGGTTTGTCCACAAACACTTGAAAGCCATTGTCACCGTGTTGTCCATCATTGGTGTTCTTGTGGGTATCTTCAAGACCCTCCTCTCTCTCAAGAGACATTAGCTCAATTTGCACATATATGCATTTTTACTTCTTCTGTTCGTGTTGTGACATATATTAATTATCGTACTTCTCCATATATATGTAAGTAAATCATGGATGTATCCTTGTTATTATTGAGTGTTCGCCACCAGATCATTACATTAATGCTGTGCATGCGTAACTTAACAGCAGGTCAATGGGAGCTACGATGACCCGTGAGTTGTGAATGAGTCATGGTGATGATGACATTTGAGTTGTAAATTAAGATGATCAATACAATTTAAAATGAACAATACACTTCAATGCCTCCACTGAATGAGACATCTGTTTCAGGCATAGAGAAGTCGATCAGTGTACATGGTTCTTCGATTCACACGATCTTAAACAAATACTAATTGCCTTCCCTTTTTCATCACGAAATAATTAATCACTTACACAGCTAATTATATATATATATATATTAGTCTGTGCGTGTACTCGTTCAATTCACTGTGTATACAATAGTGTCGACCGGAGACATAATTTAACAACAAGTACACTATATTTTAATGGAGCAAACTCAAGTAGACAATAATTAATTAGGTAAGAAGCAGACTATATTTTACAGGAAGGAACTCAAGTAGACGATAAATAATTAGTTGAACTTTAGAGAGCAGCATGAATGGCCAAACCCGGAGAGCAGGATGCTGCGGCAAGCAACCGATGTTATAGAAGATCCATGTTCCAACTTCCAAGTGCAAAACATGATTCGGTCAATAAATGTGCGTGTTGTTATTAACCTTTTTAACAGGAGGTTGTCTGACAGTATGATACTCTTGTCCTAATATACAAATCTGTCTGTTCATGGACTGTACGGGGCGTAATTATACGAGGATTAATTGTGTATCTAACCTATTTTTTGGTTAACTTTGTTTGAGTGCACCAACCATCCATTTGTACGGTCTTTCATAACATTGTTGGCTAAAAGGAAGGGTGTTGCACTTGACTGAAGATGTCGGGCTGTTTTTCTATAAAGGGAGCTTTATTACTTAAAAGGTTTAAGCATTAGACCAAACCTCTGCATAACTGGGATGCACACAGCCATAACTAAGTTCAAGTCCAAAAAAATAGAAAAGGGGGGAATACAAGTAATTATGTGGAGACTGTATAACGCCTAAGATGTAGGAGGGCTTATCTGAAGATCATGCTGCCATCCATGTCGGATAAAAGTATCCCTCACCGTGGCCTCTAAGCATGTACATACCTTCGTAAGCAGGTTTCGATTCTTCACATGTTGTAGAGATGACCATAAGCGGAGTGTACCGGTACATCTGTAGATAGCCTGCAGAAGAGAAGATGTTAGGCTGTAAGCATCAGACCAGATCTTCTGGCAAGCACTCCATATAAATGAATCAGGGTGCTAATATTTGTTGGGATGGAGGTGATGTTTTCTGCTGCAACTGCCATGGAGCAGCTCTTCATAGTACTAGATGACCCGTTGCGCCCATGGCGCAAAGGCCGAGAGCAAGCCAACTATTGAAAGAGTGCGCATCAAAATATGTAGACACAGAAGGAAACATATGAAAATAAGTACGGATTGATTATAGATAGAATGTTGCTGATGATACATGTTTTCTAAGAAGCTTACGAACGATCATTTACAATGTTATGAGCAAGGCATGTAGATCGATAGAGCTACATTAGACAGATGTATCGCTGGTTGTTTAGAACGATTTCTTTGAGGCAAGTCTTCATAGCTGTTGTTCTTCATGGCCTGCATTGCTCGGAGCAGAAATTCATTCGATATCATCGGCCAGGCTCCAATAATACTTGTTAGTTTTCTGTATAAATGCCTCTGATTGTAAACTTATATTGTTAAGACGATCAACAACATATCTTATCGGTGACAAAATATGTTTCAGATTGTTGGCTTTGGATGTTGATCTTGCTGTGAAGTTTTATCTATTATGCAGTAAAGTTCCTTCACTTCACTTAGACTACATGAGAGCTTCAGTTGCCGGTCGATTTCCAGCTTCTTTGAGTTTACCGTACACGTAGATGGATATTGATTTCCTTGGCGGTCGGTTGTCCAGTTGGTGCTTTGATGGATAGCGAATGGTTGCGTCAAGACCAACCGCCCTTGCCTTCTGTGTTGAGTACATTGCGTTTGGAAGGCCAAGCTGCTGCATCATAGTGTACAGAAGGTCCTTTGTTGGGATCCTGACTTTTTCCATTGCGGCTGACTGATGACAGTGAAGAAGATACAGTGAGTTAGTGCAGTTTATAATTGTATATGTGTCTATCAAATTCGAGCGAGATACACAATGTTCATAGTAACTGAATGATATATATGTGCTGGCCTAGCTATTTCTTTTAGAATAGTAGGGGCCTGAGCTTGCCTAAACTTTAGATGCAGTCGATACATAGTGTTATAAGAGAGGCACAAGATCATTTTACAATAGCTTATTTACATTGCTTTTATGAAGTACATCATATAGATGTTTCCATGGTAGATGACTCGTTACATCCATTGCCAAGAAGCCTATTAGGACCAAGTAATGTACTATGAGCCATATATTACTTTGGAATGAAACAATAAGCACGATTCCATACCTCATTTCTATACTTCCTCCGTTTTTAAATATAAGTCTTTGTACAGATTCCATTATAAATCACATGCGGATGTATATAGATGCATTTTAGAGTGTAGATTCACTCATTTTGCTCCGTATGTAGTCCATAGTGGAATCTCTACAAATACTTATATTTAGGAATGGAGGGAGTAAACCCCCTTTCCAAAAAAAAGGGAATGGAGGGAGTATAGCATAATAGGATGAGAGGCAAATAGTTTTTTAGATAGTCCTCAGATATTCTAAGATAATATTTATGGACCATATATTACATGGCACGATATAAACATTCATGGATCTAAAGAACGTAGAGTAACCGTATCATCACATAGATCAAACAAAAGACAAACCTACATAAGCACTAAAGCATCAACTACTTTTGACTAAGATGGAACTTGCTCACTGTTTGTCTCTCTGAACAAAGTACAACCTACAATCTCACTTTGACCCGAAGAAATTATGTTTGTTTTCACGGTTTGTGCGGCAACAAAGTTGTCATGATAACACATGCATAAGTAGTGAAAAATATTATTGATGTGCACAATACCATACAAAATGACTACTGCCCCTTGGCACATTTGCAATTCTGTTCAAATCTTCTTCTCCATGGTTGACCGCTAGTCCTTTTCTTGGCAAACTCTAAGCATGCCGTCCCAAGGAGGGGCCTCCCTGCTTTCATCAAAACCAAACCAGAAGGCTCCACCAGGGTTACAATGAGTAACATCACATACCTCAAAGATAGAGAAAATTACAATCATGCCCTCAAGATACATGTGCTGAGGGACAAAAGCACACGTCAATAGTTGCTTCATGGACTGCCACCAGGACGCAGAACGCCAACCACATGTTTGACATCCTTGGTTCCATCGACAAGTTCTTCATCCTGTTCCCCTCCCCTTACTCATACTGAATGAAGTGAGAAAGTACCAGGAGGAGGCCGATGAGGGCACGTTGAGCTCCATCTTTGTGGGCGGCTCACGCTCAAGCTTGGCGGCAAAGCAGCTCCCACAGCGGCTCAAAGGCACTGCGGCTCCATCTGCATCTCGGCGGCCCAACAGCTGGGAGGCACGACAACTTCATCTGCATCTTTGGCACACTCTTGCCTTGCCAAGGCTTCAGGCAAGGAGACCCCCTCTCCCCTATGCTCTTCATATTGTGTATGGAGCCACTTAGAGCACTCTTCCAGTTTGCTACGGAAAGAGGGCTTCTTGCACCTTTGGCACGCTCAGGGCTAAAACAACGAATTTCCATGTTTGCGGACGATGTGGTGGCCTTTCTCAAACCCAATGAATTGGAGACACGGGCTTGTGATGCTATTCTACGGATTTTCGGCCAAGCCTCGGGCTTGGTGGTAAACTGGAGCAAAAGCTTGGCTATACCGATTAGAAGCTCTCCTGACGAGAGGGACATGGTTATGAACATCTTGGGTTGCCCTGTTGGCACATTCCCGTGCAAGTACCTCGGCCTCCCATTAACACTGAGGTAGCCAACGGCTGCTCAGCTCCAAGAGCTAGTAGACAAGGTAGGGGCCGCACTACCTTTGTGGAAGGCCTCCCTACTCCCGAAGAGCAGTTGCATGCTGCTTATCCAATCGGTGATCTGTGTGATCCCTATGCACTCTATGTTGACGTTGGATTTGTCCGCAAAGACAATCTCGGCTCTTACAAAAATTTGTCGTGGGTTCCTGTGGTGCGGAAAGAAGGAGGCACATGGAGGGAATTGCTCAGTATCTTGGGAGATGGTATGCAGGCCCAAGTGGGAAAGAGGGCTGGGATTGGCGAACTTGAAATGGCTCAATAAAGCACTTCAAGTGAGATGGCTATGGCTGCAAAAGTTCGACAAAGCAAGACCATGGGCATAGTTTCGGATCAGCGTACCGATGGAGTTAGAAGCGTTGGTGCAAGCAGCAGTGCTTACGACACTGGGTGATAGGAAATCTTCTTTGTTCTGGGAGGACAAATGGTTGGATTGCTCGCGGATAAGCGATGTGCCGCCTTTGATCTATCAAAGGATTCCACAAAGGGATAGAAGGTCGTTAACGGTCTCGGAAGCTCTCGACAACAACATATTGGTGGCGAGCATTGGACCGGAGCTCTCGATGGATGCGCTGGTTCAGTTCTTGTGGCTGTGGTCTAAGGTGGAGGAGGTGCAGCTCAATGAGGAAGTTGAAGACACGGTGCGGTGGAGTTGGGAGAGCAATGGGCAATTCTCGGCGCGTTCAGCATGTGCTGTGAGGTTTTTGGGTCTTCAAGTTTCGCCGGAGGCTGAGTTTACATGGGACTCCCGGTCACCGCTTTGTTGCCTCTTCTTCACGTGGTTAGCGTTAAAAAACAGGTGCTGGACCTCAGATCGATTGGCTAGACGTGGGCTACCTCACCAAGCCGCCTGCCCCCTTTGCGACCATGAGGAAGAAACCATTCGTCACCTCCTGCTTGGTTGTGTGTTCGCGAGACAAATCTGGCATTGGTTGGGGTTGATCACCGGTAGACCTGGCCTTGAGCCACGAATTGGTGAGGAGCTAAGTGCTTGGTGTCTTCGGCAAAATTCGGCTGGGCACAACAAGGAAGCAATGAAGGCCAAGTGCTTATTGGTAATGTGGCTGATCTGGAAACATAGGAATGACGTTGTGTTCAACGGAGCTACGCCCTCCCTCTCGAGAGTGCGGCAGAAAATTAGGGAGGAGGCCACGTTATGGGAGAAGGCAGGGCTGTTCAAGGATAGCACCATCGGAGTGCAAGATGGAGTAGAGGTAGCGAGGTGGGAGGATGATACATAAGATGTAGTGAGCCTTGAGTGAGTGGGTGGTGTCGAAAAATCCGGCATGTAAATATGACATTGGGGAGTCTTTCCCCCTTCTCCTTTAATGAATGATACACATGCTTATGTGTATTCGAGAAAAAAACTCCATCTGCATCTCGACGGCCCGGCAGCTCCCGCTGTAGCTCGGAGTTGCAGAATCGGCAAATGGAGTCGCCGTTGCTCGAATCGGCGAGCCAAATCCTTGCAGTTGCCACTATCGCTCCCTAAAGCTGGTGACTTTTCACGGCAAGGGAGGCTCCAGCAAGACCACAACGGCCGCCATTGCCGCTCAGGTACACACTATCCTCCTTCGGTGTTTGATGAATCTGTAGAATTTTTTATGAGCTCGTTAGCTCGATCTCCATCGATAGCTGTGACCCTCGCCGCTGCAAAATCCCAACTTAGTTCACCCCTGCAACCTTAGCTCGTGGAAGCCATCATCAAGGACGGGTACTTGGGCCTGGATAATACCTAACTAATCTATGATGAAAGAAAAGAAATGAAAATCCAATACACATCATCATAAACATTAATTCATCAAGAAAAACACATTTTTATAGAATTTCTAATTAGCTAGATTTATAGTAGAAATAAAAATAAATCACATGTTCAAATGAATGAAGAGGGCTCAAACCTCAAACTAGATGTGAAAACCAAGACTCAGATAAATTCTAATTGAACACATATTTATAAGTGTCCCAAAATAAGTGTCGTTGAGTACTAAGTTTGACACTTATCTGATGCATCTGATGTTCTCTAAATCAAAGAAGAAATAACGCAGGAAGTACGTAAAGTCCAGGCTGGTCAAGTCTCCAGTGACATCCGCTATGTGGGAAGAATTAGACTCTGTTGCTAGTTAGTACGTACAATACACAGTCCATTGATGCTAACAACATTTGCTATTAGACTCTTAAATCACACTTAATGTTTCTATTTCCTAAATTAGAATAGTGACCTTGGTATAGCAGAAAACGAACACGCGTGTAGCTAGCTTAATTACCTCACAAAGCTATTAGCAAGGTAGTAGCAAAATCTTAAGCTCCTGGTTCTTGCTCTGTTTCCACTTGAACAATCCCTCCCTGCCACTCAAATCTTCACTGATGCCTGTAAAAAGCATGCACATGGGACTGCATTAAGATAGTCAAACGAACAAATAGTCCGACCAAGTCATTCACTATAACCAACAATTGCCTTCCTAAAACACAACTTGAAATCCTCTATATAGCCTCATTTCAAAAGAGAAACTGAACAACCATCGGATGGCTGAGACACCAAAATAGCTCAAATGATGCAGCCATAGGCCAATTTCCAGGCATTATTATGTCACATACTTGTACAGTTGTACTCTCCAAAGCACCTACAATGAAAAGTTAGAAAACCAATTTTGTCTTTCATCATGAAAGTACCTAGAAGACACTTCCTTGATGAGTGACCTTACTAAAGTACCGAAAAATCAAAACGAAATGTTAATTTCAAGAGGGGAAGTAGACATAAGTAACTTTCAGATATTGGTGTCATTTAATATCAATACTGGAAAGATGCTTATCAATAACTATATACAGTTCTTATTCCATTCACACATATTTCTTGCCTCCTGATCATGGTATTGTAAAGGGGAATAAAGAGATAGGTTCTAGGGGAAAAAGTAATAGAGCTATAGGAAATAAAGTAACTCCTTTAGGTATGACTATTGACAAGGCAAATGTTTCTGATAGAAATTGGGGAATAAAGCAATTTTCTCAATCTAATTACTTCAGAATCATCAGTATGAGAAAACATTGATACCTGCTACTACATACTGATCCACTTGCTTCTCTTCATGGAACACTACCATTAGTACTCTGTCCACATGAAATGAACAGATTAATGGACATCTAACATCAAATAATGTCTTCTTGAAACTGAAACATACAAAGGCAAGTCTTGAGGTAGAAATAGAATCACCTATGTTATCACAATTTTTTTAAGAAACCAAGAAAACATCCAACAGGAGAAACTTGCAGCCCATCCTAAGAATCCTAGAATCTGAATGACATCAGATTCAGCACAAGGCAAAGTATGTATCTTAATCTTATTGAACCATAGAAAGTAAAATAATAAAATTGGGGACATTATATATATTAAAAATATAAGTGTAGAAGACCACCAGTGCAATTCTCATCAGCATCGACCAATTTTGCAAAAGTAAAAAAAAACAATGAACATGGGAACCGTACCGCCCATCCTAAAACTCTTGGAATCCGATACACAAAGAACATCAGACACATGACTACCATACATCATATAAAAAATTAAGTTATTTTTAAATACTGAGAAACCATGCATCTATTGCCAACAAAACTGGGGCTTCTCATGTACATCAGACCAACAAATGCAGCCGCAATTTTAGAAGTATTTTGGTTTGACTGAAGCAAACGCTAGTCCTCGCACAAGACCCCTTCCAGCCTCATGCTTCAACCTAACACACCTTGTACGCAATACATCAAGGCCCCCATGAGCACAAAATAGAAATGAATATATACGCTAGTAAGCCCAGAAATTAAAAAAATACAGGGACCTTAATCATATTGTCTTACATGCAACAGGAGGTAAGATGTGGTGACCTTGGCGCCACAAAAATGGAGACAACCAGTCTGGACATGATGGTGGCAGGGGTTCAGCAGCGAGAAAAGGAGGAGAGTTTGAAAAGTGAGCACAATTACTGATGATTTTACAATTTCTGATTTAGATTCCAATTCATACTCCAAAATAGGAGGGCTAAAATTCTGTATTCAACCGCTATAAATAAACTATACAAGATGATAATGAGACCATGCGTAGAATGTTAAATGTGCAAGATCGACATCTTTGCTAGTAAATGACTTACCATTTTCTTCTTGCAGAAAGTACATCTCTATTTTTGGACAAAAGAATGCAACACATGCAAAAAAATGGAAAATCGCCATCGAACAAAAGCCATGTTCCACCATTCAAGTATCTGAACAAACAAGCATGGGATTGGTAGCAGCAGTGAATAGTATGCAAAGATGTGTAGGCAAGTAACAAAGATTAGCAAAAGTGAAACACATTATCCAAAAGAAGAAAGGTTTTATATATTTTCAACGTACCCAGCCATAAAATCATATGCTTCTTGATTAACAAAATGAACACACAATTAAGCAGGCATAGGAGGTGCATAATCATGTACCGACAAAAAGCAGGGGTGGACAGGAAGTTCATCCAGAGTTCATATATATAAAGATATAGATAGGGGTGTTCTGAAAATAACTCTTCTTAATTCTGTGTTTCTCCTAGGTACATCTATAAGAATTACAGACCGAAGCTGATATTGCCGTTCTATCGTAACAAATATTTAATTTTCAAGCCAATGATAAATTTAGATTGCTACTATTATAATTACAGTACTTATATCGGAAAAATTATGGTATAAGCACTTAATAAACTGATATCAAAGAAGCATAGATGACATAAGGGGTATTTTGTTGCCTTGACAATTAAAAAATATAACAGTACAAATCTTTAAATGAAAAGGCAAACCGAACTTGCCAACAGTGCGGGTTCCATCAATTTGCACAGAATTTAGACCAAGAAAAAGAACTAAATTTAGACCACAGAACATGGTAAAACATGGAGAAGGAAAAGTCAGGACATGCCAAAATCATTCAGCAATTTTGTCCCGTGGACCTAGAAGCAAAGACAATTTACTTATATACAGTACACACCCAAGAGCCTGTCGCAGGGTAATGAATAAAACAGAACTGTGGTTTGATTAAAGTAGATGACCCGGTAATTAGTGAATCTACTTTAATCAAACCACCGTTCAATGTTGCGTAGATGACCAGTTGCGCCCATGGCGCAAAAAGTAAGAGCGAGCCGAGTATTCAAATCATGCATGTGTGATTGATTTTGAATCAACTTAATAAATACTTAGGTAGCATGTTCATACATAACAATATGTATTACGGTGTGTGTTAGCATGATAGACCAAAACAAAGTTGTGAGCTCGGTTCATGATAGCTAAGCTGCGTTTTTTATCTTCTGCTGGTATGTAAGACCAAAACATGTAGTCGTTAACATTAGGCAGAGTTAACGATGCATATTCCATCAGTATACCTGCATATACTAATAGATGATAAAAACTTTGAGAATAATAGGACTTTCAGCCCGTTCAAACTAATGTAGGACACATGCATATATTGTCTTTCAAGTACCATGACAACATAATACATGAAAACAAACATCGATGTGGCAATGACCTATTCAGGTGCAGAGGAAGAATCATATACGCAACAATGAACGGTGGTTTGATTAAAGTAGATTAATCATTTGGGAAAACATACCCATGCCGTCGCTCAAGTTTCACTTGGAGGTGGCTATGGTGGCCTGATGTGGTGAGAATCCACCCGAGGAATCGTACTGATGTGATGCTTGGAGGCGAGGGAGTATATCTTGCAGGTGGTATTGCCGCTTGGATGCAGTTGAAAAAAAAATAAGATGATTTTCTTATATGTAATCAAAATCTTCTTTCACACCTATGGAGATGACAGTGCCCGAAAGTCTCATAATTACACAGGAAGTTGTGCATAGTAGCTACCCATTTAACGCAGTTACAAAGAAAAAATGGCAACCTAACATTAGTTGCATATAATCTGAAAGCAAGGAATCAGATTCAGTGCAAAATGGGTTCAAACATAATGTGTGCGACAAATAGGGATGAAAATGGAGCAGAAACGGACGGAACTGAGTGCTATCATATTTGTTTTCACATTTTTTTGCAGAAGCGGAAACGAATACAGAAACCCCGGAAATGAATACGGAAACAGATACTACCGAAAACGGACACGAAGCGAATATAAAGCGGAGACGGAAACAGAAATATGCATTGATCGGTACTTGAGTCATAGAGAAATACACACAAAAACAAACAAATTTAATGAGTTATTAACATGGCTACAAAATAATATCATTATGTTAGCAACTTAGCGTAGTATTGTAGTAGTACCAGACAATTGCGTATGGGGTTAAGCTAAGTACATGTGTGGTAGTAGAAGTTGGGCCTCAGATCCATTCTACTAATTGTGTCATTGTGTTCTTTTTGGTGGTTGGGCTACAAAGCAGCTACAAGTCTAATTCCATATCCACGGAAACGGAACCCGTTCCATTTTTGTTTCCGTTTTCGCATAAAAAATTCCATTTCCACTTCTGTTTTGCAAATTTCCATTTCCGTTTTAATATTTCCTCTCCGTTTCCATTTTTCCTTCGGAAAAACGGAAAGTTTCCACTCCATTTTCATCCCTAGCAACAAACTCACAATTTGCTAGGTTGTTGAGCAACTAAACAGGGGCACAACTAAGAAACTACAACCATCAGACAATTTTAAGACCATGTGTGAAGCTAGCTAAAATTAGATCCTTTCAAGTAGACGACAGTGCAAAAATTTCCTTTATGTCACTGGCATTCTTGGTTCAATAGCAAAATAAGAACAGTTGGAAAACCCCTATGGTCGTCTGAACCTGTGTCTCTCATGAATACATACGCATGTAGCTTGTCAGCTCTATGGTTTATCCTATGGCATAAACATTAGTTCAAAGATAAAAAAGAAGATGGTTATGTTATATGTATTCAAAATCTGCCTTCAGAGCTATGGAGATAATGATGCCCAAAACTCTCCGAATTACAAACAACAATTCAAAGAACAAAAGAATTATGGAATGTGTATTAAAAATAGCGTTTGTATCTATGCAAATTATTCAAACAAACTGTGGACCAAGCTTTGCATATGGTAAATGAGGGAACGAAGGCATGTCTGCAGGAGAAATTTGTCGCATCATGGAAAACTCAACCCCCCCCCCCCTCCAGAGTTTCTTCCCTATGAAATTCTTAGAGGAAGTTTTTTTCCCACATATAATATTCATGAATGGAGTTGTTACTCATTTTCGATTAGCTACAGTTTCATCTTAAAAATATATGGGTATTGTATGGCATATGTTGAGAGCAAGCAAGATAGGATTGTCAATACTTATATAGTAGTCCAGATGATGATACATAGTAATTATAGTAATAAGCTCCGGCTAAGCGCCAATGGCGCAAGTACTTTTTCACAGTGTTCATCTGTAAAATAATAAATGTTTGGTACATAGACAACATCTTTGATATGCATAGTCATACCAGTTTTTATGCAAATGTGGCAAACAGGGTAGGTATATAAACACACGTCAGTTACAGGAATGACATAAATCAGATGCATCACATAGTTACACATATATCAGCATAGAACTCTATCCAAACATAATAGGAAACAACAAAATCTGGATACAGAATAGAGATCATGTACTATTGATCAAGTAATATTTCTTAACTCCTAGAGAGACACATCTGTTGTACTTTAGAAATCCTGTTTACCTTTTTTAGCCATGCATTTACCTTTTTTGTTGCATTGAAAAAGGCACATATAAATGATTGCATTGAAATTTTCTTTTATGTCCATGCATTGATCTTTTTTTTGTTGGTATAGTGAGCATAAATGTGCGAGGCCCTGCACTACCGGACTCGCGGTCTATGCCTACGGCCACGGGCCGTCGGCATAGGCCCCTAAGCCGTCGGCATTGATCTATGCCTACGGCTGCCGTCGGCATAGACCCGTCGGCGTAGATGTCGTCAGCGTAGTCTTGTCAGACCGTCGGCATAGTAAAGCCGTCGGCATAGGGGCCTATGCCGACGGCCTGGCGTCAGCCGTCGGCATAGTATAGCCGTCGGCAGTGTTTTTCGTCTGACGGCAACGGACGGCGCTGTCAAAAGCGCGGACGAATCATGCAATGCCACGTGGCAGATATATGCCGACGGCAAGGCCGTCGGCATACCTCTGCCACGTGGCAACCAGTGGTACTCCTGGTGGCAGGGCTATGCCTACGGCAAAGCCGTAGGCATAGATGAATCTATGCCGACGGCTTTGCCGTAGGCATAGCTCTGCCACGTGTCGTCTCCTGGTTACTCCTGGCAGCAGAGGTATGCCTACGGCTTTGCCGTCGGCATAGATATGCCACGTGGCGAGCCCTGGTAACTCCTGGGCTTATATATGCCGACGGCTTTGCCGTAGGCATAGTTTTTTTAATTATTATTTTCCCTGTTTTCTCTTTTCCAATTCATTTGACAGCATTTCAAAACAGAACAATATGAAATTATGCAGAAATACTCAAGTTCATCATCTAAACATACTCAAGTTCATCATCATCATCTAAACATACTCAAGTTCATCACATCATCTAAAGATCATCACCGACTCAAGTTCATGAACATAAAAGTAGTGCAAGACATGAAACATCATAAAAGTAGGAATATGAAAGGCATGGCACGACGGCCACATGCACGGAATCATCAAGCAAGACCACCTCCGCCAAAACCACCACCTCCGCCAAAACCGCCACCACCTCCGCCAAAACCGCCACCACCTCCGCCAAAACCACCACCACCTCCGCCAAAACCGCCATCGCGACCACCACCACTGCCAGGATCGGAGGATCGGGGTCGATTGAGCAGAGTCGAGCCACCGGTCCCCTACATGTTTCGTAAAAGATTCTAACGGTAAATATGATATGATAGTGTTGAATGAACGAGAACTAGTTTGTCAAGAGTTAGGCAAATGTACTAACGGACCATCACTACCTAGTGCCACCCATTCATCGAACGTGGGCACGTGTGGGGGTTCTCCCGCAGGTGGTGGTGGGGGTCCCATTTGTGGTGGACCCGTGCCGTTACTCCAAGACGCCAACATAGCCTGAATGTAAGTTAAACAAGCAAACTAGAAGATCAGAAGGAATGAAAGTGCAAAAATTTAGCTTGGTTTTAAGAGGGCAGAACTAACTGCCATCATCATCGACGGTTGTAATCATCGTTGCCTTCACTGCTTTCAAGTACTCCCGCACCTCGAGATTCCTATGCTCGACAAACTCCTTATATGCCTACATAATTTAGATTGTTTCTAAGTGAGCAATGCTGAAAATAAACTGAGAATGCTAGATAGAAAAAGATAAAGAGGAAGTACTTACAGCATGCTGGCGGGCTAAGGGAGTTTGTGAATGCCCCGTACTCCCTAACTGGCTCGGGTTGGTAGCCCGAAGCTGTGTGTACGAGATCGAAGGAGTGATCAAGCCGTCGAAACACGGATACCGGCCATTCTTCTTCCCCTGGATGGCCACCACCGCCGTGTCGTCCATCCGAGACCGGCGACCTCGGCAATGAGGAACATCCGGATGCAACTCCTGATAGTGATGAATGTAAGACCCCAGGTGCTCCTCGGTCTTGCCGTAGTACTGGCTCTCGCCCTCCTTGCGACGACTCCGCTCGCGGGCCAGCTTCCACGACTCCATGTCTGAGAGCGGCCTCTTCAACTTGTCCTCCTACAACGTCAAATAGAAGTTAGCCATACATAACAACATGACGGTAAAGAAGAACAAAAATGCATCATGCACATAGATATACCTTCATGGCCTTGAAGCTCCAGTGGTTCCTGTTTCCTTGGCCGTGTGTCCCGTCGGCTCCACGGTTTGCCCGGCCCTTGATGCTCTTGGCAGCAAACTCTGCATCGGGCGCCGAGCCACCTATCCACCAAACTCGCCCATCCGTCATGCCTTCCATAGCACCAACGAGGAACAACCTATGCAAATTTTGGAAGCATGACATGTGAGCACGAAACATAGAGTTGATCGCTTGAAACAATGAAAAGTTAGTAATAGTTACCATCATGAACTGCTCCCTGTTCAAGGTAAGTCGTTGCGTCTGCGCTTGAGTTTTGGTCATCTTTTGGTGCAGGTAGGAGTGGTAGTACTGCAAGACGGCAACCCAGCGCACCTCGTACTGCAACTGACAAGCTTTCTTCTTCGCAGCCGCAAGCAAGACCACGTCGGCTCTGGCCTTGTGCTCGTCAAGAACTCTATAGAGTTGCTGCATAACCAGAAGCAAAGAAGGCATGAGTTGAGTGATCCAATGATAAACTATGAACGAAACTGAAGACAAGTGATTCAGAAGAGAACTTACCCAAAATTTGGTGATCACGGCCTTAGAGGCCGTACCGTACTCCGCGTTGCTGCAAGCCTCATAGTGGGCCCAGCTCGTGGCCAAAACCCGCAGCTGCGGGTCCCTGTCTGGCCGCGGGCAGAATAGGCCAGGCCAAAAGTGCTTCAACAGGACAGTGATAAGGCCGTTCGGTTTACGGCCCTTTCCACGAAAGATCCAGTTACTGCAAAAGAATCAAAGGGTTGCCATGTGTACAATAAAAAAATGTTGTCATGTGTTGAAAATATGATTGAGAGGCACTTACTCTGTCCCCACAGGTTCAATGAGCCACTTGTGCTCCTCGATAGAAGGTGGTGTTGGTAGTCTGGCATTACCACGCAGCCACCCCTGCGGAGCACCCGGTGGCAAGTCACCCCACAACTCTGGATCAACCTCCCCTCCACCCTCCTCGCCCTCCTCCTCACCCTCCTCCTCGGCCTCCTCCTCCTCAACCTCCTTCTCGGCCTCCTCCTCCTCGCCATCAGGAACATACTCCTCCTCCTCGATTCAGAAGGTGCCTCAGATGGGAGGGCATCGAAGAAGACCCTCCTATTTCGGACACGGCCCGGAGTTTTTTGCCCCGGCTCCCTCTCCCCCCACCTCCTCCTCCTCTAGGGGCTCTCCCCCCACCGCCTCCTCCTCTAGGGTCTCCTCCCCCGACCCCTCCACCTCCCTGTGAGGTGTCATCCTCGCGTAGTCGGGAGGGAACTTTGTGGGCTCGTCCCACTCCGAGTAAGTCCTTTAAATTTCTGAGAAATCGGCACCGCTGGACTTGCCCATGATTAGCAAACCTGCATTGAGAAGAGAATAAACAATTAGTAAGGATATCAATTAAACAAGCATACAGGAAAAACATTAATACCCGAAGAGCACATTAAGCATACTATTGTAATGATCATTAAAAGAACTTACATTTTCTAGAACCCATATGAATCATCACTATTGTAATCTATTTGTGGAGCGGTCTCATCATCACTATCACGCATATCTTCTTCGTTGTCTGACGGAGGTGGAGGCTCTTCCTCATCGCCAGCGTCTCCATTTAACTTTTCAAGCATAATTATGTCTCTTTGATTCACAACTGCCTCACCATCAATCCGTGCGTAAATGCGTCGTTTGGGTCCAGTCAACATAACCCAAGTCATCATCCTCGTTGTTTGGACCACGTCATCATGTTCCTCTTGACACTCCCTCGTATGTCATGGGGTTTATGTTGTAGTAATCATCATCGTTCGGGTCCGGTAGCTTACCATGTGGCGACACCTTGAACACAACTTCCCGACCCTTTAGGTACTCTTTCTGGCACGGGTAAGGCAGATAATATACTTGTGTGGCCCGGGTAGCGGCGATAAAGAGATCATCTCTGGCGTAGACGATTGATGGTTTAACTTCAACTAAACCAATGTATATGTATGTCTCGCACCCTTTTGGGTCGAACCATCGGCATTTGAACACAAAGTGAGACTTAGGTGTTCGCGCCAAGTTTGAATGTAAGTCAGATATATTTTCCTACCCTTCCGTAGTAATCTATTTTATTATCTCCTTCAGTGAAGACTCCGGTATTTATGGTTTTGGGATCAGGCCGACTGTTCTGGTGCTCCTCTGTATGGAAGCGATACCCATTCACATCATACTTTTCGCATGTCATGACGATAGGGTCAAAACCCATGGAAACCCATCTCAATTCTTCATCCATTGATTCGGTCGGATCATTTCCCTACAAGTTCAATTGAAATTATAGGGTGCATGAGTTTAATTGAAATTATAGGGTGCATGAGTTTAATTGAAAGTGTGAAAAATTACTTTCTCCATGAACCACGCAACGAAATTTTTCCTTCCATCAGCACCCTTTCGGAGAAGAGCAAGTGCCTCCGCTTCAGTAGGAGGCAGCATTCATGTCCATTCTTCTTCAACGAATCGACTACAATAAGAAAAGCGGTATAAGAACTAGGCAAAGTGAACATAACGAATTGACTAAAAGAATGGTGCAAAGGTATTACCTCATCCACTCATCCTCAACTTCCTTGATGTTGTGCAATATATAGAACATGACATCCTCCCACTCATCTCGTGGCATGACATAAGATGTCGAGCATCCAGCCCTGCCACCTTGCCCGGTGAATAGAGGCAACTTGGGTTTATACTTGGGTTCTTCTGTATTGTATCGAGACACCTTATTGTGCAACGTGGGAACATGGTCCTGATAGTAGGCTGTCCTGAGGTCTGCCACCTCCTCTATGATAACTGCCTCAGCTATGGAAGCTTCAATCTTAGCTTTGTTTCCACATTTCTGTCTCAGATGCTTGTTCTATCTCTCAGGGCCGTCTTGCCAATGATATCGCATGTGGCCCCCAACAATACCTCGTCGCAAGGTGCAAAATGAGATGTGTCATCGGAGTAATGAAGCACAAGGGAAGATCTTCTCTAGCTTGCATATCAACTCCGGCGCCTTCTTATGCATTTCTTTTATCTTCTCAGGACATACTTCTTTAGCACAAAGCATTCGGAAGAAATGGCTTAACTCCGCAAGCACACGCCAGACACGCTCGGGAACATAGCCCCAAACCATCACCGGCATAATCCGCTCAATCCATACATGATAGTCATGACTCTTGAGCCCGGTCACTCGCCTGCTGAAAGATTGACCCCCTTACTTATATTCGACGCATAACCATCAGTGAACTTCACGACGTGTTTCAGCCACTTGAATGCCTCCATCTTATGATCCTTTTTAAGTACGAAGTCAGCATCTGGCTTGAACCAAGATTTTCGACTGCCTGTGGGAGGTTGCATGTGAAGACGTGGTCTATCACAAATATTCTGTTGATCGACTCTAGCATTAACATTATCCTTTATCTTATCAGGAATGTTGAGGATCGTGTTAAAAAGGGACTCTGCGACATTCTTTTCGGTGTGCATCACGTCGATGTTGTATGGAAGTTTGAGGTCCTTAAAATAGGGAAGCTGCGTGAAGGGGGTAATGTGAGTCCAGTTGTGCATCTCACCATATCCTTCAAAACATTTTTCCCTTTACCTTTGCCTTTGCCTTTGCCTTTGCCTTTGCCTTTCCCTTCACAGGCAGGCTTAAGAGCTTTGAGCTGAGCAAGCACATCCGCACCAGAAAACGTTGGAATCTCATTTACTTCATGGACAACTTTGCCTTTTGTGAAGTTCTTCTTGTCTTCCCTATCAGGATGGTCTGGAGGGAGGAATTGTCGATGCTGGTCAAAGGCAACATACTTGCCACCCTTCTTCATCCAAATGAAAATCAAGGCCTGCATGCACACTGGGCAAGGCATCTTTCCACTTGTACACCATCCGCAGAATAGGGCATAGCCGGGAAAGTCATGCATGCAATCGTAGCCAAACTTTCATCAAGAAATTTTTCTGCAGATGCCGGTCGTATGTCAACCTCGGAAGTACCAAGAATGGTGCAAATCATCCACCAACGGCTGCATAAACACACTCAAATTCTTCCTCGGATATTCAGCCCCGGAATTATAAGTTTACAGGAACATGGTCTTGCGTTGCATTATGGCGCCGGAGGGAGATTGAGCGGAATAACAAATATGGGCCAGCAGCTGTATGGATTAGACGACATACCATATGGATTGAACCCATCACCTGTTATAGCAATTCGACATTCCCAAATTTCGGTTGCTTCCTCTGGGTACTTTATATCGAATGACTTCCATGCTTCACCTTCTTATGTATGTACAATTTTTTTGGATTGTACCTTTTCCCTTCCTTGTGCCACTTCATCATTTTGGCAGACTCCTCGGTGATGAAAAGGCGCTGCAGTCTTTATAAAATCAAGATACCAAGAACCTTCACAGGATTTTTAGCTGCCGCTCGACCATGCTTATCGACCACCTCAATATACCGAGAGGAACCGCACTTCCTACAGATAGTTGTCATCCGCATACTCATGCCTAAACAAAAGGCAATTCTTTGGACAAACATGTATTTTCTCATAGTCCATGGAGAGCGCCTTCATGATTTTCTTCGCACTGCATATGGTTTTCGGCAGTTCATGGCCTCGGGCAGGCTGTTAGCCCATACTCCCGTAAATGCTTCAAGCAACCTCGGCTACTGATCGTACTCAGCCTTCACTGCCATCAGTTGCGAGATGGCATCCAGCACAGACAGCTTGGCACCCTCATAGAGAGGTTTCTTTGACGAGGCCAAGATTTCCAGGAAGGGCTTTGCGGTTTCCTCCGGCTCCTCCGGTTCATTCGCTGAATGTGACGGAGGTGTCGGCTGTGCAGCAAAGACATCATCTGGCATTTCTCTAACCCCATCGTCCTCATAACCAGCGACTCGTTGTCGTATCACATCCTCTCTACCACGGTCCCGCTGGGCAAAGTTTATCGGCATATTAAAGTTGGGCATAAATCCATGCGTGCGAAGGTGCTTAGTCATATCACTCTTATCTCTGCGGATACGTCTCTTACATCTGGCACACAGGCATTCTGGCACCATCCTCCTTGGACTATGGAATATCTCTTTCAAAAACACATCAGTTTTCTCGACCCACTGTTGTTACTTGATTCCGACGGAAAAACCCACTATACATCCAATCGATTATCTGCCATCTACGCTTTATTGGAAGCCACGCAACAAAATTAAGGATTCATTTTAATTACCAACATCAATATTTTATTTTTTACAAGGTTGACGAGTAATCCACCTACATCTCTAATAGGTAAAGATGGGTCCTAATCCCACCCGAGAATTTGTAGATTGAGTACTGTCCATGATCTGCCCCATTCGAGACAAAATTTGGCACCTCCGCTGTTCTCCAAATACGTCTCGGCAAAATGCCGAGAGAATGTGCATCCGGAGAACAACAGGAGGCGCCACAAATCCTGTCTCGAACGGGTAGAGCATGAACAACGCATCCAATCTACACATCCTCGGGCTGTCCGTGGAAAGCGCTGGACAATTCGAAAGAGCTGCGGTGATAAATATGCAATTGAATGCATATTTATCGATGCAACCCTTTCGGACGGGAGACCTAGGTTACGCGACTTGATGTAAAAATTCAATCTAGTGACATGGAAAAAAGTGGACGAGGTTATGGAATTGTTGCTCACCCTCTGATGTAGTCGATCAAAGGAGAGGGACGATCCTGGACCAACACCTCCAACGTCGATTTATCACTCCACGAAGATGGAACACCACAAATCCTGTTAATTACACCGAGTGAAAAAAAATTAGGTCATCACATCACATTAAGCATTGATACTTTTGACTATGAAAAAAAATCATATTTTGTCAACTGTCAAATTTGGAAGCACTTATCATATCGCAATTTAGGTCATCACCTCACATTAAGCATTGACACATCAACTTTTTTAGCAAGATCATCATGATGAAATAACCACTTATCGTATCCCAAATTTGAAGCACATCTCACAAAGCTACTTAACAACATCACAAACTGAAAATAAAATCTTTGTTAACAATTTTATTAACTAAGTGACTCAAGTTGCTTTTTTAACTATGATAATTCATTTTGCCGAGATTCATCCATCTAGCAACCTAACCGTAGCAAAATAATTCCTTTTGCGGAGATTCCTCCATCCATCTAAGATACATACAACATTCATCCATCTAGCAACCTAACAACATCCAACATCCATCCGTGCATCCATTCATACATCCAACAATAGCTAAATAATGCAAAAAAATGAAAAAAAAAGAGTGTTAGCTCACCGGGCAGAGAGGCGTCACGCTGGTGGAGTTGGAGGCAGGGGCCGGCGGTGGAGGTGAGGGGAGGGCCGGGGCGGAGCTGCGCCGACCGAGGAGGGCCGGGACACAGCAGGGCGCGGGCCAAAGGGGGGCGGCCGGTCGGACCAGCTAGCAGGGGGCCGGCCAGGCTAGGGCATGGGCCGGGCGGGCGCCCACGCACGGCAGCCGAGGTCGAGGAGGGAGGCGGGGCGGCTGAGAGGGGCGGCGCCGGCTGGAGCGAGAAGGGGCGGCGGCAGGGGACGAGAGGTGGGGTGGGATGGGGCGGCGGCGACGCGGGTGGGGGCGGCAGGGGGCGCGGGCGAGGAGAGTGGGCGGCGGCAGGGGGCGGGGGAGAACGCGGCGGCGACGGCGGCGACGAGAGCCGCGGGTTGATTTGCTATCGGGCGAGTGAGTGGTGGAGGAGGACCGGCTGAGGATAAGGGCGAGCTATGCCGACGGCTAAGCCGTCGGCATAGGTACCGATGCCGCGTGGCACCTATGCCGACGGCTTAGCCGTAGGCATAGTTATATATTTTTTATTTTTTTAATGATTTTAATAGCTTATATTTTTTCTTCTTTCTGTTTATTATTTCATATAAATTTTTGATGTTTTTATAGTCATCAGTTATATTTCTATACACAGAGGGGAGGTGAAGGCGCCACGTGGCATATTTTTTATTGCAACAACATGTATACATATGTTTAACATTTTTAAAAAATATATTATTAACTGTCTTCAAATATATTTTTAGTGTATATTATTTTCATACGCATTGAAAAGTTTTGTTTACATATAAACAGAGGGACCGACGTGTCCGTTTCCCCCCTCCAGGTGCCGGCGGCGGCGCCGTCCGTGACGAGGGCCACACCCCGGAGATGCGTGCCGCCTCTTCGGACATGCCACAACACCACCCTGCATGTATGAGGGCCCGGTACGACGCTCCGGTGGCATTGCTACCCCCTGTGGCCCCTGGCCCCGCTAACCCTGTAGCGTTTGACCATGGGATCTAGCCTTTTGACTTCCCACGGACGGGCTTTGACCAGTGGACCTCTCCACCCGGTTGTGTTAGGTCAGCTCATAGGAACACGTTGGAGCAACATCCGGGGCAGACACACAGCAAGATCCCCTCCGTGTAGACCCGACGCGTTCGTTTCTCCCCTCCAGGTGCCGGCGGCGGCGCCATCCGTGATGGGGGGCCACACCCTGGAGACGCGTGCTGGGCGTTTGCAACCGCCACAACACTTCCAGACTTGTGAGAGGCCGCCTACGCAAGATTTGACGGTATGCTAGCCTCGGAGGTCAGCCGCCCGGTCGTGAGACGCCAAGAGCAATCCGCCAGAGAGGGAAGTGTTCAGATACTTCTCCATCACGTAAAATTATGAAAAATTACCATCGGTCCTATAGCACATGTGCCCATGTTGTGTAAAAAACTCATGATTTTATCGCGCTCTGAGTATTTAATAATATTCACGCCGCATCGTTTCCGCAGAACGTCTACTACCGTGTAATCGCCGTCCTTGAGGGCCACACCCGAGACGCGTGCCTCTTCGGACATGCCACCACACCACCCCACATGTACGTGGGCCCGATGCGACGCTCCGGTAACATTGCTACCACCCCCCCCCCCCCCAGGGCCCCCGTCCCGCCTAACCCTGGAGCGGTTGACCACGAGATCTAGCCCTTTGACTTCCCACGGACGGGCTTTGACCAGTGGGCCTCTCCACCCGGTTGTGTCAGTTCGGCCCATAGGGACACCCGGGAGCAACATCCAGGCCAAACCCACAGCTACATCCCCTCCGTGTAGACCCGACGCTTCCGGTTCCCTCCGGTGCGGCGGCGCCGTCCGTGAGGGGGGGGGGGCACACTCCGGAGACGCGTGATGGGCGTTTGCAACCGCCACAACACTTCCAAACTTGTGAGAGGCCGCCTACGCAAGATTTGACGGTATGCTAGCCCACGGAGGCCGCCGGCCACAGTCGTAGACGTGCGAAGAGCAATCCGCGTAGAGGGAAGTGTTCAGATACTTCTCCATCACGAAAAATTATGAAAAATTACCATCAGTCCTATAGCACATGTGCCCACGTTGTGTAAAACCTCATGATTTTATCGCGCTTCAATTATTTAATAATATTCACGCCGCATCGTTACCGCTGAACGTCTACTACTGTCATTGTCATTGCCCGTGAGAGGGGCCACAACCCGAGACGCGTGCCGCCTCTTCGGACATGCCACCACACCACCCCGCATGTATGAGGGCCCGGCGACGCCTCCGTGGCATTGCTACCCCGAGGGCCCTCGTCCCGCCTAACCCAAAGAGCGTTTGACCACGGATCTAGCCCTTTGACTTTGCACGGACGGGATTTGACCAAAGGACCTCTCCACCCGGTTGTGTTAGGTCAGCCCATAGGAACACTTTGGAGCAACATCCGGCCAGACCCACAGCAAGATCCCTCTGTAGACCCGACGCGTCTGCTTCTCCAGTGCCGGGCGGCGCGGCGCCGTCCGTGAGGGGGCCGAACCCCGGAGACGCGTGCCGCCTCTTCGGACATGCCACCACACCACCCTGCATGTATGAGGGGCCGGTGCGACGCTCCGGTGGCATTGCTACCCCCCAGGGCCCTCGTCCCGCCTAACCCTGGAGCGGTTGACCACGAGATCTAGCCCTTTGACTTCCCACGGACGGGCTTTGACCAGTGGATCTCTCCACCGGTTGTGTCGATTCGGCCCATAGGGACACCAGTGAGCAACATCCGGGCCAAACCCACAGCTACATCCACACTGTAGACCCGACGTCTGCTTTCTCCTCCAGTGCCGGGCGGCGGCGCCGTCCGTGAGGGGCCACGACCGGAGACGCGTGCCGCCTCTTCGGACATGCCACAACAACACCCCTCATGTATGAGGGCCCGGTACGACGGTCGGTGGCATTGCTACCCCTGTGGCCCCGTCCGCCTAACCCTGGAGCGGTTGACCACGAGATCTAGCCCTTTGACTTCCCACGGACGGGCTTTGACCAGTGGGCCTCTCCACCCGGTTGTGTCAGTTTGGCCCATTGCGACACCCGGGAGCAACATCTGGGCCAGACCCACAAAGAAGATCCCCTCCGTAGACCCGGACGCGTCTGCTTTCCCTCCTCCAGTGCGGGCGGCGGCGCCGTCCGTGAGGGGCACACTCGGAGACGCGTGCTGGGCGTTTGCAACCGCCACAACACTTCCAGACTTGTGAGAGGCCGCCTACGCAAGATTTGACGGTATGCTAGCCCCCGGAGGCCGCCGGCCACAATCGTAGACGCGCGAAGAGCAATCCGCGCAGAGGGAAATGTTCAGATACTTCTCCATCACGTAAAATTATGAAAAATTACCATCGGTCCTATAGCACATGTGCCCATGTTGTGTAAAAAACTCATGATTTTATCGCGCTCTGAGTATTTAATAATATTCACGCCGTGATCGCTTCCGCAGAACGCCTACTACCGTGTAATCGCCGCCCTTGAGGGGGGCCACACCCGAGACGCTGCGCCTCTTCGGACATGCCACCACACCACCCCACATGTACGAGGGCCCGATGCGACGCTCCGGTGACATTGCTACCACCCCCCCCCCCCTAGGGCCCCCGTCCCGCCTAACCCTGGAGCGGTTGACCACGAGATCTAGCCCTTTGACTTCCCACGGACGGGCTTTGACCAGTGGGCCTCTCCACCCGGTTGTGTCAGTTCGGCCCATAGGGACACCCGGGAGCAACATCCAGGCCAAACCCACAGCTACATCCCCTCCGTGTAGACCCGACGCTTCCGTTTCCCCCCTCCAGGTGCCGGCGGCGGCGCCGTCCGTGAGGGGGGGGGGCACACCCCGGAGACGCGTGCTGGGCGTTTGCAACCGCCACAACACTTCCAGACTTGTGAGAGGCCGCCTACGCAAGATTTGACGGTATGCTAGCCCACGGAGGCCGCCGGCCACAGTCGTAGATGTGCGAAGAGCAATCCGCGTAGAGGGAAGTGTTCAGATACTTCTCCATCACGAAAAATTATGAAAAATTACCATCAGTCCTATAGCACATGTGCCCACGTTGTGTAAAAACCTCATGATTTTATCGCGCTTCAATTATTTAATAATATTCACGCCGCATCGTTACCGCTGAACGTCTACTACCGTGTCATTGCCGTCCGTGAGAGGGGCCACAACCCGGAGACGCGTGCCGCCTCTTCGGACATGCCACCACACCACCCCGCATGTATGAGGGCCCGGTACGACGCTCCGGTGGCATTACTACCCCGAGGGCCCTCGTCCCGCCTAACCCAGTAGCGTTTGACCACCGGATCTAGACCTTTGACTTTGCACGGACGGGATTTGACCAGTGGACCTCTCCACCCTGTTGTGTTAGGTCAGCCCATAGGAACACTTTGGAGCAACATCCGGGCCAGACCCACAGCAAGATCCCCTCTGTGTAGACCCGACGCGTCCGTTTCCCCCCTCCAGGTGCTGGTGGCGGCGCCGTCCGTGAGGGGGCCGAACCCCGGAGACGCGTGCCGCCTCTTCGGACATGCCACCACACCACCCTACATGTATGAGGGGCCGGTGCGACGCTCCGGTGGCATTGCTACCCCCAGGGCCCCCGTCCCGCCTAACCCTGGAGCGGTTGACCACGAGATCTAGCCCTTTGACTTCCCACGGACGGGCTTTGACCAGTGGACCTCTCCACCCGGTTGTGTCGGTCGGCCCATAGGGACACCCGGGAGCAACATCCGGGCCAAAACCACAGCTACATCCACTCCGTCTAGACCAAGCGTCCGTTTCTCCCCTCCAGTGCCGGCGGGCGCCGTCCGTGAGGGGGGCCACACCGAGACGCTGCGTGCCGCCTCTTCGGACATGCCACAACATCACCCCTCATGTATGAGGGCCCGCACGACGGTCCAGTGGCATTGCTACCCCTGTGGCCCCTGGCCCCGCCTAACCCCGAGCGGTTGACCACGAGATCTAGCCATTTGACTTCCCACGGACGGGCTTTGACCAGTGGGCCTCTCCACCCGGTTGTGTCAGTTCGGCCCATAGGGACACCCGGGAGCAACATCTGGGCCAGACCCACAGCAAGATCCCCTCCGTGTAGACCCGACACGTCCGTTGTCCCCCTCCAGGTGCCGACGGCGGCGCCGTTCGTGAGGGGCACACTCGGAGACGCTGCTGGGCGTTGCAACCGCCACAACACTTCCAGACTTGTGAGAGGCCGCCACGCAAGATTTGACGGTATGCTGGCCCCGAGGCCGCCGCCACAATCGTGAGACGTCGCGAAGAGCAATCCGCAGAGGGAAATGTTCAGATACTTCTCCATCACGTAAAATTATGAAAAATTACCATCGGTCCTATAGCACATGTGCCCATGTTGTGTAAAAAACTCATGATTTTATCGCGCTCTGAGTATTTAATAATATTCACGCCGCATCGTTTCCGCAGAACGTCTACTACCGTGTAATCGCCGTCCTTGAGGGGGGCCACACCCCGGAGACGCGTGCCGCCTCTTCGGACATGCCACCACACCACCCCACATGTACGAGGGCCCGATGCGACGCTCCGGTGGCATTGCTACCCCCCCCCCCCCCAGGGCCCCCGTCCCGCCTAACCCTGGAGCGGTTGACCACGAGATCTAGCCCTTTGACTTCCCACGGACGGGCTTTGACCAGTGGACCTCTCCACCCGGTTGTGCCGGCCGCCCATAGGGACACCCGGGAGCAACATCCAGGCCAAACCCACAGCTACATCCCTCCGTAGACCCGACGCCTGCTTTCCCCCTCCAGCCGGGCGGCGGCGCCGTCCGTGAGGTGGGGGGGCACACTCCGGAGACGCGTGCTGGGCGTTTGCAACCGCCTCAACACTTCCAGACTTGTGAGAGGCCGCCTACGCAAGATTTGACGGTATGCTAGCCCCCGGAGGCCGCCGGCCACAGTCGTAGATGTGCGAAGAGCAATCCGCGTAGAGGGAAGTGTTCAGATACTTCTCCATCACGAAAAATTATGAAAAATTACCATCAGTCCTATAGCACATGTGCCCACGTTGTGTAAAAAACTCATGATTTTATCGCGCTCCAATTATTTAATAATATTCACGCCGCATCGTTACCGCTGAACGTCTACTACCGTGTCATTGCCGTCCGTGAGAGGGGCCACAACCCGGAGACGCGTGCCGCCTCTTCGGACATGCCACCACACCACCCCGCATGTATGAGGGCCCGGTGCGACGCTCCGGTGGCATTGCTACCCCCGAGGGCCCTCGTCCCGCCTAACCCAGTAGCGTTTGACCACCGGATCTAGACCTTTGACTTTGCACGGACGGGATTTGACCAGTGGACCTCTCCACCCTGTTGTGTTAGGTCAGCCCATAGGAACACTTTGGAGCAACATCCGGGCTGCACCCACAAAGAAGATCCCCTCTGTAGACCCGACGTCCGTTTCCCCCCTCCAGGTCTTTGGTGGCGGCGCCGTCCGTGAGGGCGAACCCGGAGACGCGTGCCGCCTCTTCGGACATGCCACCACACCACCCTACATGTATGAGGGGCCGGTGCGACGCTCCGGTGGCATTGCTACCCCCCAGGGCCCTCGTCCCGCCTAACCCTGGAGCGGTTGACCACGAGATCTAGCCCTTTGACTTCCCACGGACGGGCTTTGACCAGTGGATCTCTCCACCCGGTTGTGTCAGTTCGGCCCATAGGGACACCCAGGAGCAACATCCGGGCCAAACCCACAGCTACATCCACACCGTGTAGACCCGACGCGTCCGTTTCTCCCCTCCAGGTGCCGGCGGCGGCGCCGTCCGTGAGGGGGGCCACGCACCGGAGACGCGTGCCGCCTCTTCGGACATGCCACAACATCACCCCTCATGTATGAGGGCCCGGTACGACGGTCCAGTGGCATTGCTACCCCCAGGGCCCCCGTCCCGCCTAACCCTGGAGCGGTTGACCACGAGATCTAGCCCTTTGACTTCCCACGGACGGGCTTTGACCAGTGGGCCTCTCCACCCGGTTGTGTCAGTTTGGCCCATTGCGACACCCGGGAGCAACATCTGGGCCAGACCCACAGCAAGATCCCCTCCGTGTAGACCCGACGCGTCCGTTTCCCCCCTCCAGGTGCCGGCGGCGGCGCCGTCCGTGAGGGGGGGGCACACCCCGGAGACGCGTGCTGGGCGTTTGCAACCGCCACAACACTTCCAGACTTGTGAGAGGCCGCCTACGCAAGATTTGACGGTATGCTAGCCCCCGGAGGCCGCCGGCCACAGTCGTAGACGCGAGAAGAGCAATCCGCGTAGAGGGAAGTGTTCAGATACTTCTCCATCACGAAAAATTATGAAAAATTACCATCGGTCCTATAGCACATGTGCCCACGTAGTGTAAAAACTCATGATTTTATCGCGCTCTGAGTATTTAATAATATTCACGCCGCATCGCTTCCATGAACGCCTACTACCGTGTAATCGCTGGCCCTGAGGGGGGCCACACCCCGGAGACGCGTGCCGCCTCTTCGGACATGCCACCACACCACCCCACATGTACGAGGGCCCGATGCGACGCTCCGGTGACATTGCTACCACCCCCCCCCCCCCTAGGGCCCCCGTCCCGCCTAACCCTGGAGCGGTTGACCACGAGATCTAGCCCTTTGACTTCCACGGACGGGCTTTGACGGTGGGCCTCTCCACCGGTTGTGTCGATTCGGCCCATAGGGACACCCGGGAGCAACATCCAGGCCAAACCCACAGCTACATCCCCTCCGTAGACCCGACGCCTTCCGTTTCCCCCTCCGGTGCGGGCGGCGCCGTCCGTGGTGGGGGGCACACTCGAGACGCTGCGTCTTGGGCGTTTGCAACCGCCACAACACTTCCAGACTTGTGAGAGGCCGCCACGCAAGATTTGACGGTATGTTAGCCCACGGAGGCCGCCACAATCGTAGATGTGCGAAGAGCAATCCGCGAGAGGGAAGTGTTCAGATACTTCTCCATCACGAAAAATTATGAAAAATTACCATCAGTCCTATAGCACATGTGCCCACGTTGTGTAAAAAACTCATGATTTTATCGCGCTCCAATTATTTAATAATATTCACGCCGCATCGTTACCGCTGAACGTCTACTACCGTGTCATTGCCGTCCGTGAGAGGGGCCACAACCCCGGAGACGCGTGGCGCCTCCTCGGACATGCCACCACACCACCCTACATGTATGAGGGGCCGGTGCGACGCTCCGGTGGCATTGCTACCCCCAGGGCCCCCGTCCCGCCTAACCCTGGAGCGGTTGACCACGAGATCTAGCCCTTTGACTTCCCACGGACGGGCTTTGACCAGTGGACCTCTCCACCGGTTGTGCCGATTCGCCCATAGGGACACCCAGGAGCAACATCCGGGCCAAACCCACAGCTACATCCACTCCGTGTAGACCCGACGCGTCCGTTTCCCCCCTCCAGGTGCCGGCGGCGGCGCCGTCCGTGAGGGGGGCCACGCACCGGAGACGCGTGCCGCCTCTTCGGACATGCCACAACACCACCCCGCATGTATGAGGGCCCGGTACGACGCTCCGGTGGCATTGCTACCCCCCAGGGCCCCCGTCCCGCCTAACCCTGGAGCGGTTGACCACGAGATCTAGCCCTTTGACTTCCCACGGACGGGCTTTGACCAGTGGGCCTCTCCACCCGGCTGTGTCAGTTCGGCCCATTGGGACACCCGGGAGCAACATCTGGGCTAGACCCACAGCAAGATCCCCTCCGTGTAGACCCGACGCGTCCGTTTCCCCCCTCCAGGTGCCGGCGGCGGCGCCGTCCGTGAGGGGGGCACACCCCGGAGACGCGTGCTGGGCGTTTGCAACCGCCACAACACTTCCAGACTTGTGAGAGGCCGCCTACGCAAGATTTGACGGTATGCTAGCCCCCGGAGGCCGCCGGCCACAGTCGTAGACGTGCGAAGAGCAATCCGCGTAGAGGGAAGTGTTCAGATACTTCTCCATCACGAAAAATTATGAAAAATTACCATCAGTCCTATAGCACATGTGCCCACGTTGTGTAAAAAACTCATGATTTTATCGCGCTCCAATTATTTAATAATATTCACGCCGCATCGTTACATGAGCGTCTACTACCGTGTCATTGCCGTCCGTGAAGGGGGCCACAACCCGGAGACGCGTGCCGCCTCTTCGGACATGCCACCACACCACCCCGCATGTATGAGGGCCAGACCCACAGCAAGATCCCCTCCGTGTAGACCCGACGCGTCCGTTTCCCCCCTCCAGGTGCCGGCGGCGGCGCCGTCCGTGAGGGGGCCGAACCCCGGAGACGTGTGCCGCCTCTTCGGACATGCCACCACACCACCCTACATGTATGAGGGGCCGGTGCGATGCCAGGGCCCTCGTCCCGCCTAACCCTGGAGCAGTTGACCACGAGATCTAGCCCTCTGACTTCCCACGGACGGGCTTTGACAAGTGGACCTCTCCACCCAGTTGTGTCATATCGGCCAATAGGGACACCCGGGAACAACATCCGGGCCAAACCCACAGCTACATCCACTCCATGTAGACCCGACGCGTCCGTTTCCCCCCTCCAGGTGCCGGCGGCGACGAAGTCCGTGAGGGGGGCCACGCACCGGAGACGTGTGCCCCCTCTTCGGACATGCCACAACACCACCCCGCATGTATGAGGGCCCGGTACGACGCTCCGGTGGCATTGCTACCCCAGGGGCCCTGGCCCCGCCTAACCTGGAGCGGCTGACCACGAGATCTAGCCATTTGACTTCCCACGGACGGGCTTTGACCAGTGGGCCTCTCCACCCGGTTGTGTCGGGCCGCCCATAGGGACACCGGGAGCAACATCCGGGCCAGACCCACAGAAGATCCTCCGTAGACCCGACACGTCTGCTGTCCCTCCAGTGCCGACGGCGCGCTGCTCGTGAGGGGGGGGGCACAACCGGGGACGCTGCGTCTTGGGCGTTGCAACCGCCACAACACTTCCAGACTTGTGAGAGGCCGCCTATGCAAGATTTGACGGTATACTAGCTCTGGAGGCCGCCGCCAACAGACACGTGCGAAGAGCAATCCACAGAGAGGGAAGTGTTCAGATACTTCTCCATCACGAAAAATTATGAAAAATTACCATCAGTCCTATAGCACATGTGCCCACGTTATGTAAAAAACTCATGACTTTATCGCGCTCCAATTATTTAATAATATTCACGCCGCATCGTTACCGCAGAACGTCTACTACCGTGTCATTGCCGTCCGTGAGGGGGGCCACACCCCGGAGACGCGTGCCGCCTCTTCGGACATGCCACCACACCACCCTGCATGTATGAGGGCCCGGTGCGACGCTCCGGTGGCATTGCTACCCCCCAGGGCCCCCGTCCCGCCTAACCCTGTAGCGTTTGACCACCGGATCTAGCCCTTTGACTTTGAACGGACGGGATTTGACCAGTGGACCTCTCCACCCGGTTGTGTTCCGTCAGCCCATAGGAACACTTTGAAGCAACATCCGGCTGCACCCACAGAAGATCCCTCCGTAGACCCGACGCGTTCGCTTCTCCAAAGCTGGGCGGCGCCGTCCGTGAGGGCGAACCCCGAGACGCAGCGTGTCGCCTCTTCGGACATGCCACCACACCACCCTACATGTATGAGGGGCGGTGCGACGCTCGGTGGCATTGCTACCCTCAGGCCCTCGCCCCGCCTAACCTGGAGCGGTTGACCACGATATCTAGCCCTTTGACTTCCCACGGACGGGCTTTGACGGTGGACCTCTCCACCCGGTTGTGCCGGGCCGCCCATAGGGACACCCGGAGCAACATCCGGCCAAACCCACAGCTACATCCACTCCGTGTAGAACCGACGCGTCTGCTTCCCCCTCCAGTGCGTGGCGGCGCCGTCCGTGAGGGGGGGCCACGACCGAGACGCGTGCCGCCTCTTCCGGACATGCCACAACACCACCCCGCATGTATGAGGGCCCTGCACGACGCCTCCGGTGGCATTGCTACCCTGTGGCCCCGTCCCCGCCTAACCCTCGAGCGGTTGACCACGAGATCTAGCCCTTTGAATTCTAATGACGGGCTTTGACCGGTGGACCTCTCCACCCGTTGTGTCGGGCCGCCCATAGGGACACCCGGAGCAACATCCGGCCAAACCCACAGCTACATCCACTCCGTGTAGACCCGACGCGTCTGCTTTCCCTCCAGTGCCGGCGGCGGCGCCGTCCGTGAGGGGGGGCACACCCCGGAGACGCGTGCTGGGCGTTTGCAACCGCCACAACACTTCCAAACTTGTGAGAGGCCGCCTACGCAAGATTTGACGGTATGCTAGCCCCCGGAGGCCGCCGGCCACATTCGTAGACGTGCGAAGCGCAATCCGCGTAGAGGGAAGTGTTCAGATACTTCTCCATCAAGAAAAATTATGAGAAATTACCATCAGTCCTATAGCACATGTGCCCACGTTGTGTAAAAAACTCATGATTTTATCGCGCTCCAATTATTTAATAATATTCACGTCGCATCGTTACCGCAGAACGTCTACTACCGTGTCATTGCCGTCCGTGAGGGGGGGCACAACCCGGAGACGCTGCGGCCGCTTCTTCGACATGCCACCACACCACCCCGCATGTATGAGGGCCCGTGCGACGCCTCCGTGGCATTGCTACCCCGGGGCCCCGTCCCCGCCTAACCTCAGTAGTGTTTGACCACGGATCTAGCCCTTTGACTTTGCACGGACGGGATTTGACCAAAGGACCTCTCCACCCGGTTGTGTTAGGTCAGCCCATAGGAACACTTTGGAGCAACATCCGGCCAGACCCACAAAGAAGATCCCTCCGTGTAGACCCGACGCGTCTGCTTCCCCTCCAAAGCCGGGCGTGGCGCGCCGTCCGTGAGGGGGCCGAACCCCGGAGATGCGTGTCGCCTCTTCGGACATGCCACCACACCACCCGACATGTATGAGGGGCGGTGCGACGCCCGTGGCATTGCTACCCCAGTGGCCCTCGTCCCGCCTAACCTCGAGCGGTTGACAACGAGATCTAGCCCTTTGACTTCCCACGGACGGTCTTTGACCAGTGGACCTGTCCACCCGGTTGTGTCAATTCGGCCCATAGGTACACCCGGGAGCAACATCCGGGCCAAACCCACAGCTACATCCACTGCGTGTAGACCCAACGTCCGTCTGCTTTCCTCCAAAGCCGGGCGGCGGCCGTCCGTGAGGGGGGGCCACGCGACCGGAGACGCGTGCCGCCTCTTCGGACATGCCACAACACCACCCCGCATGTATGAGGGCCCCAGACGACGCCTCCGTGGCATTGTTACCCCTGTGGCCCTGGCCCCGCCTAACCTCGAGCGGTTGACCACGAGATCTTGCCCTTTGACTTCCCACGGACGGGCTTTGACGGTGGACCTCTCCACCCGGTTGTGTCGATTCGGCCCATAGGGACACCGGGAGCAACATCCGCCAAACCCACAGCTACATCCACTTCGTAGACCCGACGCGTCTGCTTTCCCCCTCCAGTGCGGTAGCGCCGCCGTCCATGAGGGGGGCCACGCACCGGAGACGCGTGCCGCCTCTTCAGACATGCCACAGCACCACCCCGCATGTATGAGGGCCCGATACGACGCTCCGGTGGCATTGCTACCCCCAGGACCCCCGTCCCGCCTAACCCTGGAGCGGTTGACCACGAGATTTAGCCCTTTGACTTCCCACAGACGGGATTTCACCAGGGACCACTCCACCCGGTTGTGTTATGTCAGCCCATACGAACACCTGGAGCAACATCCGGGCCAAACCCACAGCAAGATCTCGCCCTCAGAGACCCGACGCGCTGCTTTCCCTCCAGTGCCGGGCCATGACGCCAGAGGGTGAGGAGGGCCACCCCGGAGAAGTGTGCGCCTCTTCGGACAAGCCACCACACCACCCGACATGTATAAGGGACCGGTGCGACGCTCCGGTGGCAATGCTACCCCCCGGGCCCCCGTCCCGCCTAACCCCTGGAGCGGTTGACCACAAGATCTAGCCTTTTGACTTTCACGGACGGGTTAGGTCAGCCCAGAGGGACACCTGGGAGCAACATCCGGGCCAAACCCACCGCTACATCACCTCCGTGTAGACCCGACGCGTTCGTTTTCCCCCCTCTAGGTGCCGGCGGTTGTGCCGACGGTGAGGGGGGCCACACCCGGGAGACCTGTGCCCGCCACATCTTCCTTCAAGTCAGAGAGTTGAGATAGAACAGCTTCGCCTTTGACCGGTTTGCTGCTTGCCGCCTCTTCAGACATGCCACCACACAACCCGGCATGTATGAGGGCTCGGTCTTGACGCTCCGTGACAATGCTACCCCTGTGGCACCCATCCCGCCTAACCCTAGAGAGGTTGACCACGAGATCTATCCCTTTGACTTTCCGCAGACGGGTTTTGACCAGTGGACCTCTCCACCCGGTTGGATTACGTCAGCCCATACGAACACCTGGGAGCAACATCCGGGCCAAACCCACAAAGAAGATCCGTACATGTAGACTGACGCGTCTGCTTCCCCCCTCCAGTGCCGGCCGGGCGCCACATCGAGTGGGGCCACACCGGAGACGTGTGCCACCTCTTCAACCGGTTGTGGTAGGTCATCCCATATATAGAAACAGTTGGGAGCAACGCCCCTCCAGATAGATCCGGTGTTGTTTCCTGCAGGTGTCGGCGGCGTCGGCGGCCAGACGTGGAGGGGTCACACACCCCTTCGTATAGAATCGAAAAAAATGTATGTATGCTTATATATATTAACAAATGCTACATGTAAGTTAGTCAAATAATAATACGTAAAAAAACATAAAAATATAGGTATGCAAAAAAGATGAAAAAAATATCTATGCCGACGGCAAAGCCGTCGGCATAGCTACGACCAGGGCGGATGGACGGCGTGCGGATCGATGACGTGTCATCTATGCCGACGGCAGCCGTCGGCATAGGCCTTGGTCGGTGCGGTCTGGATCGATGACATGACAACATGATCTATGCCGACGGCCGGCCATCCCGGTCGTCGGCATAGATCCGACGCCGTTAGCCGCCCGTCGCGGGCGTGGTCGCTGGGCCCACAGCTATGCCGACGGCCCGCATATGCCGACGGCTGCTTTAGGCGTAGATCTGGCTATGCCGACGGCCTTTTTTTGCCGACGGGGGCCGTCGGCTTATACCCGGATAGCCCGGCGGCCTTTGTACGCCGACGGCCTGGGGCCAGCTGTCGGCATAGTGTGGAAGAGGCCGACGGTCGCCGTCGGCATACTTTTGGCCGTCGGCTTAGAGCCTTGTTCCGGTAGTGCTGTGTTTGTTTACTTGCTTTAGAGTTGCTTTCTGTAACAACACAATGAAGTAGTAAGGTATGAATTAAGTAGCGAGAACGTCTGCAGGCGATGGATGCTTAACATTCTGTAAGCAGGCTCGTTGTGCAGAAGATGAAACAGGATTAACCGGTGGCCGCTCGGGATAGTTGTAGGCGGGGATTGATGATGCTTCAGCGACTGGTCATTCTTAAGGCAAAGCGCATGGACTGGACGGGGAATGGTAAGAAGGGTTTAAGGACAGTCATAAAAAACATGTATGGCATACAAATTGAGACACATGCTTACCGCTGCCATCTTCACTATGGCTGTTGGTACCATCTAATTCTTCTTGTTTCACGGTGACTCTCTGCAAGCAAGCAAGTAGCAAAGATGTTACAATTGTTAATTTTTGGGTGTTCTCAGCGGGATTGTTAATCACAGAGCATGTGTATATTTATCAACCTGGTTTGCATAAAATAATTAGATAGTACAGAATGAGCTGATAAGAGATGTGCATAGAAGATCGACGCACAACTTATATGATCGAGCATAGATTCAGACCTCGAATGCACCGATACGGATACAAGTATCAGTATCGGACCAATACGGATACGTAAATTTGTCATTTTAAAAAAGTGCCAATATGGATACGTGGTAGCTACTCAAAGCAATCTGGGGAGATGAGAATAAGAGATCTTCAGAGATCAGGGAAGAAAGAAGAGGAGATGAGCTAGGATGGGCAGGAGAAATGAATAGAAGTGTACATACATGGCTACTGCGTGAGAGGGGGCGTTGGTGAGGAGGAGGATGGCTGCTGCATGATAGGGGGCGTTGGTGAGGAGGAGCAGCTTGTCGCCAGCTAGCCGCCGCCGCTGCTGGCCCTGGGACCTGGGTGAGCTGCCGCTGGCGACACAGCCGCCGCCTGGTGTGAGCACGGGAGGGAGGAAAGACGCTGTGAGGGAAAGGATGGGGGGCATTGGGGCACTAGGGTTGTTGGTTGCCTCTTAATTGGGCTGAGTGGGCTCTTACCTGGGCCGGAAAAGTATCCAAAACGTAATGGCAAAGTATCCTTCGAGTATCGTAATTGTTTTAAATCATTTATTCTCGGATATTCCAGGGATACATATCGGGGGAGTATCGGAGGAGTATCGGTATCGGATACGGTATCCGATACTGATACACTGGTCGGCTGAAGTATCCGTGCATTCGAGTCTTCAGACTGTTCAGAGATTCAGATTTTAGTAATCCCAATTCATATGGTTTATTCATGCACAAGCACCATGTGTTGGAATCTTGTTGTCCCAATAAAAATCTGAAATATTCCATCTAATATAAACTGTATCATTACTGTGCAGACGTTTCAGATATGTATAATTTTTTTTCACCGAGCATATCTCTTCTGTTGATTCGAAGTCCAATATTTTATTATCTATTTCCCAAATACGTACCTTTGTTTAGTTTCAGTATCACATAATGAGCCATCATCAGTTCTAAACGAAATTCGCAGTTCAATAGGTCCAAAGGGAATAATAGGCAGAAAAGATTAAAATTCCAATCATGCCTAGCAAGTAAATCGACGTCTGTGTACTTGGTAGTAGCCACCTAGGGAAAGAGAAGGATGAACTAAAAGCCTAGCAATATAAGCATAATGGAATGAAATCTTAGCATGTAGTCAACCATATCCTGGCAAGAAAACCAATTTAAGATACTTACATGAGGCCATCCACAAACTTGAACAATGCAGAGCAAGGTTGTAGGCCTTCCTGCAATGGGCAGTACTCAAGTCAGAACAATGGCATATGATTATGATGTGCGTTATTTTCTTTCAATTAGAGCACATTTAATTCAGCAAACATATTGCAACATGAATGGTATGCAGAGAAATGTGGTCGCAACAATTCTGAAAACAAGCAAAAGAGGAACCCCTCAAAGTGCAGCAAAAAACATAGAAATCTACTTTTGTAAAGAATTAACCTCATTAATATTGTATCCAGAAATAAGGTCACAGTGTGTCTGATCATTGGCTTCAGCAAAACCGGAATCTTTCACAAAGGCTTTCAAATCTTCCATATCTGCATTAAGACAAGTAACAGTTAAGATACCTGCGCATTTCAGCCTAGTTCTTAGCCTCCATAAAAAGAAATATGACAAATAATGCTGATGGATAGTTGTTCCTTGTTTTGCTTGGGAGCTCTTATAGAGTTAAATTAGAGGTACTTGTATATATATGATGTGCACCTAACTCTATCTCGACCATTGCCTGCTGCTGAACCTGCAAATGAAAAATCTGACAAATGTTCTTATTCTTGTTCTGCCTCATGATCCGACCAAGCTGCAACTTGGTTGCAGCAAACATGGAGAGGGACACCATAGCAACATAAAAAAGGAGAGGTCATTTGTACCACAATGCAACTCGGTGAAGGAATCAACCGTGACCCAAACACTACGTGCACAAGAAAAAAAATAGGAAGCCATCAATTAGAAGGATGTGCTCAGTTCACCATGGGAAGATGAGGAAAAGTGGAAGAAATAGCTCACCTATGTTCCTGTCTCCTCCATGAATAGGGGTCCGTCCTGGAGCTCTCCTCTGCAGGCAGCCGCCAGGGTGGGGGCTTTACCAGGATAGGTTCTTCTACTGCCCTCACTGCAGCAGCCACACACTGGAACACGGGCTCCGCGAAGAAGGATGGCCCATACGTCATCCGCTAAAGCTGAAACTCATGGGGTGAAGTAAAACCAATGGCCAGATGTTTGACGGAGAGTAGACAAGGACCAAAAACTTTACAGCGAGGTGGATCTTGCGAGCTGGATTGACCGCGCGATGCGATGCCTCCAAATGGGCGGGTACTCTCGAGTGATTTATATGTTCAATTATTTCACATTCTTTTTGCAATACCTCCTGGCAACAAAACGGGCCACCCTGGCAGCCTCCGCCGCACTCGCACGGATGTCCCAAGTGCTCATACTGAGAGTAGTCTAAATCTTGGCCAATCTCATTCTCGATGATCATGTTGTGCACGATCACACAAGCGTGCATGATGTATCAAAGCCTCTTTTGATCCCAATATCTAGCCGGTCCTCTCACAATAGCAAATTGGGCTTGCAAAATCCCAAAAGTTCTCTCTACATCTTTTCTAGCCGCCGCCTGAGCATTGTGGAAATCAAGATTTTTCTTACCTTCTGGTTTTTCCAATGGCTTCACAAATTTTTGCCACTTTGGGTAGGTGCCATCCGCAATATAGTAGCCATAATAATATGTATGACCATTTTCTATAAACTGCACCGGTGGCAGTTCATCATTTGCAATATTATTCATCAGTGGTGACCGATTAACGTTGATGTCATTCAAAGATCCAGCCATTCTAGAAAAAGGCATGCCAAATCGAAGTCTCTTGATCGGCCACCGCTTTAGCGATTATAGTGGAACCCTTCTTTTGGCCGTGGAATTGCACATGCCATGCCTTAGGACAATTCTTATAAGTCCAATGCATGCAATCTATCGAGCCAAGCATACCTGGGAAGCCGCGAGCATTGTTCATCTCCAATAGCCTTGCGACGTCTTCAGCATTGGCAGATCTCAAATACTCATGGCCAAACACTTGGACAATCCCGACAGCGAAGCACTTGACACACATGATGGCTTGACTCTCAACCCTGGCCAAGTGGTCATCAACTAGATCAGCGGGAATACGGTATGCCAACATACGCAAACCGGCTGTCATCTTATGAAAGGTGCTATGCGCCTGAACAACTAGATGCTCATCCTAAACCGGCGCTGGAAGTACGACTCAGGGTACATGGGATTATCCGCGAAATAGAGCCTCATCAATTTGTTGTGGGCATCTATCCTATCCATCTAAATTTTCTGCAGACCCATAACCAAACCATCGTGCTTCGGTTTCTTATTGATGTGCGTAGCTAGGATCATTGCAAGATCCTCCACCTCTTCAATATCAAATTCTTCTTCGGAAGAATCATATGACGAACTGATCTACAATGTTCAATTTAAACTAGGCTATAAAAACTACAAACAACATGCACCAAATTCATGTAAAAAAATGTGAAGTTGAAGCAATGTATACCGTTCAAGCGTTTTGTCGAACACCTTGTGGGCGCCGACCGGCAGTGGGCGGCCGGGCGCTGTTCGTCGGAGGAATGGCGCGCGCGAGGGGCGGCGGTGATTGGAGGGAGAAGGAGGAAGCATCGGCGGCGCAGGGATAGGACGGGGAAGCGTCGGAATGGTCGCCGGAACAAATGAGGTGGTGCGGGCGGCGGCACCAGCACCTGGGTCGGGGTTGGTGGAAGTCGCGAGTGGGCGCTCGAATGTGCGACGTGCGATAGCGGGCGCAGCAAATAAACGAAAGGTGTGACAAACTAACTATGCTTAAGCTACGTATAAGTATGTATACCTTGCATCCTTTCCGTCGTAGCTCCTTTAGTGTGCTGTCATTTTCAGGAATGTACATATAGATCAGCTTCAGGTGACCGAGGGATGGAAGGTGCAGCAACCCCTGGGGGAACTTGCTCATGTTCTCGCACTGACAAAGTTTCAGGTGGAAGAGCTTTGGCATTGTCCCTTCCTCCATGCTCCACTCCTCGGTTGAAAAATGACGTAGTTCTAACTCTTGCAGCCGAGGGAAGTGAACCCTTGGGAAGAGCAGCACATGGTTTGTCCTTCGTACCCATCCAACACCAGAAGATAGGGAAGCTTCTCCAGGATCGGCATCGGGTCTTGCTCTATGACATGAACATATAGAACAAGACGTCGTACGCTTTGTGGGAACTCAACGGGCAGCTTATCGAGCACACCCAATTGGCCAAGACGAATATCAACCAGGTGAGGCATGTTTGCAAATATATTGATCACCTCCGCTGGCATACTGGGGTTAATCCACAAGGAGAAGGTTGTTAGTTGATTCAACTGGCCCAAGAAAATCACCATGTCTTGACTGCGGAAATCAGTCCAACAGAATTAAGATTCAACACAAAGCTCTGTAGCTCTTTCGGCTGCAATCGCACACTCCTTGCAGGTGGTGGTGGAGAAAAAATTGTCCCACTGAGAAGGTAAACATGCCTTAGAGTAGGGATATCCCAGAGAGAGTTTGGAACTACTGACATAAAAAATGTGCGTCTGAGATCTATAGTCTGCAAATAAAGGAGTTTGCCAATTGAAGAAGGGAACGCCACACCTCCACAATCTATCAACCTAAGCAATCTTAGGTGAATGCACTGACCAATTACAATGTAGATATTCTTTAGTGTTGAATCTTGAATGCAAAGGACTCTCAGGAATCTCAGCTCAGGAAGGTATGGAAGGGATGAAAGGTTAAAGCCAAGCAAACTTCGGACATTCGCCGCAGCTAAAATCTGACCACCCACAGATCGAAAACTAAAACGATAATATATTAAGTTATCAGATGATGATGATGCACCAGCTTGGCCTGCAAATTTATTTAGAGCACAACACATGTGAGAAAGAAGCTAGCCACATATAAAGGGCATATAGTAAAATAGAAAATATAATCAATTAATAGGAAGAGACTAGCAGACCAAGTCTGACCTGCAGTTTTATTGCTAGCATCAAGAAAACCATCATGTCTTGCTTCTTCTATGCACCAGTCATGTAAGATATCGTGAATCCTTATTTTCTCTATCCATCCATGTGCCGTACTTCTGCCGACAACTTGTACCAAACTTCTCTGAGCCAACTCGGTTACATAATTCCGTGCTGTTTCTTCTAGTATATGATTTGTCGTATGTTGAACGAAGCTTTCTGCTATCCATAATTCAATCAGATCCGACACATATATATCATAGTCCTCGGGAAAAGCAGCAAGATATAGAAAACAAGCTCTTAAATAATGATTTGGCAGGTCCTTGTAACTACCAGCCAACATGTTTCACATCATCTGTCCATTCTTGGTTGATGGCCAATCAGAGAGTATATCAGACCATGTTTGTGCATTTAGATTTTTTGAAAGATAACCGCCCAAAACTGCAAGTGCAAGCGGCAATCCATCACATTTCTTTGCAACATTTCTTCCAAGTTTTTCAAACTCGTCCACATCACGTACGACAGATCTTTTGTATGATGGTAAAGCTTTGCTACTAAAAAGTTCCCAACTTTTCCCTTCATCTAACTTCTTCAAATGATGAACGTAGGTTGGCATTTGGACATGATTTGCAACATCTTCCTTCCGGGTGGTTAATAGTACTCTACTACCATTAGTTGCATATGGAAAAGCTTTAACCCTTTTATTTATCTGGTCCCATGTGTTAGTTTCCCACACATCATCAAGAACTACCAAGTATCTTTTTTGCAATAGAAAGTCATGGATCTCCTTTCCCACCTCATACTGATTCATCTTAGCAATTGACTCGTCTCTGCCCCCCGTTATTTGTTTCATAATATCATTTAGTAAATCAATGCCCTTGAATTTTTGAGATACAGTGACCCAAGAAGCTGCATCAAAGTGTTGTTTGACACTAGATGAAGTGTATACTTTTCTAGCGAGTGTTGTTTTCCCCGCCCCACCCATGGCAACTATGGAGACAACACTAAGAGTTATGTTCTCTTTTTTGTCAACTAACTTGCCAACTATTTCTTTGTACTCATCCCCAAAACCAACAAGGTCAATATCTTCAAAGTTTTTGTGCATAGCACCATAATCTTGTGGATACTCATCCTCAATATGAACCTTTTCTACATCACTAGTATCCAAATTGATTTTCAAACGGTTTGCACTATCAAATATCTCACTAATCTTCCTTTTTACACGCTGTATTTCAACACCAATTGTGTGAAGGGTAATCAGGTCACTTGGCAAGCGAGCATACCTCGATATGGCACCGATGAAGCCCTTCTTGAGCCTATGTCTCTTCTCCATGTAGCCGGCTGCTTCAATGGCATTCTCGGCCTCATATGCCGCATCCCTGATCTGGCTGACCCAGGTAGCCACAAGCTCATCTCCTGATCTCCTTTTGGCGTTGGCGGATTTAAGGTAGCTCCTTAGCCGCTTTAGCTCATCCTTCAAGAATCCCACTTCAAGGTTGACGCCGCATAGGAATGTGCTCTCCTGGACTGCAAGGGTGTTCATCTTGCCAAGCACGGAGCCAATGGCCGACTCGTCCATTAGTTTCTCCGGGCTCTCATGCCTCAGAGATGGAATGCTCAGAAGACACAAGAATAGCTCACAAATAATAGCCACATCCCTTCTCGTCTCCCGTTCCCTCTTCCTCATGGAAACGCCGCCCGCCGCCGGCGAAACGCCACCTCTGGCGTTCGCAGAGAGCAGCGAGCCCGAGATTTTCCGTGACTCTGCCTCATTGATTTATCTCCTTTTGCTTGCTTTCACCTTCCTTGATTCCGGACGTGGGTGTCGATGGTGTGCAGGATTTGCTCGTCGGCTTAAAGATGCTGGCCGTGAAGCAGGCGGGATGCACTGGTTTGGTCGGGCTCGTCGGGCGCGACGGGTGCGCGCGGGATGTGCGGGGCGCAGAGGGATGCCAGGCGTGTGCCGCCGGCGGAGAAGGAACTCGGCGTATGCCGCCGGGGTCGTGACGGAGCATGGTGAGACCGGCGTCAGTGCGCCAGGTCGGGTCCGTGGTGGTGCGACCGGCGTCGATGCGTCGGATCGGGTCCGCGGGTTGAGTCACGGCCATGACGACGACAATGATAGGAGCTGCAACAACTCCGACGACGGCAAATCAAGATTAGGGGAGACTGTTAGACATAATCTTGACATGCATAAGTTTGTTAGCTGGGCCATGCATGATTGTTGGTTAGTAGCTTGGTCAAGTCGTGTGTGGCTGTTAGAGAGTGTTCAGTAAAGATAAGGCCAGTGATTAGTGCGTCCAGGTAGTTACGTGAGGTGAGTGTATGGTGGTTGTTGCCGTGCATGTTGCTAGCTCAGTGCGTGTGTGTGCATGAAGTTAGTGGCCGGTGGGGTGGGAGGGTCGTGTGTGTGCACTCATGTATAAATACCCCATGTACTGATCAACCGGAGGCGTCGGTATGGGCCGTGAGTAGCCATGTAGCCACTATAAGGAAGAAAAGAATTGGGGCATTTGTGCACCCGTGGCGGCGTTCGTGCGCCGGGCCGGAAAATCTTGTGTTCACTGTTTTTCTTCTTCCACCACCGTTCGAGTGAGAGAAAAGGTAGCTAGAGGGCTGCGGTTCCTATAAAGACAACACATATATATATATCACAAAATAAAGACGAGCACTTACGTTATTGACCGAGACAAAGATCCAAGCTTGCATCACAAAATTCATACAAAAAGCTACCGATTTCGACAGACGGATGGCATTTTGGGGCACCTGCGGGAACTCGAGGTAGAGGACGGGGTTCTTGGTCCCGAGGTCGGCGAGCTCCCAGGAGGCCGGGGAAGGAGAAGAGGAAGCAGCCCCTGCGCTGGCCCCGCATCCGCACGATGTCGCGCCCCTGCAGCCGCGCCACGGCGCCGGACGGCGGGAGCGCCGCCGGCTCGCCGCGCTGCAGCAGGCCCTTGGAGAAGGCCAGCGACCGCAGGCGCCTCCGCTCCTCCGCCTCCTGGCCGGCTGCCGCCGCCACCGCGGCCGGCTTCTTCGCCACCATCCCCGGCCGCCGCGCTACCTAGGGTTCAGGCGGGGTCTAAGATTTTTTTTTTCCAGAGAAGAGTAGACGGAGACAGAGGAACTTGTGAGCGCGAGACGAAGGAGACGGCATCCGAATGGGCCGAAAAAACCAACTGGGCCGCATCATGTCGACCCCAGGCCCAGTTAGCTGGCCTGCTACAGGGTACGGACGCTTCAAGCCCAAGTATAAAAAAAGTTCAAAAGATTTTTTCATGAAAAAATAGGTAATCTTCATATGTGCCAAAGATTTTTTTTCATGTTTTCAAATATATTCTTGTGTTTAAATACTGTTAATGTATCTCATATAAAGATATTCATGAATTTGCCCAGTACATGTATGCATAATGAGAGTGTTGATCATTTATTCTTGGAATTGTTCCATGGCAAAAATGATGTGGGATATTATTCAATATGCTTTTGATATAAAACAAGTACCTGATAGCACCCAGGATTTGTTCGGTGTTTGGTTCAAGAAAATAGAAAAATCTCTAGTGGCTGTGGGGATTTCAGCAGTTTTCTGGACTATTTGGAAAATTAGAAACAATGTGGTTTTTGATAAAGATATCTAATCCTTGTATATCTGTTAACATGATTATTAAAATGTTACATGATTGGCTCGGATGCAGATAAACCCAAGAAGTCGAAGAATAATGGTGGAGGGCGTAAGAAGAGTTGAGCAGATTGTGGGGGACATCTTCCGAGGTTAGAACAACATAATGTTGATATTTCTTTTCTCTTTCTCTTTTCTGCAATACAGGCTTTCCATAAGGTGGTCCGCAGTTGGGCCTAAACGAAATTCATGACTGGATGGTAGGTAGAGCTGTATGATTTGGCGGCATTCACTTTCTGTGCTCCTTTGTCCATTGGAAAATAATGTTGGTAGGTTTTGTCATAAGGTTGCCACGCCAGGAACATAGCTAAATAGTATGGACAACGTCGTAGTGCAAATATGTTCTTCCAGGGCCCATCTCACTCTTTTGAAAAGAACTAGCTTGAGAGATCGAGAATGTCAAATGGATCATGCTTGCTGCATATTATTTTTTTACAACTGTTATGACTGAAGGAAGGAGGACAGACTACTTTAATCATATGGAGAGTGTTCCTGAAGTCTCGAGGCCTTGGTTTGGGTTGCACTCTTTGGAAAAGATTGTGGTTAGTGAAATTGCTTCATTGGCTTCGATTTTGAGTCCCGTCAAAGTTATACAAGTTTGTTCCCTGATTTCCTTTTATTTTCCTCTGTAAGGCATGAGTTTCCCAACAACACATGTTGAAGAAAGTCGGCACATGTTAACCATTTGTAGACCGTGAAATAGCTTTTACTTTTCTTCAGGGTATATATCCTTGTCCTTGGTATCCGGTTATCTGCTGGTTGGCACTAGGTTTATTTGTATGACTGCGGGAGAAGCCGGGAAGGTGGGGCTAAGCAGAAGGAGGACAAATCTATGGTGGTGATCTGGTGTGGGGTGGGAGAAGGATCTGCGTGGGGAGAGTGGTATCTCGCATCTCTCTCGTAGTTTATGACTATTTATCTTCAGTTCGCTCAATTAATTTCTAGCATTTTCTCTGCCTTTTATGATTACCACCGACATCTTTGTTTGCATCAAATTTAGCATCAGTTTTCAAATATTTTAGTCTCCCATTTTTTGGTGTATTGGTGTGGAACCCTCCCAAAGTTTACAAGTATTTTAGTCTCCCATTTTTTGCAATATAGAAAGTCGCATGTTACATTTCTTCTGCAATCTTATTTATAGCCAGGATTGGAGTACATGTTCAGTTTAGTGCTCTTGGCAGCAATAATTGTTGTTCGTATGTGCACCTCTCTCTCATCCGCCTGGTTACTTCTCTCACACATAAAAAATTGGTTCTTGTGCAGTGCCGGGAGAAGCACGCGGCATGAGCACGGCGAGGGGGGTTACTGGTGACCGCTACCTCCTAGCGGTGAGGGTGCCCTGCCCCAAGGAGGCGTACTGCTGCGGGAGTTTCGTGGTGTACTGCATGGTTGGCGACCACCGCCTGGTGTGCAGTGTGCCCGCACGCGCCGTGCCTCTGCCCTGAGCCCGGCTACGGCTTCCTCGGCCCGTCGCTGGCGCTCTGTGGCCACCTTGCCAAGCACCCCCAGTGGCCCATGACAGACGTCACCTACGGGTCCATGCTGGAGCTAGAGGTACAGGTGTAAGATGTGGGTGCACACTCCCGTGAACGCGGACACCGACCACATGGACGCCAAGGTGAGGAGCTGCGTCATCCCCGGCGTGGAGGCGGCCATGGACGCGGGCGGCAGGGCAGGTACCTGCCACTGTCGTCCGACGTGCCGCCGCAGGAATGAGGGATCGTCCTCCTTCTCCGCATCAACAAGCAGGTCAAGGCAAAGAGCCCCCGTTCCTGGGGTTGATGATTAGTTGGTCAGCTCTGGCTATTTATCTAATCTATTACTCCCTCCACAAAGAAATATAAAAGCGTTTAGATTACTACTTTAGTGATCTAAATACTCTTATACTAGTTTACGGAGAAAGTGCTCTCTCTCTCTCTCTCTTTATATATATATATATGTATATACCCGTATTAGATAGTTAGGAAACGAAAATACGTGTATTAGATACCCATAGTAGTACAGGAGAAAATTAAATACTACTATGATTTATTGTATGGCAAGTCTTGCATGCCTAATAGTTAAAAACAAAAATAAAATGTAAACATGGAAAGTCTTGCATGAAGAATAATTAGGAAACAAATCAAACATTCATTGTGCGGCGGTACATACCTAAAATAATCAAAGTGCCCGGACACCTAGGTGTCACATTTAATATATATATATATATATATATATATATATATATATATATATATATATATATATATATATATATATAGACACACACGATGGCTGACATTGGCGATTTGGTAATGAACTAGCATTGATCAAAGGTTGGACCTTGAATCGGCTTTTGATTGATTCTTTCCATTGCAATGGTTGCCCATGTATCGCGTACCAATGTGGTTGATCCCTACTTGGCCTGCCCATTTTACCACATCTGTACCAAAATACTTGTAGCTGGAGAAAACTAGTATTAATTTCCCCAACTACAAATATTTCGCTACGGAGGGGGTACTTGTTTGGCACCTTGTACAGTCTTGTTTGTTTGTGTGTGAAAACTGAATTTGTAGCAGCTAGCTAGCTAGCAGAAAGTCACACGTACGGATTCTGCCCTTGACAATGCGCCTTCTATCTTGCACCAGTTGGAGTCTGATTTGACGATGCTTAGGGCTGGGGGCTCCATGGTCCATGCATGCATTCATGGGTAGCGGTTCTTACCAGAAACGATGGGAGGGCTGGGTGGGGGTGAGTTTAATTAGACAGAAAGAAGTGCATATATAGTAGAATGGAGGAACAAGATGGGCTATCCACTATTGGATGGAGATCTAATGGTCCGAAAAAATTGGGTATGGGGAGGAAAAAAATGTTCAGGTGTGGTATATAGACATGTCTTTTACAATACTTGCTGTTTTACCATTCAAAGGCAACTGGCCATGTTTTTCCATCCCGCCCATGTACTTAATAAATGCACTTTTAAGAGTACACGGATTTTATCTTACAAAGAGTATCCTTTTAGCTCTAGTGAATCTCATCTAATTAGAGCAACACTCACACCAGTAATAAAAAATATATAGCGAAATGTTCTCTAACCTAGTGGTTAGAGCACTTGACTGGCATCAAGCAAACCTCACTGACTGTTGTCCTCTTGGTTTTTTTTCCTCTCGATAGAGTGGATTTTATTGGCTCTAAATGGAGCATCAAGAGGATACACTCATAATGAACACACACCCGGCCTCTGCATAACTAGGATGAACACATTCAATATCAACACACGCACGCAAAAAAACACGTTAACAAATAGCAAAGTCATATAAGACAAAAGCTATGTGTGGGCGAGGAGAAAAAAAAGAAAGCGATCAGATCCACGATCAATAAACTACAACAATGACAATATCTGCACCAACCATCTCATGACACCACATGAACGAGGAAGTTCTTCAGCATCAACGCCTTCAGAAAGAGAGTGATGCTCAAGCGTCGCCATCACCGTATCCAACCACCTAAGGCCAGAATCTATGTTTTCAAGCTGAAGAACCATTCTAAGCATATCTGAATAATGCCTTCAACAAGATAACGACGTAAATACATCATCATTGCCAGCTATAACCAACTCGGGTCAGACCTAGTCTTTCACCCCGGAGCTCAACCCCGGGTGCTCAAATAGCAACATCATCGACGTTAGCCATGTGTTGTCGCCACAATTTTTCCTCGATCCCAGCAGCTACATGTGATGGGTCGCCGCCGCTGCTGCACAATCTTCCCTTTTAGGGTACATCAAGTTATTTTGGACCGTTTATTTTTTTGATCTAGTGGCCCGGATTTGCTAATACTACACCAGAAAACGGGTAGTATATTCAGGCGTTAGGGGCACATTGGGCAATTCACTAGATTTGGTTGTACTTTAATTTGGGCACGCGACCTCACATCAATGGCGTTGGCTAGCACCAGCAAATAAATACCATCATTTCATTGATAGTAAATGACTCAGCCCAGAGCTGTGGCGTGTTTGCGACCTATTATATTATTCTGAATCGCGATTGTAAAAAATCTCTCGTCGCCAAAGCAAACCACCGGGTCTAGAGAGAGAAACCCTCACAAGAACCTTACAATGGCCCCTTCAATTCACAGCGAGGTCACTGCCGCGCTAAACAGATGACCCACCAGAACCGCCGCCTCCTTCCGATGTGCAACCATGGTGATCGCCTTCAACGCGTCAGACCAACGCGAGGGCTTCGCCCAACGAACACAGACAACGACGAGGAGAGGATGCATGGCGGAGAGGGCATTGGGGGCGTCGACGTGCTGGCGCCGCTCGGGTCGCGAAGAGAAACATATGGATGCACCGGTTTCTTCGGGTGTCACGCAGTGCAAGAGGACGACCAAGATCCTGCTAGCCCGATGCACTGAAGTGCAAATTAAGCTAGCCTTCGGGTAGCGCTCGCATTCATTCAGGACGTGGATGTGTACTAGACCGGCACAACCAGCAACAGCAATAGCTTCACGTCCAGCCCGCTTGCCCGGATCCAGCCACTGCCGTCCCTGCGCACTCCGCCATGCATCGCGGATCTGGAGCTGTCCTCTTGGTTAGCTGTCTTTTTCCCCCTACAATGAGCTTTGTATCACAGGCTGGCAAACAAACAACCAAAGAAAAAAAATATCTTATTTTTGTGTACTTGTTGTATATCATAATATGCCAATCTCATATTTTTTGTTAATACCAAAAAATTAAGTGCACTTGACGCCAGCTCTTTTCTTTCATGAAGTTGGTATATGCTCTTCTTTCATTTGGTTTAAACTATAAGAACTTGGAGGGAATGAAGCACTTATGAATGGCTTGTGTTGTAGTGAAGGTGTGAAAGATGCCACTGTACGTACCCACCAAGGTCCTTCAAATCCTCTTATCCATGAATTATGCCTAAAAGAAGATATAGTGTTTTCGGCTGTTTATTTGCCAGCATGTGATATGAGGCTCACTCTAGAAGTCTGTGGAAAAAAGACAGCACACCGAGACCAAGAGGAGGACGTCAATCAGTACTGAGAGCTATCGCCGGGCCCCTATATATAAATGGCCGTACCCAAAGGTAGCTAAACCTAAACATCATCCATATCGGACATGGCTTTCAAGTCTATGGAAAAAGACAGCACACCAATTGCAAGAGGAGGACGTCAATCAGTAGTGAGATCTATCGATCGCCGGGCCTCTATAAATGGCTGTACCCAAGGGTAGCTAAACATCATCCATATCTGACATGGCTTTCATGCGCTCGCCGTCCTCATCCATGGCTCTGGCTCTGCTGCCGCTACTGGTGGCAGCCGCATTCTTCATCCCCTCCATGGCTTCATCAGCTTCAGGTACCCTCGACCATGGCTTGGATGGTGAGGCACTGCTGATGCTGGGGAGGTTCCATGGGTGGATGGCGGCGCACGGTCGGTCGTACGCCACCGTGGAGGAGAAGCTGCGCCGGTTCGAGGTGTACCGGAGCAACATGGAGTTCATCGAGGCGGCGAACAGGGACAGCCGGATGAGCTACAGCCTCGGCGAGACCCCATTCACCGACCTCACCCACGACGAGTTCATGGCCATGTACAGCAGCAAAGAGTCGTCATGGGAGTCGGAGGAGATGACGGTGATCACAACTCGCGCTGGCCCCGTCCACGAGGGCACCGCCGCCGTCGAAGAGCCACCTCGTCGTACCAACCTCAACCTGACGGCGGTGGTGCCTCCGAGCGTCGATTGGAGGGAGAAAGGCGTCGTCACAGCAGCCAAGTATCAAGGGGATTCCTGTTGTAAGTGTCATCTTACAACATCCAAAATAAATCATGCATGCGATGCTAGTTGTCGTACGTCGTCTACTCCATTATATTGATGCAATTAGCTAAGTGTGTGGTCATCTAACGTACGTACGTGTCCGTGCGTGCAGCGTCTTGCTGGGCGTTCACGTCGGTGGCGACGATGGAGAGCGCGCATGCGATCAGCACCGGTGGATCGCCGCCGGTGCTGTCGGAGCAGCAACTGGTGGACTGTCGGATTAACGGCTGCGGCAACAGTTGGATGGACAAGGCCTTCGAGTGGGTGATCCAGAACGGTGGCATCACCACGGAGGCGGCCTACCCCTACACCGGCAAGGTGGGCACGTGCCAAAGGGCCAAGCCGGTCGCGGTGAGGCTCAGAGGCTACAAGAAGCTTACAACGCCCGGCGACGAGGCGGCGCTGATGGCGGCCGTGGCGCAGCAGCCCGTCGCCGCATCCTTCGACTACAGTGACCCCTGCTTCCAGCACTACATCCGCGGCGTGTACAACGCCGGTTGCTCCAGGTCGGGCGTCTACACCAAAGGGGCGTGCGGGACAACGCAGAACCACGCGCTGGCCCTCGTCGGGTACGGGACCAAGCCTGACGGGACCAAGTACTGGATCGGCAAGAACTCGTGGACTGACCAGTGGGGCGACAAAGGCTTCGTCTATTTCCTTAGGGACTCGCCACCCTTGGGCTTGTGCGGCATTGCCAAGTACCCGCTTTACCCTATCATCTGATGACCCAGCCGCCGTGCACCTCCATCATCTGTGTGTGACTCCGTGCATCTCTACTTATATTATATATATGTAATGAATAATTGCACGGTACCTAGCTATTCACTTGTGTACTCCATGTCTATGCTATGCATGTAAAGGTTCGGGTGCTACACATGCATCCTTGCCTATAATAAATAAACAATATATATATGCTACTCCTTCTTTTTTAAAATTATATAAATCGTTTTGTTTTTTATAGATTCATAGCTTTTGCTGTGCAGCTGACCTATATAATACATTATGTTTTACTATGTACTCCCTCCGTCCGAAAATACTTGTCATCAAAATGAATAAAAGAAGATGTATCTAGATTCATTTTGATGACAAGTATTTTCGAACGGAGGGAGTAGGTGTCTAAATAAAAAAGTTAAAACGACTTGCAATTTGGGGTGGAGGAAGTATCTCCCTTCTGTTTTATTTATTTAAGTTGTAAAATACACCAGCGGTACATGAACTAGGGAGGGTCATCCAGGTCTCTCATCTCCTGAAATGCACATTGGAGTCCCTAAACTTGCTAATTGGTTCGTGTGACACTCAAATCTCCATAACCCACCTTAAATTGCATATGTGGCATGCTGATGCGTGGAGCGGATGATGGAGAGCAAGAGAGGCAGGAGGGGGGTGACCATGGGGGAGAGGATGAGACCGGAGTCAGGACGAGCTTTGGTGGTGCTGATAGTTTGAGGTCAACACGCCGCAGAGGTAGGGTAAGCTTGACGCACCGGACGGGGCGAGCTTCAGCAGCGTGAGATTTGGGCGAGCGCGACGGCATAGTCGTTTGAGAGAAATGGATAGAGATGAATAGAGAAGATAGGTGGACCTGACCTGTGGTCAGCGTTCCACGCATGCCGTTTAACATGGGTTATGAAGATTTGGATGTATTATGTGAACGCATAAGCAAGTTTAGGGACTTAATATGCATTTTGGGAGTTCGGCGACCTAAATGACACTCTCTACCAAGTTCATGTACCGCCCGTGCATTTTACTCTTTATAAGGTTTGGCTGGTCCTAAATTAAACTAAACCAACGCCAAATGCTATGGAATGGATGTAGTATCCGATATCCAGTAATAATATTGCACATTTGGCTGCCATCAAAATGCTTGGGACAGGTTGTTTGGAAAATCCAAGAGAGTATGCATCAATATCCTTCTCTAGGATACAATAATACAGAGTTGAGCGAGCACAAAACACACCACACTGTGCTTACACACGCTTATTAAGGAGGTACACAAAGCCACTGACTTCACAAAACAAGGGGTGTCCTCATCCCACCATGGTCCACAAAGTGCTTGGCGTCGTCTCATTGTAGTCTATAAGCACTTGGTGCCATACTGCAAATATTAGTTGTGGACCCAATAGACGAGGGATTGCATTAAGCGCCACCATAAGTTGTGCTATCAACTCTCTTTAATTAAAGTAATTGAAGTAATTTTCAAAATGCCGCCGATGATTATGATAAACTAATTGATTTATTTGGAGAAAAACGAATTGAATTAATTAATTTAAACTAACAAGGGTTGATGGTGGCCTTTTAGGGGTACTAATTCACACGTCTACACTACAGTACACCTTTGCAGGACAAACTAATAGCAGTTCTCCTACAATAACAGTTACCAAGCAAGCTTGATCTTGCAACCATTTGAAGTTTTGTATAGCAGAAAGTGTACCCCTCCTTTCATCTGGTTAGAAGTAAGAGAATGTGTGTTGTTTGTTCTTGTAGTAATCGAAGATACCACATAAAAAAATGAAGGTCAGGTAAAACATGAAAATACCTCAGAGCAAGCCGAAAACTATTATAATAAAAGAAGATGAGACCTATCTTTCAAACTTGACATTCTATCTACCTCAAGATCCCACCCTTGAGAGGGACTCAAAGATTTCAATAGAAAGGGAAACTACCAACATGGTTTGTAGGACCATATATGATCAAGTTAAAAAGATTAGGGTGCTAGCTTAGAAGTTAGAAATAGTAAGAGCATGGTAGGATTACACATGTTGTTGCAACTAACAAAATGCTCGAGGGTTCCGGAAGAAGAAATTTCAGCAAAAAGCAGTTGACTTTCAAGACACAGATTAATATCGAAGACATCATTCCAATCAAGATCATTGTTGTAGGGGTAATGAGTTTGTATAATTTGCTCTATGGCTACAACTATTTTGTTCTGCAAATTCATAGATTTTGTTCCATGTGTATAAATAATTGTTCCTTGAATTATATACTTTGTTCAATAAGTCTATATAATTAGTTGTGGGAATACAATTTTTTGTTCCATGAGCTCATATAAAATTGTTTGACGTGTACAACTTCGGAGACTCTTCCGACGATGTGGGCCCGATGAGTAGTTTGTATATTAATTGACAACTGTATTTGGTGTTTGCTCCTCCGACGATGGAGATAGAACATGACAAAAAAATACATATAATATAATAATAAGGGATTAAAAAAATACCAAATCAACAGTTTGCTCATACATTCCTCCCGTATGTGTAGACACTGCTATTGTTGCCGGGCGACAACAAAAATATATCTGCATTCTGTGACATGTATAAAATGCATCAATTTGAGTTTACTCCATACGTACACACAATTTTTTTTTCAATTCAATTGTTTCAATGTTTAAATGCATCAATTTGGAAATCTACACATACAGGATGTCAGTTCAAATGCATCTTGTAGTGTTGTTTGCTCGTCTCTGTCTAAGAATTTACTCATTGACCAGTGGCCGAGACGGCGAGCAGTGTCATTGTTTCTCAGCTTTGGAGGCGCAATCATTCTTGGGCACAGCGGAGGCAGGGCCAGCGCTTAGCAGCAGCCGCACAATGGCTGGGTCGACCAGGCGGAGGCAGGGCCAGCGCCCGGCAGCAGCAGCACGATGGTGTGCTAGGTCGGCCGTGGAGAGCATGGGGAGCACTGCCAGGAACAATGCGGTTGCGCTAGCACGGAGCAGCTAGCAGATGGGGCTAGACCGCGAGAGAGAGGAACCCGGTGGTAGTATGCAGCAACCAGCAGTCATCGAATTCGTCGCACGGAAGCATGGGAGATGGAGAGAGGCGGCGCAGATGTGCGTGGGCAGGGGACTGGGGGGACGGTCACGACCTAGGGCTCATGCTGTAGCATGCGGTGTTTTACATTTGAGTTTTTCTCCTATTGGTCGCGGCCGTGAATGACCATGCTCTAGCTACTAGCAAGGGAGGAACAACGCGTGAGAGACTGAATTTTATGCAGCGCATTGAACTGCTGCCCCCCCCCTCTCTCTCTCTCTCTCTTCACTTGCTTAACTGAACGATCGTGTCGAGGCAGCTCCCTCTACTGGAATGTACCATCCCACGATCGTGAGCATCCACTCACCGAAAGCATGGGCCTCGGGATCACACATACGCGTCCTCAGGTACTGTCTAACTGAAAACGGGAAAGATGCTAACTAAAGAAACAGAAACAACGCTGCGGCTGCAGCTCTAACTAACCTGACAAACTAACAGCTTTGTTGATCCCGTCACACTAGATTGTTTGCTAACAGCCCCCCCCCCCCCCCCCCGACGGCGAGCAGTGTCATTGTTTCTCAGCTTTGGAGGCGCAATCATTCTTGGGCACAGCGGAGGCAGGCCAGCGCTTAGCAGCAGCCGCTGACAATGGCTGGGTCGACCAGGCGGAGGCGGGCCGGGCGGCAGCAAAGACGATGGTGTGCTAGGTCGGTCGTGGAGAGCATGGGGAGCACTGCCAGGAACAATGCGGTTGCGCTAGCACGGAGCAGCTAGCAGATGGGGCTAGACCGCGAGAGAGAGGAACCCGGTGGTAGTATGCAGCAACCAGCAGTCATCGAATTCGTCGCACGGAAGCATGGGAGATGGAGAGAGGCGGCGCAGATGTGCGTGCAAGGGGATCGGGGACGGTCACGACCTAGGGCTCATGCTGTAGCATGCGGTGTTTTACATTTGAGTTTTTCTCCTATTGGTCGCGGCCGTGAATGACCATGCTCTAGCTACTAGCAAGGGAGGAACAACGTGAGAGACTGAATTTTATGCAGCGCATTGAACTGCTGCCCCCTCTCTCTCTCTCTCTCTTCACTTGCTTAATCGAACGATCGTGTCGAGGCAGCTCCCTCTACTGGAATGTACCATCCCACGATCGTGAGCATCCACTCACCGAAAGCATGGGCCTCGGGATCACACATACGCGTCCTCGTGTCTTGTCTAACCGAAACGGGAAAGATGCTAACTAAAGAACAGAAACAACGCTGCGGCTGCAGCTCTAACTAACCTGACAAACTAACAGCTTTGTTGATCCCGTCACACTAGATTGTTTGCTAACAGCCCCCCCCCCCCCCCAAGCTAGTCGTAACAGAGAGCTAAAGTTCAATCATACCAATGCATGCACCAAGCTCCTGAAACCGCGTGCGCCCAAGTGAATTTGTGAAGATGTCTGCAAGTTGATTACCGGTGGCGACATGCTCGACCTTGATCTTACGCTCTTCGACACACCTTCAAATGAATAAATGTGCTTGCTGTGGGCGTGGAAGACGGGGTTCCTGCACAGCTGGATAGCAGACTTGTTGTCGATGAAGATGGTGGTGACGCCGACGTCCTCCATCAGCAGGTCACTAGTGAGCCTGCTCAACCAGATGGCATGGAATGCTGCAGTCGTCGCAGCCACATACTGAACCTCGCATGAAGACAGGGCAACGGTCTTCTGTTTCTGCGATTTCCAGGTGATCGGCGCTTCTCCTAGGAAAAAGAGATTGCCCGATGTGCTTTTGCGGTCATCAACGTTGCCGGCCATGTCCGAGTCATTGTACCGAAGAGCTTGCATTTGCCACCCTTGACATACCTGCAGCCGTACTTGCGGGTGCCCGCAATGTAGTGCAGCAGGTGCTTGACGGCGGCGCGAGATGGGCAGTGTTCGGCGCCTCCATGAACCGGCTGACATACCCTATTGCAAAGTTTATGTCTGATCATTTGTGGGTGAGATAGCGGAGCCCGCCGATGATGCTGTGATAGTGGGTGGCGTCCACCGACGGCTTGGGCCCCTCCTTGCTTAACTTGAGGCGTGGCTCCATCAGGACGTGCACCAGGTTGCAGTCCGCCATGCCCGCCTGCTCCAGGACCTTGCCGGCGTACGCAGCCTGCGATAGGGTGATCTGTCCTGCCCCCTGCTTCACCTCGATGCCTAGATAGAAGGTGAGCAACCCGAGGTTGCTCATACGGAACTTGGCCATCATCTCCGTCTTGAAGCTGTGGATCACGTCGGCATCAGCTCCGGTGACGACAAGATTGTCGACGTACACGCCGATCAGGAGCCGCGCGTGTCCTTCACCGCGTGCGTACATGGTAGGTTCCGACAGGCAGCTCGAGAACCCAAGCTGCTGCAACATCCAGTCGAGCTTGGCGTTCCATGCCCCCGGAGTCTGCTGCGGACCGTAGAGTGCCTTGTGGATGCCGTACACCTTGTGCTCCTCGCCTCTCCGTGCGAAGCCAGGAGGTTGCATGATGTAGAACTCCTCCTTGAGCTCGCCGTCGAGGAAGGAAGACTTGATGTCGAGGTGATGCAGCTCCCAGCTATGTCGTTCCGCCACACCGACCATGACGCGCAACGAGTGTAGCCTCGCCACGGGCACGAACGCATCATCTTAGTCCACGCACTCCTTCTGCATGAAACCTCTCTCCACGAGTCTCGCCTTGTGCTTGATAATGGCGCCTGCCACATCTTTCTTCAATTTGAATATCCCCTTGAGGCCAACTGTCAGGTGACCTGCAGGCAGGTCAGTGTGAGTCGAGGTGCCGTTTTCTTCGATGGACGCCAGCTCCTCCAGCATGGCGCGCGATAGCACTCGTGGGGCTCGGTGTCGGTGAAGTTGATTGGCTCCTCCTCCGCTAGCAGCAGGCGATCAGCGGGCTCCGGCGGTTGGCCGGCCCGCCAAGGAGGTCCATGATGCGGCGAAAATGGTGCCCCGCAGCAGGATCATCGTCGGCATCGAAGAGGTCGGGCCGCGTCGGCGGCGTCATGACAAACTCCACATCGTCCAAGAATGTACTGTTGCTGGGAGCGACCGGGGATACCGCAGTGGCACCGGTCCTTGGTGTCGCTGGAGATGCTGCCATAGCAACACTTTTCGGCGCGGCTGGTGATGCTGTCTATATGCAACCAACATGCAGAAGCCATCAATCATCTTTTATTTCCAATGCATTCATGCGAAGGAGTTGACTTGACAGAACTGCATCACCAGTGGATCTTGGACCCTCCGTCAAGAAAGCTCCGAGGAGGCCACGAGGGTGGAGGGCGCCCCCCTCCTAGGGCGCGCCCCCTACCTCGTGGGCCCCTTGAGGCTCCACCGACGTACTTCTTCCTCCTATCTATACCTACGTACCCCCGTCAGATCAGATACGGAGCCAAAAACCTAATTCCACCGCCGCAACTTCCTGTATCCACGAGATCCCATCTTGGGGCCTGTTCCGTAGCTCCGCCGGAAGGGGAATCCTCCATGGAGGGCTTCTACATCATCATCATAGCCTCTCCGATGAAGTGTGAGTAGTTTACCACAGACCTTCGGGTCCATAGTTAGTAGCTAGATGACTTCTTCTCTCTTTTTGGATCTCAATACAATGTTCTCCCCCTCTCTTGTGGAGATCTATTTGATGTAATCTTGTTTTTGCGGTGTGTTTGTTGAGATCGATGAATTATGGGTTTATGATCAAGATTATCTATGAGCAATATTTGAATCTTTTCGGAATTCTTTTATGTATGATTGAGTTATCTTTACAAGTCTTTTTGAATTATCCGTTTGGTTTGGCCAACTAGGTTGGTAGTTCTTGCAATGGGAGAAGTGTTTAGCTTTGGGTTCAATCTTGCGGTGTCCTTTCCTAGTGACAGTAGGGGTAGCAAGGCACGTATTGTATTGTTGCCATCGAGGATAACAAGATGGGGTATTTATCATATTGCATGAATTTATTCCTCTACATCAGGCAGGAGTCGGTCTACTTGTCTCGGACGTGATGCCTATATGCATGATCATACATAGAGACTCTCATAACTATGCTCAATTCTGTCAATTGGTCAACAGTAATTCGTTCACCCGCCGTAAAATACCTAAGCTCTTGAGAGAAGCCACTAGTGAAATCTATGGCCCCCGGGTCTATTTTCATCATATTAATCTTCCTACGCTTTATTATTGCTTTGCTCTTTACTTTGCATTTTATTTTACTTTGCATCTTTATACCAAAAAAATACCAAAAATATAATCTATCATCTCTATCAGATCTCACTCTCGTAAGTGACCGTGAAGAGATTGACAACCCCTATTCGCGTTGGTTGCGAGGAGCTATTTGTTTTGTGTAGGTACGAGGGACTTGCATGTGGCCTCCTACTGGATTGATACCTTGGTTCTCAAAAACTGAGGGAAATACTTACGCTACTCTGTTGCATCATCCTCTCCTCTTCGGGGAAAACCAATGCAAGCTCAAGACGTAGCAGCCGTCTGCTGCTACTAACCCCATCGTCGGGCCATCGTGTGCCCTCCCCGTGAGCTTCCTCTCCTTCTCTCTTCCTCGCGCGCTCGCGCTGACCGCAACCCGCGCACGCCCGTCCGCCTGTGCCTGTGGCCACGCTGCGCCTCTGGCCTCGCCTGACGTCACCTCTGCCGGCGTCGCTCGCCCGCCCGGCTCGTCGCTTGCCCCATCCCCCCCTGTCCATCGCCTGCGCCTGGGCTCGCCGCCCCATCGGGTGCCCGCAACCGCGCCCGAGACCCGCGCCCGAGACCCGCGCCCGTTTGGCCTTCTAGGCCTATGACACGAGGGGCCTAGCACCTGAACGTTTGAAAAAAGAGAAAGAAAGAAAGAAATATATAAAAAAAACTATTAATTAATTAATTAATTACTTAATTAATTATGTTTAACTAAACTAATTAAAATTAGTTAATCTAATCTTTTAGTTAAAACTAATTAACCTTGTTTAATTACTCTGAGCCTATGACAAACGGGACCCACGCGTCAGTTTGACTGGTCAACGGTCAACTTTGACCGCTGATGTCATGCTGACATCATGATGACACAGTAATTCTTTTTTGAATTAACTAAATAATAATAATCCCAAAAAATGATTAATTCTTTATAAAATCATATAAAATAATCCATAACTCGGATGGAAAAACTTTGTACATGAAAGTTGCTCAGAACGACGAGACGAATCTGAATACGTGGTTCGTTTCTCCGCCACACATCCCAAGCATAGCAAACGTTGAACTTTTCCCCTCCGGTTCATCTGTCTGACAGACGTCCGGAACCGGGAAAACTTTCCCGGATGTTTTCCCCTTCGCCAGTATCGCCTAGCACCACGTTCGAACACCTCTAGCCCCGCTTATTGTCTTGTTATGCGTATGTTTGCGTGTATTTACTGTTTCTTCCCCCTCTTCTCTCCGGTAGACCCCGAGACCGCTGCTGATGCCCCTGTGATCGACTACATCGACGACGACCCTCCTTCTTTTCTGAGCAACCAGGCAAGCCCCCCCCCCCTTTGATCATCCCGATATTGCCCATTCTATTCCCTCATGCTTGCATTAGATTTTGCTACTGTATTTGATTGCTCATATTCTGATGCATAGCCTGCTTTTGTACCTGCTTATTGTTACCTACCTGCTTATCCTAAACTGCTTAGTATAGGTTGGCTAGTGATCCATCAGTGACCCCCACTTGTCCTTGTTGCCCCTGCTTCATCATCGACGCCTCGATCAGCGTGATCGACAACCAGAGCCCGACACCTCATATATCATCACGCCCCTTTTGTTGCTCGACTCTGCAGAGCTACTATCGAGTGTTGAGGGTGATCCCTCATAACGCACTCCTGATGATAATTCTGTAGTGTAGCTATTCGGTCGTGATCATCGAGGGTGATTTCCTCTTTCACCATTCCCGATACGGCTCGTTGCTCAACACCTCAAGTGTGAACCTCGAGGGTGGTCCCTCTTACGTTCACCTTGATGATTACATTGAGTGGAATCCACCGGGGGTGATTCCACGGGTTTTCCCCTTGATGTTTGGACATACGGTTACCTTGACTTTACTTGAGACCTTGGTGAAAGTCAGGCGGGCCCGGAGAGCACCCGCAAGATGGTTACTTGGCACGGCCGGGCATTCTAGGCCCTTGTTGTAAGTCCACGAGATGGGGCGATGGGGTCACTTTCGATCGTGAGACTCTGCTCGTCTCCGCAAGCTAATAATACACTATGGTTTGGGTATTTGTTCTGAGTTGGCCTCTGGCCTTTACGCACTAACCACCACGCGAGAATAGATATGGGCCTCGACGTCACAGTATCAGCTGAAGCTTTGTTAGACGTCCAGTTCAGCAGTGCGGCACGGCTGGGCCTGCACCATCCATGTAGAGGTGGAGCCTGGACCCGCCCTGTACGCAACGACCCGGAGTGCAACGGGCGATGGGCCCAGACCCCGGAGTGCTTAGGAGGTAGACCGGCGGGGACCTCTCTGCTGAGCCTAGGTAGGGCTGCGACGTGTTGATCTTCCGAGGCCGGGCATTGATCCCAGAAAGGTGTGTACGGCCAACGTGATCGAGCGTGTTGGAAAATGTGGTGTACCCCTGCAGGGAAGATTATCTATTAATAGTCGTGTCCACGGTAACGGACGTTCAGACTTATATCCTGATCTTATACAACTACAAATGGATACTTGAGATATGTGGCTCCTGGATTGCTTTTTCGCAGGGAGTCGAGAAAGGATATCTGGGCATTAATGTTACAACATATTTGTTAATTATAAACTGCTATTCTGTACTCTTCTACATGCTGCAAGATGCTCGGAGCTGCGTGAAGATGCTAGTCTCTGATAGGCTAGGCTTTCCCCCTCTATCCTAGCATTCTGCAGTGCAGTCCACAGATACACCCCTTCCATTTGATACAAATGCATACTTAGTATAGATCTGATGCTTGCGAGTACTTTGGATGAGTACTCATGGTTGCTTTGCTACCCCTTTTCCTCTTTCTTTCTTCTTTCCGGTTGATGCAACCAGATGGTGGATCCTTAGAGCCAGATGCCACGGCCGACGGATGCTACTACGTGGAGGCCGTCGACGACCAGGAGTAGTTAGGAGGTCCCAGGCAGGAGGCCTTGCCTCTTCGATCATTGTTGCTTTTGTGCTAGCCTTCTTAAGGCATCCTTGTTTAACTTATGTCTGTACTCAGAAATTGTTGCTTCCGCTGACTCTTGTGTATCGAGCTTATATTCGAGCCCTCGTGGCCCCTGGCTTGTAATATAAAGCTTGTATTATTTTATTTGTGTCTAGAGTTGTGTTGTGATATCTTCCCGTGAGTCCTTGATCTTGATCATACACATTTGCGTGTATGATTAGTGTACGATTGAGTCGGGGGCGTCACAGAGGAGGTACGTAAAGAACTTCTTAGGTTGCATGAAAGGTGGAAGAATGTAGCGGAGCCGAAGAGTGAAACTTTCAGAAGGACTGCAGCAAAGAATACATTTTTATGGACTGAGGAGAGCGAGGACGAAGATGATATCTTCATGCCACCGCTTCCGGGTTCTGCATTGTCGAAGGGCAAGAGTTCTGCATCGTCCAAGGGTAAGAGTTCTGCATCCTCGAAGGGCAAGAGTTCTGCATCGAAAGAGGGCAAGAGGACCGCATCATCGAAGGGCAAGAGGGCGGCATCAACGGAGGATGACGATGATGTCTTCATGTAGTATGTAAGATGTATTCCAATTGTACCATTTCATTCAGATGTATTTGCATTATTAGTTTGTATTGTATTATTGTAGGGCATTATGTTTTATCTGAATTTCATTTTGTAGTATGTAAGATGTATTGCACAAGTTCAGCCGCATCGTATAATTCAGATGTACTCGTATCTTAATTATCGGTTGTAGTCTCTTTAGAAATGTAACTGGAATAAGATTGCGAATTAATAGTAATATGTCTCTCGCATACATAAAACAATATATGTCTCCTAATCAGATAGAAGCAAGTGCGATAGTAACACATACATGAAGCATGTCTCATACATAAATACTGATTCACAGGTGTGAATAGTCTAAAACTAACATAGATAATGACTCATACATAGATAGATAAGCATCTCACGGCGGGGGACGACGACGAGTATGGGTCTTCCTCGGGCGAGTACCGGAAGGCGATAAGCGCTGAGGCGGTGGACGACCATAGTTAACCTCGTCTGTCACGGTCTGTGTCTCCTGCGTCGGTGGTGGTGGTGGAGTGTGAAACACTGTCTGCGAGAAGTCATAAATGTTTGTAGCTTGGTCATCATCCTCGCCTTCACCCTCAAAGTATGAAGCACCACCACTAAGCATCGGTGACTGCACTGAATGCACGAACGGTTGCGACAGGTTGCCGCCTGCGGTAAAGTAAAACATGTAGAATTGATACAAATGCATGAACGAAGCACCACCACTAAGCATCAGTGACTGCTGAGAATGCAGGAACAATTACTACACTGTTGAGAAGAATGTAGTGAGTAGTGTTACCTAGTTCCATCTGCTGATGCCAGTAAGCGCTCCCTAGCTGTGAAGGAGGCGGCTAATGCCAGGAAGAGCTCACTGGCTATGAAGGAGGTGGCTAATGCCCGGAAGAGCTCCCTGGTTGTGAAGGATGAGGTTCTGCACGACGCACAAAGGGTCATGGTTCTGAATGGTGCACAGAGGGTCGTGGTTCTGAATGTTGTACAGAGGGACGTGGCGGACGATGTGCTGGAGGAGGAAGTGCAACATCCGAAGACCGTCTACACGTAACAGCTGCATAAAAACCGTGTAGCTTGTCATCAAGACACCTCAACCATGAGACACTCTCTCACGGTGGCATAGTTTCTCCCCTCTGAAAGCGCTGCATTAAGGCGGAAACCTCCTCTCGCGCCTGTATTGTCAAGTCACCTTGTACACGAAGAGTTAACCAATTATATCCTCATTGTATGATATACACCACGAATAGATAACCAAGCGAATATGTCCGGGTTAACAAAAGACTTAACATATGAGAATCAAGGCATGTACCGCGTGGTGTCTGCTTCCCACAACAGAGGCAATTGGGTACATATCGTTGGTGAGAGGGGCTTCGATCTGATCAGGAGCAGCTGATGGAACCAAGTAGATCCTCATTGTATGCTGGTAACGCTGCAGATACAACCCAAACATTTCCCAGTTAAAGGCCCGAACCTCATCCCAGATATTTGTCGGCGTGGTAGTCCATTCGTCAACGTAAGGGGTAATGGTCTTAAGCCAATAAGCCATGGACTTGTTTCTTCCTAGGCGACTTTCCCTGAGATTGACAAGCGCGACACATGATAAGGAATATTCTGAATGCATAGCTGACAACTAAAATAGTATTAGTACTTACTTGTGCACGTGTTCTGGCATGTGTGGAATATCTGGAATCTCAGGCTCTTGATATAGACCGAAGTGTCTTATCACCCTATGAAGATCCATCTCCTCAACCGTCACGTCGAACACCAACTTGGCTTTGGTCATCCAATGGTTCGTCAACTATTGTCTTCACGGCCTTCAATATACCGACATGTCTGTCATGAATGACACAGACGTTTGGTCGGTCCTTCACGATGGCAATTTTCACTTGCCGGAAGAACCATACCCAGCTGCAGTGGCGGAGCTTCATGGGGGCCAACCTGGGCGGTGGCCCCCCCAGCCCAGGAAAAAAACACCTACTACTCATTAGTTTTTCTGTCATATGTTCAGTAAAAACAGCCTAAATTTCATAGTTTTACCCCTCCTTAGCCCATTGCCCCTCCAAAGATTTGGCCCAAGCTCCGCCACTGCCCAGCTGGGAAAGTTCTCACCCACCATAAATGCCATGGCAAGTGGGATGATTTGATTGTTCCCGTCCACACCAATAGCAGTCAGGATTTGCCCTCTATACTGACCGGTCAGGAATGTACCATCTGTTGGAAAATATGCCCTAGAGGCAATAATAAAAGGATTATTATTATATTTCCTTGTTCGTGATAATTGTCTTTTATTCATGCTATAATTGTATTATCCGGAAATCGTAATACACGTGTGAATACATAGACCACAATATGTCCCTAGTGAGCCTCTAGTTGACTAGCTCGTTGATCAATAGATAGTCATGGTTTCCCGACTATGGACATTGGATGTCGTTGATAACGGGATCACATCATTAGGAGAATGATGTGATGGACAAGACCCAATCCTAAGCATAGCACAAGATCGTAGTTCGTTTTGCTAGAGCTTTTCCAATGTCAAGTATCTTTTCCTTAGACCATGAGATCGTGTAACTCCCGGATACCGTAGGAGTCCTTTGGGTGTACCAAATGTCACAACGTAACCGGGTGACTATAAAGGTACACTACAGGTATCTCCGAAAGTGTCATTGGGTTGACACGGATCGAGACTGGATTTGTCACTCCGTGACACGGAGAGGTATCACTTGGCCCACTCGGTAGTGCATCATCATAATGAGCTCAAAGTGACCAAGTGTCTGGTCACGGGATCATGCATTACGGTACGAGTAAAGTGACTTGCCGGTAACGAGATGAACGAGGTATTGGGATACCGACAATCGAATCTCGGGCAAGTAACATACCGATTGACAAAGGGAATTGTATACGGGGTTGTTTGAATCCTCGACATCATGGTTCATCCGATGAGATCACCGAGGAGCATGTGGGAGCCAACATGGGTATCCAGATCCCGCTGTTGGTTATTGCCCGAGAGCCGTCTCGGTCATGTTCACGTGTCTCCGAACCCGTAGGGTCTACACACTTAAGGTTCGGTGACGCTTAGGGTTGTATGAATATGAGTATGCAGTAAACCGAATGTTGTTCGAGTCCCGGATGAGATCCCGGACGTCACGAGGAGTTCCGGAATGGTCCGGAGGTAAAGAATTATATATAGGAAGTGTTGTTTCGCCATCGCGAAAGTTTCGGGTCACCGGTATTGTACCGGGACCACCGGAAGGGTCCCGGGTCCACCGGTTGGGGCCACCCATCCCGGAGGGCCCCATGGGCTGAAGTGGGAGGGAACCAGCCCATAGTGGGCTGGTGCGCCCCTGGCCCAGCCCTGCGCCTAGGGTTGAAACCCTAGGGTGGGGGGCGCCCACTTGCCTTGGGGGCACTCCACCCCTCGGCCGCCGCCTGGGAGATCAGATCTCAGGGCGGGCGCCGAGGCCTATATAAAGGGAGGGGAGGGGCAGCCGCACACTGAAGTTCTAGCGCCTCCCCTGCTACACCTCTTCCTCCTCCGCCACGAAGCTTGGCGAAGCCCTGCCGAGATCTGCTGCTCCACCACCACCACGCCGTCGTCTTTGCTGCTGGAGCCATCTTCTTCAACCTCTCCTTCCCCCTTGCTGGATCAAGAAGGAGGAGACGTCATCCGCTCCGTACGTGTGTTTAACGCGGAGGTGCCGTCCGTTCGGCACTCGGTCATCGGTGATTTGGATCACGGGGAGTACGACTCCATCATCCACGTTCCAGTGAACGCTTCCGCACGCGATCTACAAGTGGTATGTAGATACAATCTCTCTCCCATGACTCGTTGCTTAGATGAACTCATAGATGGATCTTGGTGAAACCGTAGGAAAATTTTAATTTTCTGCAACGTTCCCAACAGTGGTATCAGAGCTAGGTCTATGTGTAGTTCTTTATTGCATGAGTAGAACACAATTTTGTTGTGGGCGTAGATCTTGTCAACTTTCTTGCCGCTACTAGTCTTATCTTGCTTCAGCGGTATTGTGGGATGAAGCAGCCCGGACCAACCTTACACGTACGCTTACGTGAGACCGGTTCCACCGAATCGACATGCACTAGTTGCATAAGGTGGCTGGCGGGTGTCTGTCTCTCCCACTTTAGATGGAGCGGATTCGATGAAAAGGGTCCTTATGAAGGGTTAATAGAAGTTGACAAAATCACGTTGTGGTTATTCGTAGGTAAGAAAACGTTCTTGCTAGAACCCAATTGCAGCCACGTAAAAGATGCAACAACAATTAGAGGACGTCTAACTAGTTTTTGCAGCAATTGTCATGTGATGTGATATGGCCAGAAGTTGTGATGAATGATGAATGATATATTGTGATGTATGAGATCATGTTCTTGTAATAGGAATCACGACTTGCATGTCGATGAGTATGACAACCGGCAGGAGCCATAGGACTTGTCTTTATTTTTGTATGACCTGCGTGTCATTGAAGAACGCCATGTAAATTACTTTACTTTATTGCTAAACGCGTTAGCCATAGTAGTAGAAGTAATAGTTGGCGAGCAACTTCATGGAGACACGATGATGGAGATCATGATGATGGAGATCATGGTGTCATGCCGGTGACAAGATGATCTTGGAGCCTCAAGATGAAGATCAAAGGAGCTATATGATATTGGCCATATCATGTCACTACTTTATATAATTGCATGTGATGTTTATTATGTTTTATGCATCTTGTTTACTTAGAACGACGGTAGTAAATAAGATGATCCCTTATAATAATTTCAAGAAAGTGTTACCCCTAACTGTGCACCGTTTCTAAAGTTCGCTGCTTCAAGCACCGCGTGATGATCGGGTGTGATAGATCCTTACGTTCACATACAACGGGTGTAAGACAGTTTTACACATGCATAAACACTTAGGGTTAACTTGACGAGCCTAGCATGTACAGACATGGCCTCGGAACACATGAGACCGAAAGGTCGAACATGAGTCGTATGGAAGATACGATCAACATGAAGATGTTCACCGACGATGACTAGTCCGTCTCACGTGATGATCGGACACGGCCTAGTCGACTCGGATCATGTAACACTTAGATGACAAGAGGGATGTCAAATCTGAGTGGGAGTTCATTAAATAATTTGATTAGATGAACTTAATTATCATGAACATTAGTATAAAATCTTTGCAAAATGTCTTGTAGATCAAATGGCCAACGCTCATGTCACCATGAACTTCAACGCGGTCCTAGAGAAAACCAAGCTGAAAGACGATGGCAGCAACTATTCGGACCGGTCCGGAACCCGAGGATCATCCTCATAGCAGCCAAGAAACAATATGTCCTAGAAGCACCGCTAGGTGATGCACCCATCCTGCAGAACCAAGACATTATGAATGCTTGGCAGTCTCGTGGTGATGATTACTCCCTCGTTCAAAGGCGGCATGCTTTACAGCTTAGAACCGGGGCTCCAAAAGCGTTTTGAGCAACACGGAGCATATGAGATGTTCGAGGAGCTGAAAATGGTTTTCCAAGCTCATGCCCGGTCGAGATATGAAGTCTCCGACAAGTTCTATAGTTGTAAGATGGAGGAAAACAGTTCTGTCGGTGAGCACATACTCAAAATGTCTGGGTTGCACAACCGCTTTGTCCCAGCTGGACATTAACCTCCGGACGAGGTGGTCATTGACAGAATCCTTCATCGCTCCCACCAAGCTACAAGAGCTTCGTGATGAACTACAATATGCAGGGATAGTGAAGACCATTCCGAAGTATTCTCAATGCTGAAGTCAGCAGAGGTTGAAATCAAGAAAGAACATCAAGTGTTGATGGTCAATAAAACCACTAAGTTCAAAAGGGCAAGGGTAAGAAGAACTTCAAGAAAGACGGCAAGGATGTTGCCGCCCGATAAAGCAAGTTGCCGGGAAGAAGTCAAAGAATGGACCCAAACCTGAGACATTGTGCTTTTATGGCAAAGGGAAGGGCCACTGGAAGCGGAACTGCCCCAAATACTTAGCGGACAAGAAGGTCGGCAACACTAAAGGTATATTTGATATACATGTAATTGATGTGTACCTTACCAATACTCGTAGTAACTCCTGGGTATTTGATACCGGTGTCGTTGCTCATATCTGTAACTCACAGCAGGAGCTGCGGAATAAACGGAGACCGGCGACGGACGAGGTGCCGGCGCGCGTCGGGAATGGTTCCAAGGTCGATGTGATCCCCGTCGGCACGCTACCTCTACAGTTACCTACGGGATTAGTTTTAAACCTCAATAATTGTTATTTAGTGCCAAGTTTGAGCATGAAAATTGTATCAGGATCTCGTTTAATGCGAGATGGCTACTCATTTAAATCCGAGAATAATGGTTGTTCTATTTATATGAGAGATATGTTTTATGGTTATGCTCCGATGGTCAATGGTTTATTCTTAATGAATCTCGAACGTAATATTACACATATTCATAGTGTGAATACCAAAAGATGTAAAGTTGATAACGATAGTCCCACATACTTGTGGCACTGCCGCCTTGGTCACATTGGTGTCAAGCGCATGAAGAAGCTCCATTCGATGGACTTTTAGAGTCTCTCGATTATGAATCATTTGACACATGCGAACCATGCCTCATGGGCAAAATGACCAAGACTCCATTCTCCGGGACAATGGAGCGAGCAACCAACTTATTGGAAATCATACATACCGATGTGTGCGGTCCAATGAGCGTTGAGGCTCATGGAGGATATCGTTATGTTCTCACTCTCACCGATGACTTGAGTAGATATGGGTATGTCTACTTGATGAAACACAAGTCTGAGACCTTTGAAAAGTTCAAGGAATTTCAGAATGAGGTAGAGAATCAACGTGACCGAAAAATAAAGTTCTTACGATCAGATCGTGGAGGAGAATATTTAAGTCACGAATTTGGTACACACTTAAGGAAATGTGGAATCGTTTCAAAACTCACGCCGCCTGGAACACCTCAGCGTAATGGTGTGTCCGAACGTCGTAATCGCACTCTATTGGATATGGTGCGATCTATGATGTCTCTTACAGATTTACCGCTATCATTTCGGGGATACGCTCTAGAGACAGCTACATTCACTTTAAATAGGGCACCGTCTAAATCCGTTGAGACGACACCGTATGAATTATGGTTTGGGAAGAAACCTAATCTGTCGTTTGTAAAAGATTGGGGATGCGATGCTTATTTCAAGAAACTTCAACCTGAAAAGCTCGAACCCAAGTCGGAAAAATGTGTCTTCATAGGATACCCTAAGGAAACCATTGGGTATACCTTCTACCTTAGATCCGAAGGCAAGATCTTTGTTGCCAAGAACGGATCCTTTACGAAAAAGAGTTTCTCTCGAAAGGAGTAAGTGGGAGGAAAGTAGAACTCGATGAAGTATTACCTCTTGAACCGGAAAGTAGTGCAGCTCAGGAAAATGTTCCTGTGGTGCCTACACCTACTGGAGAGGAAATTAATGATGATGATAAAGGTACTTCGGATCAAGTTGCTACTGAACTTCGTAGGTCCACAAGGACACGTTCCACACCAGAGTGGTATGGCAACCCTGTCCTGGAAATCATGTTGTTAGACAATGGTGAACCTTCGAACTATGAAGAAGCGATGGCGGGCCCGGATTCCAACAAATGGCTTGAAGCCATGCAATCCGAGATAGGATCCATGTATGAAAACAAAGTATGGACTTTGACAGACTTGCCCGATGATCGGCGAGCGATAGAAAACAAATGGATCTTTAAGAAGAAGACGGTCGCGGATGGTAATGTCACCATCTATAAAGCTCGACTTGTCGCTAAAGGTTATCGGCAAGTTCAAGGGATTGACTACGATGAGACTTTCTCTCCCGTAGCGAAGCTTAAGTCCGTCCGAATCATGTTAGCAATTGCCGCATACTATGATTATGAGATATGGCAGATGGACATCAAAACGGCATTCCTTAATGGTTATCTAAAGGAAGAGCTGTATATGATGCAGCCAGAAGGTTTTGTCGATCCTAAAAATGCTAACAAAGTATGCAAGGTCCAGCGATCCATTTATGGGCTGGTGCAAGCATCTCGGAGTTGGAACATTCGCTTTGATGAGATGATCAAAGCGTTTGGGTTTATGCAGACTTATGGAGAAGCCTGCGTTTAAAAGAAAGTGAGTGGGAGCTCTGTAGCATTTCTCATATTATATGTAGATGACATACTTTTGATGGGAAATGATATAGAACTCTTGGACAGCATTAAGGCCTACTTGAATAAAAGTTTTTCAATGAAGGACCTTGGAGAAGCTGCTTATATATTAGGCATCAAGATCTATAGAGATAGATCGAGACGCCTCATAGGTCTTTCACAAAGCACATACCTTGATAAGATTTTGAAGAAGTTCAAAATGGATCAGTCCAAGAAAGGGTTCTTGCCTGTCTCGCAAGGTGTGAGATTGAGCTCGGCTCAATGCCCCACCACGGCAAAAGATAAAGAAGAGATGAGCGTCATCCCCTATGTCTCGCCATAGGATCTATTATGTATGCCATGTCTGTGTACCAGACCTGATGTAAACCTTGCCGTAAGTTTGGTAGGAAGGTACCAAAGTGATCCCGCAAGGAACGCTGGACAGCGGTCAAGAATATCCTGAAGTACACGAAAAGGACAAAGGACATGTTTCGTTTATGGAGGTGACGAAGAGCTCGTCAGAAGGGTTACGTCGACGCTTAGCTTCGACACAGATCTGGATGACTCTAAGTCACAAACCGGATACGTGTATATGTTGAATGGTGGAGCAAGAGCTGGTGCAGCTGCAAGCAGAGCGTCGTGGCGGGATCTACATGTGAAGCGGAGTACATGGCAGCATCGGAGGCAGCGATGAAGCAATTTTGGTGAAGGAGTTCATCACCGACCTAGGAGTCATACCCGGTCGTCGGGGCCGATCAAACTCTTCTATGACAACACCGGAGCTATTGCACTTGCCAAGGAGCCCAGGTTTCACAAGAAGACCAGGCACATCGTTGCCGCTTCAACTCCATCCGTGAAAATGTTCAAGATGGAGACATAGAAATTTGCAAAGTGCATACGGATCTGAATGTCGCAGATCCGCTGACTAAACCTCTTCATGAAAGCAAAACATGATCAACACCAGAACTCTATGGGTGTTTGGTTCATCACAATGTAACTAGATTATTGACTCTAGTGCAAGTGGGAGACTGTTGGAAATATGCCCTAGAGGCAATAATAAAAGGATTATTATTATATATCCTTGTTAATGATAATTGTCTTTTATTCATGCTATAATTGTATTATCCGGAAATCGTAATACACGTGTGAATACATAGACCACAATATGTCCCTAGTGAGCCTCTAGTTGACTAGCTCGTTGATCAATAGATAGTCATGGTTTCCTGACTATGGACACTGGATGTCGTTGATAACGGGATCACATCATTAGGAGAATGATGTGATGGACAAGACCCAATCCTAAGCATAGCACAAGATCGCGTAGTTCGTTTTGCTAGAGCTTTTCCAATGTCAAGTATCTTTTCCTTAGACCATGAGATCGTGTAACTCCCGGATACCGTAGGAGTGCTTTGGGTGTACCAAATGTCACAACGTAATCGGGTGACTATAAAGGTACACTACGGGTATCTCGAAAGTGTCATTGGGTTGACACGGATCGAGGCTGGGATTTGTCACTCCAGACACGGAGAGGTATCACTGGGCCCACTCGGTAGTGCATCATCATAATGAGCTCAAAGTGACCAAGTGTCCGGTCACGGGATCATGCATTACGGTACGAGTAAAGTGACTTGCCGGTAACGAGATTGAACGAGGTATTGGGATACCGACGATCGAATCTCGGGCAAGTAACATACCAATTGACAAAGGGAATTGTATAAGGGGTTGTTTGAATCCTCAACATCATGGTTCATCCGATGAGATCATCGAGGAGCATGTGGGAGCCAACATGGGTATTCAGATCCCGCTGTTGGTTATTGCCCGAGAGCCGTCTCGGTCATGTCTACGTGTCTCCCGAACCCGTAGGGTCTACACACTTAAGGTTCGGTGACGTTAGGGTTGTATGAATATGAGTATGCAGTAAACCGAATGTTGTTCAGAGTCCCGGATGAGATCCCGGACGTCACGAGGAGTTCCGGAATGGTCCGGAGGTAAAGAATTATATATAGGAAGTGTTGTTTCGCCATCGGGAAAGTTTCTGTGGTCACCGGTATTGTACAGGACCACCGGAAGGGTCGGGGTCCACCGGGTGGGGCCACCCATCCCGGAGGGCCCCATGGGCTGAAGTGGGAGGGAACCAGCCCATAGTGGGCTGGTGCGCCTTGGCCCACCTCGCGCCTAGGGTTGAAACCCTAGGGTGGGGAGGCGCCCACTTGCCTTGGGGGCACTCCACCCCTGGCCGCCTCGGGAGATCAGATCTCAGGGGCCGGCGCCCAGGGGCCTATATAAAGGGAGGGAGGGGCAGCCGCACCTGAAATTCTGGCGCCTCCCTCCCTGCTACACCTCTTCCTCCTCCGTCCACGAAGCTTGGCGAAGCCTGCCGGAATCGCTGCTCCACCACCACCACGCTGTCGTGCTGCTGCTGGAGCCATCTTCTTCAACCTCTCCTTCCCCCTTGCTGGATCAAGAAGGAGGAGACGTTATCCGCTCCGTACGTGTGTTGAACGCGGAGATGTCGTCCGTTCGGCAATCGGTCATCGGTGATTTGGATCACGGCGAGTACGACTCCATCATCCACGTTCTAGTGAACGCTTCCGCATGCAATCTACAAGTGGTATGTAGATGCAATCTCTCTCCCATGACTCGTTGCTTAGATGAACTCATAGATGGATCTTGGTGAAACCTTAGGAAAATTTTAATTTTCTGCAACGTTCCCCAACACCATCCACAAACATAATAGGAGGACAATGTCGAAAAGCTTCGATGCAAATAGCGGAAGAGAAGAACACTCGTTTCAACACCTTGAAATCTGGTATACTGAGCAACCTCATGTGTTGTACGTTCACATAAGTGCCAGGATTCCTCTCCTTCGGTATGCTAAGGAGACGGACAACATTATCATATGAGTCGAAGAACGTCTCAAACCATTCCTCCATAGCCTTCTTCTTAGCCCTCCATGCCTTCCCATAAGGAATGACATAATTCCATCTGACCTTCACTGCTGTCTGGATGTGTTTTGCTTCCATATCTTTCTTCTCTACTATCTCCGTATACATGAGTTGCACAATAAGAGTTGAAGTCAGGTTCGGATGCTTCACCAGCAGGTTCTTCCCCACATAATTATGTGGGACGACATTGGTGACAACCCAGTGGATGTTATACTTCGGCACGTGCCCGTGCACCTTCCTAGGACAACCTGTTTCCACACATTTCACGGTATAGTTTGTTGGACTTGATCTATGTGTCTGGAAAACCCTCTGCGTAGACATAGCCCACTTTATCACCGCATAGTTTAATTTTTTCTTTGTATCAAATATAGCCCCTATCTGTACTTGGTTCAGATTATACTGCCATGGAGTCTCATGGCCATCATTGACCGTAAGGCCGGTGGATATGTCCTGATCCCATGCGTATGAATCGGTACCTCCACTTCATCCTCAGAATTTTCAGAATCCAGTTCCTCCGCCAATCCATCCTCGTCCTCTTCCTCCATCACCCTCTGCATTTCATCCCCTTCCTCATTCCCCTTCAGCAAAACCAAAAGCAGCTAATATTATCGAATGGCTACTCTGCCCAGTATCAGGACCATAAACATTGTGTGGCACGTAGTCCGACTCTTTCTCGAGTTGGCTAGCATCCACATCCTGTGGTTGTGACCCAGATAAAACAATCTCGTTAGTCACTTCACTGCCTTGGCCGGGTTCATACCCCCTGTGGAGTTGTACGGTATTCTCCTCCTTCGGCACAGGTTGCACAAGTGCATATGGGTGGATTCTTCGGTCTCTGCAGCGTCTTAACAGGGACAACCAATGCTGGCTCCTATCTATCGGCATCAACTCCCACTTGACATTTTTACAGGATTTGGTCCACAATGCATGAATACTGACGGAACATACTTCAGGATCCAGCCCGAAACTAGTTGTCAACCAGTACTTCAACTGTCTAATGTCCAGTCTGTCCGGGTCTGCTAGTGTCATGACGCCATTTTTAAACTCGCTAAGATCAACCCCCAACTCATTATGTTGAACATTACCAGCACCGTAGTAAACAGTCAAATTTACTGTTTCAGACATTTTCACCTGTCAGACATTGTCATCTTCTTATTAATCACAACGAACACTAATATTACCCGCTACACTAACTACACGCAGTACTTGCACAAACATATTAACACTAACTAATAAACTATACATTTAGAGAAAATTTGTGACGCCATGTTTATACCTTCGAAGCGTGCGTCTCTTCCGATCAGCGGCACCGGCCACCTCGCGCAGTACTTGCACCACTGGACAGCGGCAGCGCCACCCACTCGACGACCGAAGGTTCAACTCCGGTCACCCCCCAAGGTGCTGCTCCTCCTCACCACCTCCTTCTCCACAGCTGCTGCTCCTCCTCACCACCACCTCCTCCCAACCGCACCTCCTCCACCCCACCATGGCTCCTCCCCCAAGCGCAAAAAAACCTATCCCATAGCAAAAAAAAACACCGTAGGCCGGTGGAGAATGCTATGATCTATCTATTCTGTGCCTTGGTTGTGAAAATGGGTGCAAACTGGAGGAGATCAGGGAGGAGCCGCGAGCTCTAGAGAGAAGAATGACAGGAAGAGAAAGAACAGAGGCGAGCTGACCTGAGGAGGAAGGTGATGATGCGGTGGCCTTATTCAGACCTTTTCGGTCTAGGCCTGGCCGAAAAGCTTTTCGGCCGCGGGCTGGCCGAAAATGGCCCATTTCGGTCTAGGCCGGGCCGAAGCTACTATTTTCGGCCCCACCACCACCGACGCCACCTCTTCGGCCCAACTGAGGCTCTTTTCGGCCTAATGCTGGACGAAAAGTCCTTTTCAGCCACGTTCGGGCCGAAAACTACCTCTTCGGCCACCACATGGCCGACGGGGTCATAGTTTTGATATTTTGGCAATGGGTACTATAGTTCCCGAATTAGCTACAAAAAGGTGATAGTTTTGAAAAAAAATCCAAGGGACAAGCCAGGGAGACCCAGAGATCTAAAAGGCCCGGTTAAAAATATTTATCTTTTGTTAGAAAATATACCACGCCAATTTTTTTAATTAAAATGTCATCCTATCAAACATTAAAAAAGCATCACACAAAAAATGTTATCTCGCAATAATAAAAATGCCATCTCTTAAGTAAAAAATGTCATCTCTTAATTAACAAACATGACATCTTTTAAAATGCCATCACTTGATTAAAAAATGAGATCTTGTTCTAGAGATGGCATTTTAGCATCAGACAAAAAATGCCATATCTTATTAAAAAATGTCATCTCTTAGTAATAAAAATGATATCAAAATGCCATGTTACTAATTATTTAAATTGGCATGCTCTAATTAAAAAATTCCGTGTACGTGAGTAAGAAAAACGATGTTTTGCCGGCTAGAGAAGAAATATCATCTCTTAAAAATGTAAAGTATCATCTTTTAATAACAAAAATGACATCCCTTATAATGAATAAGCCATCTCTTCATATTAAAATGCTTTTTTACTAATTATTAAAAATGTGACGTTCTTATTAAAAACTGCCATGTAAATAAGTGAGTAAAAACATTGTCTTGCCAGCTAGATAAAAAAAGAGAAAAGGGGGCGGCCTGAAATTCGATCACGATGGAGGCTCACATTCGTAACCAATCTCACGGGTGGTGGGATTTTTGAAATGTACATGGTTCGCTAGCATTTACCACATCGAAAGGGTTTGAGAATCTGACGTGTCTTCGCCCTGTGTCAAGATTCATGCAACGAGAAACCAACGTGGGATAGAGGGTTCGTTGGGATTGCGCCCTGGGGAGCGTCAGGCAGCTACTATTCCGGAAATTAATTAATAAACCAAGTATATATGTGCCATAATTCATCCATTAAATGTCAATGACATTCCTCGCAAAATAATAATAATATACTTTTACTCCGTCGGTTTCACTTGGATAGTCTTTGCCCAGTAGCTACATCATTAGTATGTAATCTTTTCATTACAAAATAACATAGATAGGCACCTTGGAACATCAATCCGATGATACAAATTTTATATCACATCAAATATATTATAATCTTAGTGTAACTGTAACAAAACATAAGGTGTTGCATGATCTGTTATCATGAATGCATGGAATGTCAGGAGGCCAGATCTCTAACTGTTTTACTTGTACAAGGGCGATGATTTTGCAGAAATAAATACCAAGAGAAAACAACCTCATACTTTTCGGAATTAATGGGCCAAGCATAGGTTTCTAAGTAAGAATAAACGATGAGAGAGCGGCTATGTATAGCCGTATACTCTCATGGAGTGTCCATCCACATACCGTGGGGTACTTTCCCTATTCTAGAAGAAAGAAGCCATGTGTGTATACTCTCCCATGTTCAGGGACAACATAATTAAGATACCAGTTGTTATAAAACTCGAAGAGGACTCCTACCCACAAGATGGCTCACAGAAAGTAAAATGTACACATCCTGAATTCCTGATACTCGAAGATTTCAACGAATTATCCTCAAGAGTTGTACAATCAATCATATCATAGTACTTTCAACTTTCATCTAAAAAATAAAGGAGTTGTACATACCACCAAATCATATAGTAGTCGATTCCTAGTACTCCTAATGGCAACCACTTGACCAAAGTAGCTTTCGCATGCACGCATCACGATTAATTAATTCAGCCTAGAACGGGCGGGACGTTGAACGGCAGCGGCACGTCCTTGGCAACGGCGGCGAGGGTGACGGCGATGGAGGCAGCCAGCGACAGGATCTTGGCCCGCTCCACCTGCCCGGCGAACCGCGCGCAGGCGCCGATCTGCGTGGCGTACGCGGCCGCCGCCGTGTAGGCTGCCGCCGTCGCCGAGTAGAGCAGCGCCTGCACGAGCAGGTCCACGACCACGAGCACGATGGCGGGGATGTTGACCCCGGCCGGCGCCTCCTCCTCATCCAGACTATCCTTCTCGTCGGCCGCAGCGGCGGCGGTGACGGCGGCCACGTCGAGGCTGACGTGCAGGTACACCGCCAGCGCCTCCAGGATGGCGGCCGTGATGTTGCACCCGACCAGGAGCACGAAGGCGCCGAACCGGTTATAGGTGAAGGTGACGACGGAGGCGGCGGCGCCCGAGTCGTCCGAGGGCGCGTGGGCCGCGCACTCACTGGACGCGGCCATCACCACAGCGGACACGACGGCGAGCAGCATCGCGCACAGGCGGAGCAGGAGGCTCAGCGCCTTGGACCCGTTGGGCGGAGGCGGCGGGTCCGCCTGGTGGTGGTACCTCGACGGTGGTAAGTCGGGGCCGTACATGGTCGTCGGCGAGCAAAGAAGTTGAATATGGATGCTCCGTCACATTCGCGGCAGGGCATATCTGTACTATTTATCAGGAGATATATGGCAGCTGTGGTAGTCCAGGAAGGCGGTGGATTCTCCAAATGGAGTTTCCATATCATATTCATACGTGTGCATCTCGCATACATTTTGCCCGATCTATTTCTTCCATATATAAGATATTTGCCCGATAGCTGAAAATATCAAAATCTTCTCTCTTTTTTTTGAGAGAGATCAAAATCTTCTTCGGAAGTCATGCGAACGTTCCTGGAAACGTTCCTGACGCGACGCATACGTCCGATCAATATTACTTGTCGCTCAAATAGTACTGGATACATCACGATATGCACCGCAAGTCGTTAGTCTTAGAGCATCTCCAAGAAACCCCTTTCCCGTACAAAATTCTGCTCTAGACTCCTAGTGGAGTTGGATAACAGAATTGCTCCAACAGGTTCTGTAAACATCATACTCCCTCCGATCAATATTACTTGTCGCTCAAATAGTACTGGATACATGCGCTTGAGTGACAATTAATATGTATCCGAGGAAGGATGGCGGCACGGCAATGGCGTCTTGGAGAGTTTGACCTTGCCGCCAAAAGTTTACGGGAAGCAAAACTTCACCTAAACGAGAGGGAAGTTGGGCCAAGTTTACATGATACTGTAAATTTATTCCACGTTTATGAGATCTGTTGAAGATGATTTTTGGCCGAAACATCCCCTAGACAGTAATTTGTTTTTACGGATATGATATCTGTTGGATTTGCTCTAAAGCACAACACTTGCAAACCTTCACTAAATTATATGGACATCGCGTAAAACAATTTTAGGAACGCTTTTTGTGGGACTTATTGGAGATGCTCTTACTCTCTTATCTCGTCTCTTCCCATCATGATGTTTGCTCTCTCCCTCTAGATTCCAATTTTGGTGGCAAGGACTGCATCTTCTAACTATGGTCGTGGATGAAATTGGCTCATCGTCCCTGGCCATTAGCCACGTTCCCCATGGATTGCCCCTCTCACGAAGGCGAAGTCCTGTGCTTCCTACCCTCACCACCCCTCTTGGTCACCAATGGCTTTCCCCGCCCCACTGCAATATAGAGAGACGTTCTCGTCCGCCGCATCCTCCTGAAAAGACTAGGTGGGGCACGGGCTGCACATGCGCTGAGGGCTCTCCATGGGCAAGGAGAGGCTCGACTTCCATACGAGCTTACCGGGGAGGAGGTGGTTGGCGTCGGCATCTTTAGAGGAGGAGAAGAAAGGAAGAGGAGACACGTGGAAGCTAGGGTGGCAGCGTTGTTCGTCTTGCCAGTGAGGAGTGCAACAAGGCAAGGTCGGGATGATGCTGGGGGAGGTAGTATTGGGGACCTTGAGTCACCATTGCTCGGTGAGCAAAGCATGAAGCGCGTCAACATTGTTATGGTCAGCGACACCGTGCCGCGGTAGATCCGTGATGCAGAGGAGCCCCAGCCATCCACGAGTTGTGGAGGAGGATGAGAAGAGGAAGCAACATTCGGCGATGGCGGGGGCGGAGTAGTCACTGGGAGGTCTTGAAATCGCTGATCTCCAGGACTAAGGGGTGTAGATGTCGCGTTTCTGTTGTTGCTTGCATACTCGTGAAATCAAGCCATGTACCCCGTGCATTCTCTTGGTGGAGGTACAAATCAGGCAGCTTGCCGCCGAGGCAGAGCGGTGATAGGGCCGATCGGCGGATGTGGGTGAGGCAATAGGGGGAGATGCTTGTTTTCTTTCCATCATTTCTTAGTGGAGGTTTTAACGTACAGATATATGTGAACAAAACAAAAGCACATTTTTCACGGGTTGAAATATCTCCAAGTTAGGGTTCTTCTTCTCCTCCCGCGTGTGCGACAGTTAAGGCACTCACCCACCTCAAGCTTTGTTAGTGATCCCATGGATTCACATCCCCTGTACCTGTCACATAGGCAGTCGGGATGTGAAGTGGGATCCCATGCCTCGATTCTGGTGAGTAGTATAAGTTCGCAAGTTTTTGTTGTAAGGGCGGCGTTTTGGTGGATGGCGGCACTTCATCTTCGACTTGGTCTTCCTGGCTATGATGCTCCTCGAGTTTGTTCATTGTGACAGGTTTGACAAAGCCCTAGCATGGATACATGACGTCTCCTTGGAGTGATGAGGTTAGCGTTTATCGTCGCGTGTGCAGGCATGTGAGATTGTATGTCAGGCGCTTCATATTGATCCATGTCTTCGATGGTGACGACTGCAGCTCGGTGGCACTGGTCCTTAAGGCGATAGGCACGGAGACTTTCTGACTGTCATCGACATGGTCAAGCTAACTCTACAGAGGAGCGGCGATAGCAGTGCATCAGCTGCACATTCTGGCGATGGTGATGGTCGTTTGGTGGTGCCTGTACCTTAATGTGATTTTTATTATTTTTGTGGGGCCTTGTACTTTTTATGGTATATAATAGAACTAGTTTTTTGAAACAAAGGCATATATTTTCAAAAAGCGTGGTGAAACGCCAAACATAAAACATTTTCTAACTATGGTAAGTATCCACGTTACATATGGAAGTCACTACTAGATGAGTCCACTGATGAATAGCGTTTCCTCTTAAAAGAACTGTCGCTTCGTTGCAAAAAAGATGACCGTGGGCGTGGGGGAGACTGGAAACTGGAGCAGCCCCTGCGTATATCGACCATGAGAAAGAAAAATCAGCCCGACATAATAAGGGAGTGCCTAGATTTCATAGTGTTTCCCGAGAAGGCCGGCCGCGGTGGTTCGCGCTCGTCACAACCGTGTCATTCATCCCACACGTGCACCCACGCACAAGCCGCACTGTTGGCGCAGGCAGCCGCCCAACAATGTCGCTCCCATTCCTGTGCACCGGGGCGGTGGCGCGCGTGGGCGCGTGAGCTAGACAACGAGGCTGAACAAGAAGACGACCACTCGTGTCTGCCGTCCTGTGCACCTCCCATAGTCCCATGCCTCAACGCACCCTGCTGCGGAGTCCATTGGGTACACTAATTGCGTTGGCCGCCGGCTCTGGCCCTGATAGAGGAGGACGAGGCACTTACAACGAGAGCGTCCATCGACGCGAAGGCATTTCGAGGAGCATCCACTTCGCGTCGCCGGTTAGGGCGATGATGAGACGGGAGCGGGATTACGTAGCCATCCTGGTGCCGTGATCTTCCTTTTCAGCGGCACGGCCTTCCTCGCCGGATGATCATGGTTGTACCGAAGCCTGACCAAGCGGGACGATCATGGTTGTTTCATCCTGGTCGTCTCCAACAAAAGCAGCGCCGGATGATGTAGCTCATGGTGCGTCCATCCGTGTTTCGCCTGGCGTGCATGGAAGGGAGTGTGGCGGCCGGCCGGAGTGGCACCTGGTCGCCGGTGAGTTGGTTGAGGTGGAGCTCGTCGGCAGCGTCAGCGCACACTAGAAAAGACTCAAGAGATAGATGGAGAAAGATAAACATTTTGGCATACTTCATGTCCAGCTGTTGCCCCTATTGAGCGCTGGTCTAAGCCTCCCGACAGCTTCCTAAAGATAAACATTGATGGCTCGTTCCTAAAAGATAATGGTACATGACGTTGAGGCTATGCATCGTCCAGATACAGAGGCCAGCGGTCATCCTCCCTTTCTAAAAAAGGAGTGCTTCTGGAGATGTCATCGGCCTTCGTATCGGCCAAATCCAGTTCCTGATGGATGCTTTGCATACACGGACGATAGCTTGTCTGTGGATTGAGTTCGCGGCTGAAGTCAAGGTTAGCGTATCCACAGTGCTCACTTCGGCTCTTCTTTCCAATGAATTGTATATTGCTCATAACGTAGTTCTTTTCGGGGATGCAAAATTTCTTCTTTTTACCAGCTTTATCTTGTTTAAAGTGTATGTGTGTAATTGTGTTTGTAACTCAGTGGTGCATGTCCTGGCTACCCATGGACCATGGTGCCCATATGCCCATCCTTATTCCTGACATTTTATCTTCTTTGGTGGCTAGCGATCTACTTCCTCCGTTTCAAATTACTTGTCACAAGTATGAATGTATCTAGATGTATTTTAGTTCTAGTTTAGGACGGAGGGAGTAGCAGCTGCTTCTTCTTCTGTATGTTAACAAAGTCAGGTGACAGTTTAAAAAAGAAGAAGAGGTGCAGCGATGAGACGTGCATGCCGTTGGAGATGGGTGCGGAGAGCGTGGCCAAATATATTATTGTTAACTCTCAAAAAAAAGTATTGTTAATGTGGTTGTTACGAATGACCCGTAATATTTGGTCCATTGTTAACAACGTTGGATGGGGAGGAGAATCAACGGCGCACAGCTCAGCAAACCATATCCTCCCGGACCTCTGATACGAAGACTACCCAGAACGATCGCCGCCGCCGCTGTCGCGTCGACCTTCCGTGCCTCCTCATGGGTATCTGCCACGGCAAGTCAACCCACGGCAACACTTGTCCTTCCTCGCCGAGCTGGCGGGAGCTGCCGCCGGAGGTTGCCGACCTCGTCCTCTCCCGCCTCGCATCCCACAACGACCGACTGAGCTTCGGCGCCGTCTGTCGGGACTGGCGCCACGCCTTGCGGCACCAGCGCCCATTGCTGCGGCCAGCCTTGCCGTGCATCAACCTCGGCAACGGCACGTACCGAAGCCTCGCCGATAACAAGAAGGTGCGCCGCTGCTTCCCCGCGCCCAAGGGCTGCCGCGCGGGCACCTGCTTCGGCAATCTGGTCCTGTATCGGCACAAGAGCTCTGGCAGATTCTTCCTCCGCGACCCATTCTTCGTCGGAGATACGGGTGCCGCCATTGAGATCTCCACCAACTACTACAGCAGGTCCACTATTAATGGCGGCGGCGGCGATTTGGGCACCATGAGTATGAAGGCGAGCATGCACATGAAGATGCTTGTGTGCTCGTCTTCGTCTCCTCTCATCGTGGCGATACTCCCCCACATTTCATTAAGCGCCCCGGTGTCTAACTCCGGAATCCAATACCTTCGGTACACGAACTTTGCATGCCTCTCACTGGACCAGCAGATCCGTGGTGCATGGTCACCTATCCCGTGTCATGATCATTATGGTTCTGGCTACAAGGACATTGCTTTTCACCATGGAAAGGCTTTTGCTCTCACCAGCTTGGAAGAGCTCTTCTGCCATGAATCATTCGTTGCCAACAGAGAGATTCATCAACAGATGGATCAGCCTCTCGTCAACCATGTCATCAAGAAACAGCGGGACATGTATGCCAATTACTACCTGGTCGTATCATCCGATGACCAAAAGCTACTGATGGTGCGGTGGAGGAGGAGCAGTACTGATGTCTTCGTGTTGAATCTGTGTGTGTTTGAGGCAGATTTTGACAAGGGTCATTGGTTGGAGGTGAGGGACTTGGGAGAACAAGTCCTCTTCGTCGGCAGGAATTGCTCCAGGGCATTTGCTGCAGGCCGAGCCTCGTCGGAGCACCATGATCAGATATTCCAAGGAGGTAACCGTGTGTTTATTCTAGGCACCGAGTGGAAGCGGGCATGGCCATTGATTGAAGCTGCCAGCTGCGACCCCCACAATCTCAGCTATTACGTGTATGACATGATCAGCGGCCAAACTAGCCTGGTCTCACTTGACGGAGCTTCCTACAAGCAAAAATCTGTCTTGGGCTGGTTCTTCCCCTAGGAGTATTAATCTCCTAACAAGAGAATTTTTAAAACGGTCAATATTGATATGTGCTGTTTATTTTGTTTAATCCAATTGCTGGTATTTACTATTGCCTCTTCGAAGGTACGCTATATGCCAATAACTTTTAATTATCCTTGTTGACAATAAGATTGTCAATGATGAATTTTTGTTTGCAGAAAAAATAGACAACTCATGTTAAATCGCTTAAGGCATAGGTATATTGTAGCCTTCAATTCTTTATATCGTGTATATTGACGATCCAAACAAATATCAATCTGATCCCAGTGATCTGAATTAAGATTCTGGAGTATCTGTTTCCACGTTTGGGCTTTGGCTGACAAGACGAATGTGTGTCCATATTTACCCACATTATCTGTATGTGGTAACTAGCAGAACTCGAGACCAAGGTAGCACACGTGGTCGATTGTGAATTTGTAATATGATCTCTTGACCCAAGGTTGATACTGATCGATCAGGCCTGCCTACATCTACAATGCTAAATTAGTTTCATTAGGTTCATTGTAAAGAAAACTGTGTTATTTATATCTGTTGTTGCAGCCATTGATACATTTCTCTAATAATTTGGTCAAATATAAAAGGTTTGATTTACCACCAAAAAAAAGTTTGATGCACAAAGAAGATATAACTTCAAAATTTTGTAGCGAAGGAACTGTAAAGACATAATTTATCATAATAATCGATACTTCCAGTGTCAATTTATAGAATCCGCAGCCAGTTTGCGTGCGCCACACATGTTGCATCCTCCATAATAATCGGTTCCAACCTGCTCCAATATGAGTCTAATTTATTGATCCCTAAGGCTTGCGAGAAGCCGCAGCAGGATATGCCTGTTGCTCTGGGTAGTGATCAAAGCTATACCTTCCATTAGCTTTGTGCAACTCATCCAACTCCATTGGACAGTAGTATCTATGTCCAAGAAGTGGCCTGCAAATTCTGGCAAAATATCTTCAGTTGTAAATTGCTATAGTCAATAACAATATCTTCATTGCCACTTGGTCGATTTCTTCTTGCTTCGATCCTTCCAATATATAATATATATTTGCATTTCTTTTGCAATGTATAAATTTCAGGAATCAACGGATCTTTATTAATTTCTCAAAAAAAAATACTTGAGCCTACGTACATAGTATATCCATCGACACGAGGCCTTTATTTTGATGCCAACACTATTGCACACGGTCTCCTTATATGCGAGGAAAATGCGGACCTGGATCAGCCCATGCAAATCCTACGGCCAAGTTGCTGATCTGCGTCACATCACCATCGGCGTTGCCACCGTATGCTGCGCCGTCGACATCAGGTCCGGCCTTGGCAACCTCCGTAGCCCAACCTTGCAGCGGTGGGCCCTCGGCATTGACGTTGGCAGCAGTGGCATCGCAAGGCAGGGGACCAGCATGCTGCCTACTCTTGTTTGAGGCGGTGCAGTCACCGACCTTTTTCATATAGTTATCCGCCATCCAGCCCAAGCTGGCGAGCTGCTCGATGTTGAGGCCGGCGAGGCTCTGGCGGTGACCGGCCAGGACGTCGTGCAGCAGCACCTTTGTCTCGAGCCGGTGGGTGTCACTTCGCGCCTTGCAAAGCTGCTCCTGGAGCTTGCTGATGCGCTCCCGGATGTAGTCCTCTCCGCCAATCTTCTTCTTGCACCGGTCAAGCTCCGGCGTGGACCTGAAACGGTCGATAACGCGCATCGCCTCCGGGAAAGATGGATACACCTCCGGCACCTGCGATGACTCGCCCTCGGGGTAGTGCATTACGTAGCACACGTCGACGCCGCACAGGGTGGACAACTCGCGGGCCTTCTTCTTCATCCCGATTCCGCGTTTCTTGAACGTCGCCTTCCGGGTTGAGCCGTTGGCGATGTACTCCATCTTCACCTTCTTGGGAGCCATGCATGTTGGTAGGAATCGAAGTGAAATTGTTGGTGTGTTTGCCAGATGAAGGGATGGTGGTCTTATAGTGGAGTATCAAATCGAATGACAAGAGGACAAGCATTCACGTGATAATTGGAAAGAAATTATTCTGGCGGATACGAGGATCGCCTGCATTAATGTTGTATTATGCACAGTTAGCGGAGGCATATATTCTAGCCTTAATTCTTTTCATATCAATCTGATCCGTGTGATCTGAATTAAGATTCCGGAGTGTCAGTTTACATTGTTCATATTTCCCCACATCATCTATACGTGGTAATTGGGAATTCGACGCCGCTGGTGTACGTGGTCCATTGTCAATTTGTGATTCGACCTCTTGATCTCAAGTTGATACTGATCCATCAGGCATTGAAGAATCAGTAAAACAAAATTAATTATCAGCAAGCAAGCTCAAATCTAAACGCTACTATTGAGGAGGTGAATTTACGAACGCGCCTACACAAAGAATTTCCTACTACAGGTACGTTTGATGGTTGCAATGTACTCCCTTCGTTTGGAATTACTTGTCACAAAAATGGATGTATCTACAACTAAAATACATCTAGATACATTCATTTTTTGGACGAGTAATTCCGAACGGAGGGAGTACGACATTGGTTTAGCTACGACTCTACGTACACATGGCATGCGTGCATCTCAGCCGTACGTGATCATAGCTTGTACGTCATATATGACCGTCAACACATCCAATCCGTGATATATACCGATCGCTCGATTTCGGTGTTTGACTAACCCTGGCGCGCGCTAGCCGGACAAACGGACATGGGGATCGTGGATGCATTGCTTACAATCGGCCGGAGCAATAGGCAAAGAACTGAACGAAGCAATAACGACAAAGATGGAAGCCATCAGTGACAAGAACTGCGTCCAGGAGCAAGTGGCCAACGCCGGGTGCATCGATGAGTTCATCACGGCGGTGGACGAGTGCCACCCTGGGCAGATCGAGACTTGGGAGGACCCTGCCGAGCGCGTCGTCGACGTCGATGCGTGTGTCAAGGCCACGACGGCGCTGCATGAGTGCTTCGAGGGCAACCGCTTGTGGTTCGCCCAGCAGTACATACCCCGTTCGGAGGAGAGCCTCGACAAGGACCGGAAGCCATCGCCGGAGAAGGTGGAGGAGGAAGAGCTGACCCGCTTCAGGTGGTGGACTGGCATGAGAAGAAGCTTGGCTGATACCTGTGCATGGATGGTGATATAGTTTTCCTATTCTTTGAAACCCCCTTCATACATGTCTGCATGCCCTATATATAATCCTAATGCTATAGATCAGATCGGTCAGTGCTGGAGTTTTTGTATATTTGATATTTTTTGATAAAAGATGCTTTTATTAATTCTAAATGTAGCATTAAGTAGATACAAAGTATTAAGAGTATTAACCGGCCTCTGCATAATTAGGATGCACACAGCCAAACACCAATAATCTGGCAAACGAAAGTAAAAAAAGCCGACCATTCAGCAACAGTGGTCCTATAAACCGAGACAATGCCTTTGTTGAAATGGATGATGGACCGATCCGGATATTATGCAGCCACCCATGTTGGGTAACAACCTCCATAGCCACCTGTTCTAACCGCGTACAGACCACCTTGAACAACGGTTGATACTTCACTCATTGTAGCGCGTAGACTACGTACGAAACAAGTGCGTACAACGGAAATAACCTGCAATGGAGAGGCATTTTTGTCATTAAAAACCAAATCATTTCTACATAGCCAAACCGACCATAGTAAGGCAAAACACTCCCACCCTTATTAGCGTTTTCAACCTATTTGAAATACCGTCCAGCCAATAACCAAAAATATTGGCAACACTCATGGGCGGATACAAATTTGATGCTATTTGGATGATTGACCATGTAGAACGCGCAAACTTACATTGGAAAAAGAGATGTTTAATTGTCTCGTCATGAGTAAAAAACAACACTTCTTACTTCTTTGCGGTTAAATGCGTGCAAGGTTGTCTTTAGTTAGCACTACTCCCCTACGAATATACCACGTGAAGATTTTAACTTTAAGTGGAATCTTCGCCTTTTAATTTTTATTTTGTTATTACTCACTAGTAACTCAGAATGCGTGAGCTCGCGGTACATAAATTCTACTGTAAAATATCCTGATGCAGTAAGGTTCCAGCGAAACGCGTTCCAACCTCGTGTCAGCTTAATCGAATCCAAACGAGATAAGAGATTATGTCGTGACATAAGTCGGGTGCCAATCAAATCCCTAGTATTATTCTTATCACGAGCAATGTTGTACAAGGCTGGATACTTGATATAACCAACTATTTGTTTCGACTGGGTTTCTTTTTAAAATTCTAGAAGTTCTCTATGCACACAATAAACACTTGTTCGTGGCTCCTGCCATCCTGCCGTTGATATTTGGAATATCTATTGCTTATAAAAGAGCAAACATTAGTTTCTCCAAATGCACTCCACAAAACATAAAGGGACCGATAATCATTGTATGATTGGGCTCATTAAAAACAATATGATGGATAGCATTAACTTAATCAATTCTGTGTGTGCACTTTGAGGAATTTATTATATCGGTGGACCGTACTCCACCGCAGAGGAATAAACGAAACTCTGCCCTGCGTCCGCAACCCTGTTCCGTGATTAGCACCCATCTCTACACTCGATTATTTCCCAACTCGGTCCCTTCCCCTGCACATAGGAACCCTATCAGCGAGGTTAAATCCTATACGAGTCAAGAGAAGCCCTCGCCTCCGCGCTGGCGGTGGCACCACTATGAATCTACTGTATGATCTATCAGCTCAAGCCTCCTATGCAACCGCTGAGGCCGGATCCGACTCTCTCTCTCTCTCTCTCTCTCTCTCTCTCTCTCTCTCTCTCTCTCTCTCTCTCTCTCTCTCTCTCTCAAGCTCCAGCGCCATGGCTCCTATCTGGCACCCTCGGCATGCGTCCACGGTGACGGTGGCAGCGGCACATGCTCCAGCCCGCTGCTGCTAGTGCGTTGCATCGGTATGTGCACCATACGTATTCGGTTATACCTAGTTCATTGTTCTCACTTCGTTCGTGTTCCTTGACTGCTTGTACAAAATCTTTCAGCCAAAACATTTTTACAGAGGCAGTTCATCAAACCCTTCGGTACGCATATGCATCGCATGTGATGGCAATATATTTTGGAATCCAATAACTCCCGAACGTTCGGATTTTGAGCATTTCGTCCCGAACGTTTTTACATGGCAACTTTAGTTGATAGGGGATGGCAACTTTAATTGATAGGGGATGGCAACTTTGTCCTTTTTCGTTTTTTGTCAGAAAATTGCCATGTTTCCCTAATCTCACACTACACTTGCCATCTAAACCCATTCGGGTTGCCATGCTTAACTCCCGAACGTTCGGGAGTTATCATTACCGTATATTTTTTGTACAAATACTCCTAGACTAGGACAATTAAACGTTGGAGTTTTTTTTCCCATGCATGTGTGCATGACCTATACCACTCCCTCCGTCGTATAATCTACTGCACATTGGCCGGAGATGAAGTATAAAATTGCATATCATACACAGGATTTGTTGGGACACTGAGATTGCATTCTTTAAACTGTCGAAGGCTTTTCTTCTTACTAATAAAAGATAACGTTAAGTATATGGAGGGAACGTTCACTTACTAGACGTTAGATACGACGTCCTTGTGGCCTTCTGATTAGAAAGTCAGCTGCCTGCATGTGTCCGATGTAGAGAAAGTAGCAAGTGGAAAACTGTTTTGCACACCATCCTTCCACGAGCCCGACATGCCACTCCTCGCACGATGGTGCGGTCGTGTGGTCGCCCCAGTGAGGTTCGTCCTATCCTGCTTGTCACCTACTTAATGGATATACTGCATCAAGTTCTGAGTAAGAGAAGGCCGGCCATTGAACCCAACAGCCGGTTAAATCACATCATGGGGTTATAAAATTAATGCCGATGATTTCCTCACATTTGTGTTATGTTATCTCACTGCAAGAGGCATGCAAGAACAACTTGCAGCTCTGTAACTCTCCATCATCACCTTTTTCGGTCACTACATATATGTGCTAAATGAAGAAGTACAGCTTAAGAAGTACTCCCTCCGTTCTCTATTATAAGTCGTTTTGTATATTGCCCTATGAACTACATAGGGATTGAAATAAGTGGACAAACATAGTAAAATGTGTCCACATACATCTCATTCAAAAAAAAGTTACATCTTAGAATAGTGAATAGAGGGAGTAGAAACCACAACGTGAACTAGATTTTACTGGTCAGAATGCTAGTAGTGCACGTTTATCTCTCGAAAAGAAAATAAAACAATGTTTTTTTTCCTTTTACTTTTGTGCTCCCATGATCCTTTTTGAAATAAAATACAATTTTTTTCCCAATACAAAACATTTCTTTTTGTCATTTAGCAAAACTATTCCTGACTCTTTCCCTATTGCGGCTGAGGCGGCTAGGCCACTTGTTCCGTCAAGGCCGTCGTTGACCCTGGGCATCCGCCTCCCCTCTGCTTGCTACTCGGGCGGATGGCGATGGGGATGGTATGCTGGTGGCTCGGTTCTAGCTAGTTATTTAGGTTGGATTTTTCTCCTTGTAGGTGTGATGCTTGGCCGATAAACGCGCTTCATCTTTGATCTAATTTTCCGATTATCCCCGAGTTCGTCTAGAGATGGAGTAGACAGGGTGGAGTCGATAGCGATAAGGTTTTCTAACATATGTGTAAGCCAACTTGGCTGGAAGGCGACATTTGATGGTATTGGCTGGTTATGAGTTCGATGCGCTGCAAACGCACAACTAATTCTTTTTAGCAACCGCACACCTCCCCACAAACCGTTCTCTTCCTTTCCTCTTGTTCCCGATCCTCTTGTTCCCGACTTAGCGTAAAGGAAGGAGACCCGTTTCCCTCTGTTCAGCACTGGCGGTGAGACCGTGTGCTTCCCTCCCTCCGTCTGCCGCTCCAACGGGGGAAGGGTTGGGAAGACCCGGTGCCCTATCAGCGTCTTGTAGATAGGTTAGGGTTAGGTTTTCGTGGCTAGGTAGATTTGATGGCGGCAGTGGCGACGCACCGGGTAATAAAGGTGCCGCGACTCTCACCATCTCGACGTCACTGTCCAAGGCGGCATCGAAGATTCGATGGCGTGTGTTCCTCATTGGTTTCTCGGATCGACGAGGTTAGTTTTCTTTGGTCTGGGCTGGCGGTTGCCATACTCTTTCCACGGTTGCTGCGACGACTGGCGAGATTGTATATGGCTCGGTGATCGGTTTGTGGTCAACCAGCCCTTGTGTCTTTCTTCTACTTCATCGATTGAAGATGGTCGTGCTGGCGTCCAGTGGGAGGCCCGGGGAAGTACCCCCGCCGACTTGCCACACAGGAGATGGTTCCATCACTCGTTATGGACAATTTCATCGGCTCACAAAGCGACTTTTGTTGCGATGGTGTTCCTCTGGACCATGGCTTGAAGGGTTTTTCGTCTCCTTCGAATCCGGCGGCGCTTCATCGACAGCAGAGGTCATGCTGGTTGATGGATGTTTTTTGCATAGTGGCCCCCTGGAAGTCAGTTGTATTTTCTAGTTTAGCGGGGTCTTTTTTGCAATTGTATCGGGATATATGTCCTCTTGGCTCTGTCGAGAATTGGGCAGCGTGTGGTGTTGTAATCATGATTTATTATGAACACATGGTTTCCTTAAAAAAACAAATTCCTTCTATTTTATTGAAACAAATATTATTTTTAGTCGATTCTAGCAAAGCCCATATAGGGCTCCTAGCCCACAAAATAATTTCAATGGAGCGTTTGTGGCCCAGCCGCCGGCCTACGACCAATTTGATCGAAATCACTAATTGGAGTACTCCATGCAAAGATCACTCTCACCTTCTCAGGTTGTGACAAGTGGCGTACTGCATGTGCATCACTTGTTGCACCCTGGAATTTTTCCCTTTTGTCATAGATTCATTTATTCAAAATGTTTTATCTCTTAAACCGTGAGTCCAAATCTCGAACCGCTTTCACCGTTGGACTCCTCGCGTCGAGGTCTTCAAAACTAGATCCCATCTTGATAGGTTTTGAAGAACTTTTTTTTCACAGGAAAAATCGGACAAAAAACCGAACCAGGAGCACAACTTTTTTTTACTTTCCGAAAAAGGCACGACCGTGCCTCCCGTGAAAATACAAACATGCCTCTCACGGAAGCAAAACCGTGCCTCTCGTGGAAGGGAAAAAAAGAACGTGTTTTTTTCGTCTTTCGATCCTCTCGCGAAAGCAAAACCGTGCCTCTCGTGAAAGAAAAAAAAACAGAAAACACGTTTTTTTTCCGTTTTCGACAGGCACAGGCATGCCTCTTGCGAAAGCAAAACCGTGCCTCTCACGAGACGAAAAAAATAAAACATTTTTTTTCGTTTCCGAGAGGCACCGTGCTTTCGCGGAAGTTTAAAAAAAAGCTAAAGAAGACCGTCGAAAAATCGAAAAGTAAAAAAAAACCCGCTTAAAAAGCCGAAAACGCGTGCGGAAAAATAAAAAAAATACAAAATATGATGGAAGCGCCAGAAGCGACATGTGGCGGCGGCTGAGGCGTGTGGCACGCTCTCAGCCCACCAAGAAATGATCGTTGCTCGAAGGAACGCTCCTTAACTAATTGCTCCCTCGAATTCGATGCATATACAAACGTGCATTGCCTAAAAAAAGTATACGAACGTGCGGGCGAGGTGCGATAAATATAAAAAATAATACACGTATGAACGGGCGTAGCTTCTCGGCCTTGTTCTGGACACCACGGACGCAGCCCAAGCATAGGCCCAACTCAGCGAGGGACCCAGCCAGGTCGAGTTGAGAGACAAAAAGAAAGCCCTCGATGACGTACGAGGAAACGGACCGCGCTTGCAACGCACGTATCGTGCATGGATTATATTATACGTACACGGTAATAATTTGTCTTGACCGACGGTGCAATTAATCGACAAACCTTATCGTTGGTAGCAATTTCTTCTATCTATATAAAGAGAAGAGAAGAGAAGAGAAGAGAAGAGAAGAGACATAGCGATAGATCGATTTCATTGTTACCCCAAGCTACGCCATGGGGTTCTTTACATACCTGGAAGCCAGCCATGCATCACACGAAGCGTCGAAGGCCGGCGCCAGGTGCGACGAGAGGCTCGTCATGCATCGCGTCACCGACGGCGGGTGCTTGGACGACTTCAACAAGGCCATGGAAGTGTGCCGCGGCGTCTACAGTCCCGAAGCTTCAGAACGCGACATCCGCCGAGGCAAGGCCAAGCGCGTCGTGGACGTGGAGGCTTGCGTCAAGGCCACGGCGGCGCTGCGCGAGTGCTTCGCCAGCAACCCCAAGCTTTTCAAGCACCAGTACCTCCGCCGCATCGACGAGGGCCTCGACCAGGACACCAAGCCGTCCGGGTGGCAGATTTATCAAGATGAACAAGCCATCTTCAGGTGGTGGACTGACCTGAGGAGAAGCTAAGCCAAGCTATCCTATGCATGCATGCATCGCCTATATATACTCTTGTACACATAGATGGGTTAGATCGATTATTATATATATTAGCATACTACTTGCTGGGATATGATAGGCACAAGCTATTTCGGTGTCGAATTGTCTGTTGCTTTTAGTTGTTGAGTTTTTGGCTATAGATGGATTAGATTAGATCTATATAATATTAGCGATCAAGTTAGCATAGATATAATAGGCAAAAGTTAGTTCTGTGCTTCATTATGTTTCTCGCTATATGCATGATACCATTCGCTATGCATGTGCATCGCAACTGAGGGCGATAGATCTTATAGAGTATAGACATTGTCAATTAAACGTTGGAGTTATGTCTGTGTTGGACTATGTTTTTCTTTCAATGTATGTGCACGATATTCTTTGTTCCCAGACAATTAGTACAAAATCTTCCGGCCAAAACAGCATAACAGAGACGGTTCATCAAACTCTTTGGTGTGCATATGCATCACAAGTGACGCTGATAGACTTATACAAATACTCCTAGACTAGGATAATTCAACGTTGGAGTCTTATTTTACGTGCATGTATGCATGACCTATGCTACTCCCTCCGGTTTTAACTGTTGGACAGTGTATTTTCGGACGGATGAACTATAAAATTGATATCATACACAGTCTTGTACATTAGTTTTATTTTACGTGGTGTGGTCGCCTGAGTGAGGTTCATCTTACCCTGTCTTGTCAACTAACTAATGACATTAGGGCATGTACATTAGTTTAGACGCCTGCAGTCTGTAAAAGTTCTCCACATCATCTATAAACAGCAGGGTAAACACCATGTACAATAGCCTGTATTTTTGCTATACCCGAAAATTATGAACCGAAGTAAAAAATCCCACGTTCGACAATCCATTTGGTTCGTGGGGCATGAAAAAGACGGTTTCGACGCGACTATAGAAGCCTCAGCGTACAACGGGGAAAAGGCTGTTGGTAAGAGCATCTCCAGTCGTTCGGACCCTCATCACTGTCGGAGAGCATGATGACGCCGCGACGAGGAGAGCGGCCGCGGCGCAGCTCGGCGATTTCTTCCATAGCACAGCACTGGCGCTCCATCTCCTGCACCACGTAGTCTAGGCGCAACTAGGCGAGGCCGCTCTCCAGGTCGGCGGCCATGAGTGTCGGCTCCTTCTTTGACTAGACCAGGCGAATGTGGCGCGGGGAGGGGAAGGGACATGGTGGCCCCCGTTTATGACGAGGTTGCCGTTGCAGCTGCGCCGACGGAGCGGCGTCTCCTGCGGCTCAGGCTTGACGAGGACGAGTGACGCCGCGGACCCGGAGGAGCGGGAGCTAGAGGACGACAGGTCCATATGCCTCGTCAACCAGGAGCTTCCGCAGCTGGGAGAGAAGGACGACGCTGGGTACTCCAGCCGTGGCTCGTTTGCCTCCCTCGATGTGTGCCAGGACGGCGGAGAGAGTTCGCCCGGGAATGCCCCACCATTGACGGCAGCCCTCCGAGTTGTGGCGCCCCCTCAGCGCCGGGCCAGCGCCGGTCCCCGAAGGTAGACGCAAGCTGCTCGATATCCTATGCATGCATGCATCGCTTATATATATACTCGTCTTGATAGATGAGTTAGATCGATTATATAATTACCATACTACTGGATATAACAGGCACATGCTACTTCGGTTCGAATTTTCTTTTGCTTAGTTGTGGAGTTTTCCGGTATAGACGGATTAGAGCGATCATATTACCGATGAAGTTAGTATTCAGGATGTAATAGGCACAAGTTATGGCTGTGTTGGATTATCTTTCTTTTTAGTTGCGGACTTTCTCGGTATGTGCACCATGCCCATACTTAGTTCAGCCTTGTTTCGCTTACCACTAGTACAAAATCTTTCGGCCAGAACAGCATAACAGAGGCGGTTCATCAAAGCATTCGCAACTGATGGCGGTAGATTTTACAGACTTGGTCAATTAAACGTTGGAGTTCTCCCTTCGTAGTAACAGCTTTGATGAACCTAGGAGACACATAAGCAGAGTTGTCATAGTAAGCTTCATCAATGCCAGATTGATGCAAAACACTAGTGAAACAAACATTAACTTTGAAACAAACATAGTAAGCTTCATCAATGCTTATTAGTATTCAGGATGTGAACAGAGGCGAAAGAAAACCAAAGTTGTGCGTGTGTATGCATCATCAGGGAACAGATTTGACAGGCCTACCAAATCAAAACGAGAACCAAGTCATGCTTATTATTTTTCTAACATGTGTAAGTAATTCAGCAGTTTCACCAATAATTGATGTGCCATGCATGTTTTATCTCATCCAGGCGTCAAGTGGTGTGTCCTGATTGATGCAAACACGTTCTTGTTCTTGTACAGAGCACCAAGACCTAGGGCAGTGCTTTCCACGCGCACAGATTGTTTTTTCCACTATCAAGAGAGAGATGACGGACCTTGCCTTCCTCCATGGCGTCATCGGCACTAGGGTTGCGGTAGAGCAGCGGAGCCTCGAGATGATGCGGCATCTGCAAGAGAAGCCCAGACCAGATGCAATTAGAGATAGAGGCACAGGGAGGGAGGGAGGGACGCGAGAGCGCCAAGGCGGCGGGGTCGGAGCTCCATGGCGGCGTCCCGGGAGAGAGAGGTAGCTAGGGCGGGGGAGGAAGCGGTGGTTGCCCACTCACTCGTCGTCTCCCTTCGCGCGGATGTGGAGAAGGTGCCGGCCGTCGCGTCCCGGGAGAGAGCGCGGGGAGGAAGCCCCCTCACTCGTCGTTTCCCTGCGCGCGCGTGGACGTGGGCATGGCGGCGTCCCGGATCGACGGCGGCGCGGATCCAGAAGCCCCGCCGTGGGCATGGCCGATCCCGATCTGGCTGCTCGATCTATGGGCCCCGCCGTGGGATACAAGGCGAGGGAAGGTGGAGAGGGAGCGGAGATCGCCGGCGGCGGCGGCTGTGGAGGAGAGGAGGAGGAGGGGAGAGGTGGTGGGGTGTGGGAGGACGGATGGATTGGATTGGATTGGATCCAATTGAATTGCAATGGGCTCCCGTGAGTGAGGTTAGGGCACGTTGGATTTTCTTTTTCTTTCAACAATTTTGAAATTTGGAACCGGGAGCATTGCTTTGGGCTGAGCGGGAGCGAGCCGAATTTCCGGGCGTGATCCAAACCATTCGTCGTGGCGCCGCACGACGGGAGGAAAACTAACAAGCCCTAGGTTCGATGTCGCTGTGGTTGGGAGAGGAATGAGTTGCGCGACCGAGGGGTCATTGCCGTCTTGGCGCAAGAGGCGTGGGGTGTGGTTTGCGCTCTAGCTAGTCTCTCGCACTGTTCAGGTTGCCATCACAAACTAACCCGTGCCCCATGAACCCTTGGGCTAGTCCATCCGGCCCCGATTATCGGTCCACCACTTCACGTGCCTCAGCGTGTGGCTCATCCCGCGCATTGCGATTGCCGACCTGGCATATTGTTGGAGGGTCTAAATAGAAGATGCAGACGGTGCGGTTGAACTTACAAAGCTCAAGCCGATGTGGGGGTTGCTTCATAGAGTTAGAAGAATGAATGGACTGGGCGTCGATCGAACGAACGGGGAGTTCCTTTTCTTGATGGTCAAGCCCCGAGAGTCTCATGCGGGCCAGCAATAAGGGGCGCCATGGGGATCTTAACATACGAGGAAGAGAGCGGCTATGTATCAATGGAAGCATCAAGGGGCGGCGTCAGGTGCGACGAGAGGCTCCTTATACATCACGTGACCAATGGCGGGTGCTTCGACGACTTCAAGAAGGCCATGGACGTCTGCCGCGGGAGCTATAGTCCCGAAACGTCACAACTCGACAGGTTGCGAGGCGTCATCAAGCGCGACGTGGACGTGGAGGCGTGCATCAAGACCACGGGCGCGAGTGCTTCGCCAGCAACCCCAAGGTGTTCAAGCACCAGTACCTCCGCCACATGGACGAGGGCCTCGACCAGGACACGAACCCGTCGCCGGACGATATTTGGAGAGATGAACATACCATGTTCAGGTGGTGGACTAGGATGAGGAGAAGCTAATCTGAGCTATGCTTCCATGCATTGCCTATATATACTCATATTGATAGATGGGTTAGATCGATTATATTAGTATACTACTGGATATAATAGGCACCGCACAAGCTATTTTCACTGCTGAATATATATTTTTTAGCTGTGGAGTTTTGGGGGATAAACGGTTTAGATCGATTATATTAGTGGTTGAACTTTTTTTACATGATTAGTATACTACTGGTTATAATAGGCAAAAGTTATTTCTGTTTTATTTCCTTTTATCAGATGCTCCCGAAGGGACAGTTATATTTCTTTTAGCTGTGGAGTCTCTCGATATGTGCAGGATACTTATACCTAGTTCATTGTTCTCACTTTGTTCGTGTTCTTTAACTACTACTTCCTCCTTCCCAAAATATAAGGCGTGGTTTGACTTTTCTAGTCCTCGTTGAACAACTTTAACTACGATTTTCATGTATTGTATGTCTATAAAAATAATATACATATTTGAAATAAAATAGTTTTGCAAGACAAATACGACAATGCCATTTATACATGTTCGATGCATATACTTTAATATATATTAGTGGTCAAAGTCGTGCATCATGGACCGTAAAGAGTCAACCGCGCTTTATATTTTGGGAAGGAGGGAGTAGTACAAAATCTTTCGGCAAAAACAGCTTAAGAAAGGGGGTTTATCAAACCCTTCACCATGCATATGCATCGCAAGTGATGGCGATAGATCCTATACTCCCTCCTGTCCTCTTAATTTGCATATCAGTTTTGTCCGTCTCTACTTTTACTAAAGTTAGAGAAAAAAGTATCAACTCTCACAATGTCAAATTAATACTATTTATATTTATATTTATATATATATGGTATTGTAGACCTTGATATTTTTTAATATAAATTGGATCAAACTTTGCAAAGTTTGACTTGACACAAACCTAATAAGCGGACTAAAATGGGAGAGAGTACAAATACACCTAAACAAGGACAATTAAACGTTGGAGTTTGTTTTTTTGCATGCATGTATGCATGAACTATGCCACTCCCTCCGTCACATAATATAGTAAGCACTGAATTTCTAGACGGATATGAAGTATGAAGTTGGATATCATACACTGGATCAGTTTTGACATTTGAGTACAAATACGATAGATCGATCGTTGATACTAGCAGAGTTGGTAGCTCATATATAATTGGAGTCTTTAGTTCGTCTATTTAATTTTTAGCTTATCCATATTTTAGTGTATGACCCCGTTGCTGCTCCACCTGCGAAATACTCCCCTCCGTTCAGAAATACTGGTCATCAAAATAAACAAAAAGAGATGTATCTAGAGGTATTTTAGTTCTAGATACATCCTTTTTTATTCATTTTGATGACAACTATTTTCGGACGGAGGGAGTACCTGATAGTGCCGGGTTTGACCGGGGGAGAAGGTCCTGTCGTAATCAATTCCCTCGGTCTGGGACAACCCACGAACGACCCAACATGCCTTATAGCGAGCGAGGGTACCGTCAGGGTTGTACTGATGCCGAAAGACCCACTTTCAGCTGATGACCGGAGCGGTGGAGGGCCGGGGAACGAGGGACCAAGTGCCGTGCCATTTTGAAGAAGGGCTTGGTACTCGTCGCTCATGGTACTAGCCCTGCGTGGATCGGCAAGAGCGGTGCGATAGGTGAGGGGAAGCGGAGAGACACCATGAAGGTCGGCAAGAACATTAAGCCGGCGAGAAGGTGTGTGAAAACCGGACTTGGCACGAGTACGCATGCCATGAGGGTTAGCGGGTGGTGCGACAGCGACGGCATGGGGTGGAAGGGGCCAAGGTGTAGTGGGGCTGTTGACGATCGAGGAGGAGCCGGGGGAAACGTCTTCCGTGGCAGCGGGCTCGTTGGGTGAGACGGCTGCCGTGGCAGCGGGCTCGCGGGGCGAAACGGCTGCCGTGGCAGTGTTTCCGGCCGGTGAAATTAAACATGCACTAACTAACACCAGCCGATCCTACATCCAAGGACAGGATAGAGCCGGCTTGACCTACATGCCCAAGCAAGGGCGGTGGCGCGTCATGCACGCAAGACCAGCACGAGCTGACGGAAGACTAGCACAAGCTGGTAACAAGCTCAGTCTAGCAACCATATTTTAGTGTATGGCCCCGTTGCTGCTCCACGTGCGGAATACATGATGTGAAGGTTGTTTTGATGTCATGAATTATGAAGCTCTTTCTCTTTGTCGGTAAAATAAGCAATTTTTAGCACCGAATCGTGGGTAGGTGTACCTATTTGAAGCGACATACATAGGGATCGACGATTGGTTTCGTTGTTAACGCCATGGGGCTCTTGACCACAATGATAGTTTTTATTTTAGAAAAGGAGGATGTACCTCGGCCTCTGCATCTGGGTGATGCATGCAACCATCTTATTAATTATTCACAAAGCCATTACAAGATAATAAATCACTAATCCTGAAACCACCATCTTGACAACACCTGTCGCTACACCTATCCCCGTAATGAAGGGTTGCTGAATGTCCGAGCCTAATACCAAACAGACATAGCACCAACACCTAACATCTAATGCCGGATGCCCCATCGAAGCCACATACCCGGTCTGGGTAACACACCGGTCAAGCGCATTTTCAGTGGGCACCACATGCACATACTGCAAGGGCCGTCACCGCCGTTTTCGACTGATCCATTTTTAGAGCAAGTACAGATACATCGACTTTGTTAGGCCAGCCATCAACGCTGCCACGGAGCCAAACAGGCCCACCGCCATGCGGTCGTTCATCCAGCTGCATCCATCGTCGAGATCCAACTGCACCATGCTGCCAACCTTCACACCGTCGCCGCTGCTGGAGCTACACGGAGCCCACCACCCATAGCATCTCTCGCCCGACCATCTGAGCCTCCAAGAACGACGCCTCCATGGAGGTTACGACGCGCATGACACCGCCGCCGCCCAATCCAGACTGAATTTCAGACTTTCATCTGGGAGGGGTTCGAATTTCGATAGGAGGGACCTCGGCTTTGTCTCCATGGAGGGTAACGACGTTGAGGGATGCCGCCGATGCCGGGCCAGACCAGCCGACCAAAGTTTCCGCCGGTCCCCAACCTATACCACTAAACCTCCGCCTGTTCCGGGTCAGACAGCGAGCCACGAACCAAGACCAGCAGAGATGCAAGTGCCATGGGGCTCAACCCACAAAAAAGGGGGATCAAGAAGAACAGCTGATGTAGATCTCCAGGCGCCGGATCCAAAGATCCGACGAGGCCAGCGGCGTAGCCCACCACACTGCACCGACCAGTATCATCCAAGCGCCAGATCCAGATGGATCCGGCCTAAACATGGCGGTGCCCGCGACCACCCGATCTAAAGACCACGCAGCCACCACCTCGCCGTTAACTCGCATCCAAGTCGCAGCTGCCTCACCGTGCCGCCGCCACCAAGATGCTCGCCCGCCGCACCGCCGGACCCCGCGCTAGCCCTACGCCTCTTCGTGATCTGGTCGTTCCGTGCCGGCCGAGACGCTCGAAGGGGGAGAAGCCCCGCCGCTGCCCTGCTAGCCAAGCTTTGTCCGGCGTCGCTGCGGACGGCGGTGAGGAGGGGGGCGGCCGGGGTCGAGGAACGGCAGCTAGGGTTTCCCCCCGGGTCGCCGACGGGGGTGACACGAGGGGGTCCAGAGAAACATGCACTGACTACCACAATTATAGTAACCGATGCATCGCGCCGAGGGCTTCAAGAAGGCGATCGCCGTGCATCACGTAACCAATGGTGCATTGCAAACCGCATTGTCGACATGGTGGCGTGCGTCAAGGCCATGGCTGCGCCGTGAGTGCTTCGCCAGCAACCCCGCAGTGTTCAAGCACCGGTACCTTCGCCGCATGGACGAGGGTCTCAACCCGGACACCGAGCCGTGCACATATATGTGCACAATTGGGTGGCCCAGCTGCAGCAATTCCTTATCGCCCAGCAAACCAATTGTGCCCCATTAGGCATGAAAACATAGCACCAAGAGTAGTATTGCCAAATATTATTTGGGCAAAGATCCGTTCAGACAAACAGAACCAACTGTGTGCCACACCACCCTGACCTGAACATGCCCATATTTAGAATTTGTTTTTTTTTTGTCACTAGGCAACTCTATGAATTTTTTTCATCTACACATATGGCAATTCTTTTAAAACCACTAGATGTTTTTACCAGGGCAAATTCAGAAATTTGAATTTAAACTTTTTGACCAGACAAAGTTTGTGTGAACAGAACCATTGTATGTTCTTTTTTATTTTACTGTTTCTTTTTACTTACCTTTTGTATTGTTTTTTCTGTTTTGAATTTTTTTAGGGTAATACTAGGCAACTGGGCTGTGCCTGGTCTTTTTTTGGTTTGGGCCGGCTGGATCTGTGCCAGATGGGCCTGCAGAATTACTCGCTACGGACTCCTCTAAAAAGAAGGTCCATATTGAAAAAAAAAGGTCGATATTGAGGTCCCTAATTAAAGCGCTGCAGGGCATTCCTTGCACGGCAAGTTTCTCATGAGCACGCACGTACGTATATATACTTGCATCGGTGTGGCTGCATATCCGATTGATCGAGGCTAGATTATAATAAACCTAAATAAAATATAGTAGGAGTACCACATAAGTTACGGCCATGGGGATCGGGTGCGACTCTACCGTGGTCATACACCACGTGCAGAACGGCGGTTGCATCGAGGAGTTCGCCAAGGCGACGAGCGAGTGCGACCCCTCGGACATCAACGATGGACGTCCAGGCGTTGTCAACGTCGAGGCGTGCATCAAGGCCACGGCGGCGTTGCGCAAGTGCTTCGGCGGCAACCGCCGGTGGTTCGAGCACCAGTACATCAACCGCATGGACTACCTTCTCGACGAGGACGTCAAGCCGTCGCCGGAGCAGGTGTAGCAGGAGGAGCGTAGCCAGTACAGGTGGTGGACTGGCATGAGGAGAAGCTAGCTAGCTTGTAGTAATTGCATGCATGTTTTATAGTGATAGTGATTCGTGCAAGTTTGGTAGCATTGCATCGGATAGGATAGATCGATCGTTGATACTAGCATACTAGGTCGATAATATATAATTGGAGGCTGTAATTCGTCTTTTTAGTTTTTAGTATTATCCATATTTTAGTGTATTGCGTGCCCCGTATCTACTCCACTTCGGGAATACCTGATGTGAAGCTTGTTTTGATCTCATAAATTATGACGCTCTTTCTCTTTGTCTGGTAAAAAAATATGTAACATTAGTAGCCAACCGTGGGTACGAGCAGCTATTTAAAGCGACATAAGTGCCATGGCCGCTACCCTCCTGAAGCATCAGAACACGATCGACAGTTAGCAAGGCATCGCCGAGCACGTCGTCGAATCGAAGCGTGCGTCAAGCACCAGTACCTCTGGCGCATGGACGACATCCTCCATCACGGCACGAAATCGTCGCTGCACGTTATTTGGAGAGATGAACAAGTCATATTTAGGTGGTGGACCAGCATGATGAGAAGCTAAGCTACGCTATGCATCGCGAAACAGGCTTTCGACCTGCTTTATATATAAAGCAATAACTGAATAAAGTACATAGCTGAACGATACATAATGATGAGATAACCCTCATACAATGCCGATCTTAGGATGACCGGATCACGCAGAATGCACGCGACTACGCTACAGGAGGGATAACGGTGGTAATCGTCGACGCTGCAGAGTCCACCACAGACAATGGTTTTCATCCGTAACCCTGTCACAAAGAGGAGCACAATGAAGACGTCTTCAGGAAGAGAGCACCTCCCGCAAGCGTCGCCATCGTTGGCAACAAACTGCAGTGCTTTCGCTCGGTAGCTCAACCATGCCAGGGCTCGCGCGACAAATTCAAATCCCTAGATCCGAATCAGTGTGCCATCACTATCAATGACAAAGACCACGCCCGAGCCAGCCTCCGCTACACCACTTCCCGCCCGCATGACAAAGAGGAAAGCCACCATCGCCGCCATGGTGCCTGCCGGAGAGCCAACCATGCAGACCGCCATCCACGGCTGCCACCCCAGCATCCATGTCCGAGACACCGCATACCACCCACATCATGGGGCACTCACCACGGATTAGACAGATTAGATCGACTAGTCATTGCAATTTTTGTTGGTAGCTTAACAAGCCGATTGTTTGGTGATGTATTAGATCGGTTATATTAGCGATGAAGTTAGTACTCACTCTGTCTAGGTGTACAAGTTACCTTACGAAAATCAAATAATTCCAAAACACTTAGGCCCGGTGTATTAACTCCCATCGTTTCTTGTTTCTTGACATATCAACCAATAAGAGATGTGAGGCGTGCATGTTTTCAATGACTAGAGACTACCAAACACGACATGCAGTGGTTAGTTCATTGCATGCAATGCTATTGATTAACAAATAAACATTAAGTTTTCTCGTTTTCCCCTCCTTCTTGGTCACAGTGCACAACCTAAGATGACTTAGGCGGAGTGAGTATATATAAGATATAATAGGCAAAAGTTGTGCATGATATTCATTGTTCTCACTTTGTTCGTTTTCGGTGACAACTACTAAAAATCTTTTGGCCGAAACATACAGAGTTCATTACTCTCACTTTTTTTGTGTTCACTGACTAGTAGTACAAAATCTATTGGCCAAAAGAGCATAATAAAGGAGGTCCATCATACCCTTCAGTATGCATATGCATCACAAGTGATGGTGACAGATACTCCTAGACTAGGATAATTAAACGTAGGAGTTCTATTTCGCATGTTGTGCATGTATGCATGTGAGAGGATTAGGGGCATGCGGGTTCAGGGCATCTCCAGCCGTTGGCCCCTCAGGGAGCGTCTAAAAGCACCGCCTAGGGTGAGCCGGCGCAAAAAATGGACCTGGGGGCAAGTCGGTCCCCAGTCGTCGGCCCCCAGGGCCGCCCTCAGACGCGTATTAAAAAAAGAAGAAGGGCCGTTCGGCGAAGTTATGATAAAAAGTAGTTAAATTTCGGCTAAACATGGCAAATTTCGGCGAAATTCGCGCATTTTCATTACATTAACCTAATCTAAAAAAGAAAAAGGGTCTGAAGTCGTCGCCGCCATCGTCGCCGTCGGCCTTCTCCTTCTTGACGCGGGCGCCCCTGCTGGACCCGGCGTCGCCATGGCGGACTGGCGGCGGCGCGTCGTCGTCGTCGTCGTCGCTGTCGCATAGGACGACGACCCCGTCTTCATCGCGGCCGCGTCGGTGCTCCTTCGCCTTCTCCCGGCGCGCCTTCTCCATCGCAATGGAGTCCTGGCGCGCCCATTCTAGGGCCGCGTCGTCGTCGTCTAAGTCCGCCTTCACCGGCGCCACCCCCGGCTCCGTCTTCACCGGCGCCAGCCCCGGCTCCGTCTTTGGCTTGACGAAGCGCGGAGGAGCCGACGAGGAGGAGGCGCGCCGGCCGCCCTCGTTGATGACGATGCCGGCGCTGCGAGTGCGCCGGCCGAGCGGCGACTCCGCCGCGGGCTCGGCCTTGACGCCGAGCAGGGCCGGAGTGCCGGAGGAGTGCGATGAGGATCAAGAGGAGGAAGAGGAGGAGGAGGACCCGAACCTCCTTGGCGCCCATGGCCCGACGCGTCGGTGCTGCGCCGGGGGGTACGCCAACGGCGGGTCGTTGCCGCCCTCAAGGTACGTGAGCACGCCCTCGAGTGTGCGGCCGGGGACGCCCCACCAGAGGTGGCGCCCCTCGCTGTTCTGCCGGCCGCCGACCACCGGCGCGCCGTTGGTGGACGCCAATCGCTGCTGCTGGCGGCGCTCGAAATACGCCACCCAGGCCGCGTGGTTGTCGGCGGCGTACTGGGGGAGGCAGATTTGGGCGTCGGTGAGGGACGCGCGCACGATCTCGACCTCCTCGGCGAAATGCCGGCCGCCACGGCATCGAACAGCGGGGAATGGGCACTCCCCCGGCGCTGAGTCTCCACCCCGTTGGCCCGGCGCGCATGTCCGGCGGCGCCGGGATGTTCGCCTGGAACAGAGGCAGGACTCTGTCATGAGCTTAACGGCGGCTGGCCGTTAGCCGCCGCCTGCCGTCTCGGGAAGCGTTACGCCATGGCGGCAGCGAGGCTGGGCGGGCTCGGGAGAGGTAGAGGGAGGGGCTGGGCGGCGGCGCTCGGGAGAGGCAGGGAGAGGGAGGGGCTGGACGGCGGCGAGGGGCGGGGCTGGTGTAGGCACAGGCGAGTGGAGGCCGCCGGCTTTTATAGCCGGGCCGCGCCCGTGTGTACGCGTGCGAGGGAGGGGAGGCGTCGGCGCGCCGTCCCGTGAAGCGCTGCCCGTGAGGATTCAATGGCAAGGCTGACCAGCGGCAGCCTTGCCATTGATTCCCACGAGAACCGAGGCCGTTGGGGGAAGACGAGGCGCCGAGTCGCTGACGCGGCTGGCCCGCGTCTTTTCAACAAAACAGCCCGCCGGCGCCCCAGTAGCGCCAGTTCGGGCTGGGTCCGCCGGCGCTGTTTTCGGCCCAAGCCGGCGAAAATCAGGCTCCTGGGGGCGCGACTGGGCCGTTTTTTCGGCGCCGGCACGAAAAAATCGCCTGGGGAGGCCTTCCTGGGGCGCGTCTCGAGATGCCCTCAGGGCACCAAGCCCCTCGCGTGTGCTTTTTCTTCTTCTTCGGAATACCAATCTTCATATCTTTTAGTTTCAACTTTTAAAACTTAGCACGAACAAACAACAAACTCATAACTTTGGTACCTGTGACCGAAACAAAAATCTCCTATAATTTGAACTCTGAAACATGTTACGAACAACCGAGAAAATCGAAAGATGGAAAGTTATAGGTTGAAACTTAAAACTTACTGTATCCACATGTGGGATCCAACTACTTTGGGTATCTTGAGGCAATCAGATGGGCGGGCAACGCTGCGCAGGTGTGGACCTGTGAATTTTTTATGTATGCATGACCTATACTACCCCCTCCCTCCTATAATCTACTCCTAGTATGCACAATATTTTAGGATAGATAAAGTATATTTGGATAGCATACCAGATTTTTTTACATAGAGTTTTCTGTTTTAACTGTTGAACAGTTTTCTTCTTACAAATAAAGGATAATGTTCAGTATATGGAGGGGGCGTTTGACATGACGCCCTTGTGTCCTTTTCATCATAAAATCATCTACCCGATTGGATAGCAAGCATTTATTTTGTATAGAAACAATAGCAAGAGGGAAATTGGTTAGCACACAAAACCATCTACCCGGTTCATGATTCTTTTCAAAGATCGTTGTTTAAGGTCAAGGGCTTCACAACTAGATTGATATCTCTTGGGTGCATTCGGGGAAACTTTCTTTTGGACCCTAAAGTTGCCACTTGGCGATGAATAGGTGCCAAAATTGCCATTCAATCGGTATCAAAGTGGCCACCTGGGTACAGTACCATGGCAATTTCATTACTCACTATTCTTTCCTTTTCGGTTTATAAGGCTTATCTTAATTTTTTATTTTTTTAATTTAAAGGGCTCATCTCAATCTCATTATTAGTTTTCGAGGCGCATTAAATCTTCGCATGCAAGAATTAAAAAGGAAAACACCAATGCATGTAATGCTTTTACTCATCTAGTGGCCAAGCATGCATGCTCTGTGATTAACCCAAAATAATGCATGACTTTAATTTGGGTAGTTTTGTAAAGTACGAGATATATTCCTCCACTCACAAAATGCCTTGGTTGATGAGATTTTAGATTTGAGCCCAATAAGACTAGTCACAGTCGAAAGTAATTAGAGTAGTAACATGCATATGTTACTAGTCTATGTTACTACTACCTCCCTCCGAGATTATTAGTCCGGCGACCAAATCACCCGAACCAAGGCAGAGCGCAGGAGCATGCAAATTTCTGGATTCTTGTAGTTGTTAATTGAGCTTGCACCTGCTGCCTTTGCATGCATTGGCTGGCTTCTACGCATGCAAGGGAACGAGCAGTGGTCCCAGGACAGCCAGCCTCCCTCACATGCAGCGGCATGCTCGTAATTAATGAAACGACGATCCATAGGAGCGGCCTAGTAAAAATGGATGCGTCTGTGTTGCTTAAGTGCCCTGTTAACCCGGACGAAGGTAGTATCTCCATAATGGGTAGTAACATATATGATGTGTCATGCATCACTTCATTAATATATGTGTGATGTTATAGTAACTAGCTATATTAACATATGTCTTTTTTTTTTCATTAACTACATGTCATATCATTTATTTTGCCTAGATAAGTGTGATGTTATCACCCATGTTACTCCCATTATGGGTCATCTAAACCGGAAAGGAGGGAATAGATGGCTTCATTTAATGTGGATAATTTTTCTATTGAAACGTAGACATATCTTATCTAATATAGAAGCTCTCACCGAGACAAAGCAGACCGTGAGGATGAATCGTAAATCGAATATGCGGTTCGGGAGTTAACACAATTTGAAATTTTTGAAAATAACATTTATTGTGCTGATGACATTATTCTTTTCCTCGTTCTCACATACATGCATAGTTGCATGTCGGTTGTTGCGCTGGACTCCTAACGAGGGAACGCCCAGCGCCGCTTCCAGGCTCTCGAAGCCTTGGCCCGCGCTGACCCTCCGTGTGTGGAAACGAGATCTCCCAGCTGCCGCTTTGCGTGTCTGCGCCCTTGGGCGGCACCGAGGGAGGAGGGACAGGTGGAGTCCGTGGAGGGGAGACCCCGGTGGTGACGATTTGGTTTTACCTCCCGGTCGCACACGGGGCCACAAGTAGGGATAGGCTGGTGGCCTGGTGCGAACACACCTTCCCATATTTTTTGCATGGTAATATGTGTATCATTTTATATTATAAAGAGCAAAGTACAAGTCACGTAAGGACCGACATACAAAACTAAAATGATAGTAGAACATCTCTGAGCTTGACATCAACGTCCGTCACCTGCCTCCGGCAGCACCATAGTAGTCACCGAAGAAAAGAATGACGGATCACCACCTCACCCGAGCACGACGCGACTCAATCGCTGATATGCAGCTTTGCAGACCTTCAAGGTGTCTCACCAAAAGTGAGGCCCTTACAGTTGAATGAATCAGACCGGTGCAACACCCCAGACACGCCATCGAACTTCAGATCTGGCACCCCACCACGACTAAGACGCCGAAGGAGGAAACCATACCTGCCATCCACGAACCACGAAACCAGCAGACGTTACGTTTTTCAGATGTCGTCGATGCAGACTACAATCTGCATCTGCTCCTAGACTACCTCCCAAGCTCCGCGCTGATGCTGGAGCAAACATCTTTGCAACAGCGGAGCTCGAGGACACAGGTCTGCCGCGAGGATGCCGCCGCCGCCATGCCATCCTTGCTTCAACAGACTTGTTTTCAAATTCATCCCTAACCATAGGATCGATGGCCTCGTCAAGGATGGACCTGAAGAATCTTTATTCAGCGCTGTAATCGTCGCCGCCGGAGAGTAAAAACTATCCACACGCGTGGATCCGACGACCCCCTCACCGCGGCTAGAAGATTAGCCTCTGAGGTCATAGACCATGCGGACAAAGGCGGCTGCGGAGACCAGTTCATTGCGGCGCTGAGGGAGTGCTACCCTAGGGAGATCGAGGGGCGCCGGGACGACACCGGCTCCGCCGAGCGCGTCGTGGACAAAGAGGCGTGCGCGAGGGCGGAGGCGGCGCTGCGCAAGTGCATCGCCGGCTGCAACAGCGAGTGGTTCAACCACCAGTTCGTCCACCGCATGGAGCACCTCGCCCGCAAGGACCTCAGCCTCGAGAAGGGCTTTAAGAAGACGGGGCTGGAGCCGGAGGCAGGAGGAGAAGCTAGCTAGCTACGCTTGATTAATTAATACATGTAATCCTAGTCCTACCAAGGCATGGATGCTTGTGCTACACAGATTAGATTGATTAATGGCGGGGAGACCTAGGCTATTTGTTTCGACATTAAGATCTCTTTTTTTACTGTTGTTGGGTTTCTACTTGCAATATTGTTGCCGGTGATCTTGATCAACAGATCAAGAGCTGGTGCCCAACTAGGCCCTGCTAGAGAGGACAAGGCCGGCCGGAGCTAGCTTCAACGGATCGAAGCCCTCGCCGGAGAATGCATGAGGAAAGCTACCTAGCTAGGCTTGATTAATACATGTACTTCTTTTTAACCGGAACACCTTGCATTCCAAACTTACGAGGGACAAACCAAATCTGCTATATACGTGGATGCTTCAACTATACAGTAGATTAGATTGATTATTAATGGCGGGGAGACCTTGGAGTTTGTTTCTTCAGCCTCGAAGAGGGCTTCAAGAAGCCGCCGGAGCAGAAGGCATGAGGATTGAGGACAAGCCAGCTGTGCATTTTTAATACGTGTAATCTTACTAGTCCTAGCTATGCATGGATGCTTCAACTATACATATTAGATTGATTCATGGCGGCCAGACCTAGGAAATATGTTTCGCAGTTTAGATATTTCTTTATTTTGTTGTTGAGTTTCTAATTGCAATAATTGTCGCCGATGGTTGTGATCAACAAATCAAGAACCGGTGTGTTGGGAATAAATCACAACTCGCCGCGGTGACTAGCATGTGTGGTCTAGACCAAACGCCGGTGTGTGGCCGCGTCCGTACTCCAGTTGGAGTCGCAGTCCGCTGTGTGTGTCGTGCGTGCGGCCCTAGCTAACTAGCTAGGTGTGTAGTGCGGACACCCATGTATAAACTAGAAGTTACCCAGCGCGTTGCTGGGGATTATTCATGAAACTTTTTATATGACTGAATAGTTGAATATATGGTATGGAAGTAAAGGAAGAGCAAATTGCAATGAAGGAAGCAAAGAAAACCCTAATTAGTTGACATCAGTATGTAGTAATGAAAATAAAAGCTTAGATTAGTGATGAAAAGGTTATTTACTGGCGTCCACTGATGTTGTAGCACCGAGAAAGCCTGCATGATAAAGCATAAGACATTGTAACTAAACGAGAGGCGGGGTTCCTCGGCGAAGTCTTTGAGGTCATAGACCACGCCGACAAAGGCGGCTGCGGAGACCAGTTCATTGCAGCGATGATGGAGTGCTACCCCAGGGAGATCGAGGGGCGCCGGGCCGACGCCGGCCCTGCCGAGCGCGTCGTGGACAGAGAGGCGTGCGCGAGGGCGGAGGCGGCGCTGCGCAAGTGCGTCGCGGGCTGCAACAGCGAGTGGTTCGTCCACCAGTTCGTCGCCCGAATGGACCACCTCGCCCGCAAGGACCTCAGCCTCGAGAAGGGCTTCAAGAAGACGGAGCCGGAGCCAATGGCAGGAGGAGAAGCTAGCTAGCTACGCTTGATTAATTAATATTTGTAATCCTAGTCCTAGCAATGCATGCATGGATGCTTGTGCTATACAGATTAGATTGATTAATGGCGGGGAGACGTACCTGGGCTATTTATTTCGACTTTAAGATCTCTTTCTTTACTGCCATTGAGTTTCTAGTAGCAATATTGTCGCCGGTAATCTCTTGATCAACAGATCAAGAGCCGGCCGGAACTAGCTTCAACAGATCGAAGTGGGCTTCAAGAAGCCCTCGCCGGAGAATGCGTGAGAAAAGCTAACTAGCTTGGCTTGATTAATGCATGTACTCTTTTTAAACCGGACCTCCTTGCATTCCAAACTTATGAGGGACAAATCCCTTTCCCTGTGTTGTACTACTCCAGTAGCGATGAATGGATGCATCTTGCGCGCGAGAGAAAAAAAATTAATTTGTTGGATCGCCGGTAACGTAAGCTAGCTATAGCTATAGGAGCGTCGTGGAAGTGAAAAAAGAAAAAAGAAAATAAGAGAAGAGAAGAGAGATGCTACACGTGTCTGTGTGGCAATGCTGGACTTAGGGAGACTAGCAATAATGCTAAACATATAAAGATTTACTTGCTTTTACACGCTGACTAGAATATTTTCAAACTGACTTATCTCCTCCCCTCCTATTTTCATGGAGGTGGGCCCCTTCTCCCCCTTAATCTCCAATCAAATTTCACCTTTATGTAAAAGTTTGTATCCTCTTGTACGTGTAGCATTACATGGTAGACTAGTTACGAACGTTTACGTAAAAACTAAGCTGGAGAATGATGATTGGTGTTTAGGGAAGGGAGGGGCCAGGGTTCGTAACTAGTCGTAAGTCTAGTATTGCCGCGTGCCTATGTCGAGCATGCACGCGTCCTTGCACCAAAACACAAGGTCCACGCATGCACGGTTCGTAACTAGTCAACATCATCACTGCACCACATGGGTCCGGCGTCCCAGCGCCCAACGCCTTCCGAGAGAGAAACGAAGCGGTGAGGGCCTTGCCATCACCATCACTTGGAGGCCGTACTGGCCTGCTCAGCGGCGGTGAAGGCTGAGGGAAGGTGGCGTCGCTAGAAACTCTAGTTTATTCTTTTTTGCGGCAAGCTAGAAACCCTAGTTGATCGGGCCAAGCTAAGCTAAGTCGGATCGTTGCCACATAATCCCTCCGTTTTTCGGTAGACTAGTTATGAACGTTTACATAAAAAATAAGCTGGAGAATTATGATTGGTGTTTAGGGAAGGAAGGGGCCTGGGTTCGTAACTAGTCAATGTAAGTCTGTGTCGCGCAGCGAACCAACCTGTGGTTGGATGGTTAGAGGGAATGTAGTATCCCGGTCCACGGGGTTCAAATCCTGCTGCTCGCATTTATTCCTGGATTTATTTCAGGTTTTCGGGCGATGCGTATTCAGTGGTAGGAGACGTTCCCGTCGACGACGTGGCACTTACGGCGACTTCATAAATTTCAAGATGACATGCCGGCTCAGTCTTTCGGAGGCGCTCATATGGGTAGGGTGTGCATGTGTGTGTTTATAGGGGTGAGTGTATGCGCGTGTATATGAGCGCTTGTGTCTGTACTGATGTTCAAAAAAAGTCGGTGTCGCGCATGCACACGTCCTTGCACCAAAACACAAGGTCCACGCATGCACGGTTCGTAACTAGTCAACGTCACTATGTTGAAGAATTTGCTGCACCGCCGAAAGTGAGGGGTGCCCTAGGCACTTATGCCACTGCGAGGTCGATGGTTTGACCGTGGCAAGCACTTGTCGTCCAGGATTCGTCGGAAACCCCTTGGATTTTCTTCCTCATTGGCTACCCGACATCTTACCATGCTTGCACACCTTTGTCGGTCATCCTCACGCGTTGATGGCCGCTAGTTAGGGCTCAAAGCTGCCGGCCGCTGGTAGACCTCCACCACCTTGCAATTGTTCGAAGTTTTGCCTAGGTTATTTATTATTTTTTGGTTTTTTTTGTCTCGTTTTGCTTTGTCCAATTCAATTGACTAGATTCGTTTCAATTGAAGATGAACATGCTGAGAGAGATGATCTTTGAGGACTCATCGTTATCCAAGGACTTAGTGGTCGGACGAGTTTGATCGACGGCGATGAGGGAGATGGAGGTGAGAGATGGTAGCGGTGCTAGCAACCCTAGTTGGCCGGGCCAAATCCGGCTTTCCCATGCACGTCATGGTCCAGCTAATTTTATTGATAGATGAACGGAAACGGAGGGGGGTAGGGGGTAGGGGGGCGGGCAAGGGAGTACTATTTACACCATGAAATCAAGGTAATAGCTGATTCATGTATATATGTAGCACATGAGCTTTAGTATCGATCCACAAACATATACACATGCAGAGACAATGAAAATGATCTAATCTGGATAGTTTCCCGTGCACATATACAAGGCGTGCGGTACCCCATGCGCAGTAATCTTCAAAGTACATGGCTGAATGATTGATGAAGTCACATCGATTAATAACTACATGGGTATGCAAAAAAAATATTTACCAACTAACTCTCAAAAAAGATAGTAACTAATATGCGTATGCAAAATCGATGGCCATACGAGTAGACCGGATCGTGTCACACATTAAGCAGCTAGCTAGCTTCTCCTCATGCCAGTCCACCACCTCCACCTGTAAACATCCTCCTCCTTCACCTGCTTCGGCGACGGCTTGACGTCCTGGTCGAGGCGGTGGTCCAAGAGGTCGATGTACTGGTGCTCGAACCACTGGGGGTTGCGGCCGAAGCACTTGCGCAGGCCTCACTGGTGGAAAAACAGGCTTCCGTCCAGCCCCATAAGTCGCGAAGCTGTAGGAACCGCGACTAATGGGACCTTTAGTCGCGGTTCTGGAGGTGAACCGCGACCAAAACCTGGGCCCAGGGCGCTCGGTGGCCAGCTGGCGCCGCGTGAGGTCTTTAGTCGCGGTTTGCCAGGACAACCGCGACTAAAGGTTTTCGAACCTTTTTAGTCACGGTTTGCCAGGCCAACCGCAACTAAAGCCCCTCCCTATATATACCCATCCAGCAGCCAACACTTAGCCATTTGGAGCCATTCTCTTCACAAGTGGGTGTAGGTTTGCTTTTGGTTCCTCTTATGCACATAAGGTGTTTGATGAAATGCCCCAAGAGCATGAAACAAACATGACATGAAGTGTTGGAGCCACACTCCTCGATCGCGGTTAGCAACTTGATGAACCTTTGATGTGTCATTGATAAAATATGCATGTGTGTAGTTCATTGTTTAATTTATATTGTTTGTAGCTAGTTAGTTTAACAAATGCATGATGGTTAATTATATATTTTATATTATAATAATGCAGATGAATCGGCAATGGATGTACGGTAACCGACTCTCCGGCGAGTTCACTACGGGTTTGAAAGATTTCCTCGTAGTGGCTAATGCGAACAAGCGGGGATTTTGTTATCTGTCCATGTGTTATCTGTAAGAATCAGAAGGGTTACTCTTCCTCAAGAGATGTTCACATGCATCTGCTTCGGCACGGTTTCATGCCAAGCTATAATTGTTGGACCAAGCATGGAGAAAGAGGGGTTATAATGGAAGAAGATGAAAAAGGGGATGATTTCATCGATGAAAGCTATCTTGCTCATTTCGGTGATACTTTCATGGAGGATCTGAAGGTGAAGGGAAGGTGAAGAAGAGGCACGTGATGATCCCGTTGATGATCTTGGTCGGACCATTGCTGATGCACGGAGACGCTGCGAAACTGAAAAGGAGAGGGAGAATTTGGATCGCATGTTAGAGGATCACAGAAAGGCGTTGTACCCGGATGCGATGATGGTCTGAAAAAGCTGGGCTGCACTGCTGGATTTGCTGAAATGGAAGGCAGAGGCAGGTGTAGCTGACTCGGCATTTGAAAACTTGCTGAAAATGTTGAAGAATATGTTTCCAAAGGATAACGAGTTGCCCGCCATGACGTCTGAAGCAAAGAAGGTTGTCTGCCCTCTAGGTTTAGAGGTTACGAAGATACATGCATGCATCAATGATTGCATCCTCTACCGCGGTGAATACGAGAATTTGAATGAATGCCGGTATGCACGCATTGCGTTATAAGATCGAGGCGATGACCACGGTGGCGATGTTGAGGGCGAAACCGGGAAGAGGGTTCCGCCAAGGTGATGTGGTATGCTCCTATAATACCACGGTTGAAACGTCTGTTCAGGAACAAAGAGCATGCCAAGTTGTTGCGATGGCACAAAGAGGACCGTAAGTCGGACGGGGAGTTGAGACACACCGCAGATGGAACGCAATGGAGAAAGATCGACAGATGGTTCAAAGATTTTGCAGCTGACGCAAGGAACATAAGATTTGCTCTAAGTACGGATGGCATGAATCCTTTTGGCGAGCAGAGCTCCAGCCATAGCACCTGGCCCGTGACTCTATGCATCTATAACCTTCCTCCTTGGTTGTGCATGAAGCGGAAGTTCATTATGATGCCAGTGCTCATCTAAGGTCCGAAGCAACCCGGCAACGACATCGATGTGTACCTAAGGCCATTAGTTGATGAACTTTACAGCTGTGGGGTGGTGTCCGTGTGTGGGATGAGCACAAACAAGAGGAATTTGACCTCTGGCGTTGCTTTTCGTAACCATCAACGATTGGCCTGCTCTTAGTAACCTTTCGGGACTGTCAAATAAGGGATACAATGCATGCACGCACTGCTTACATGAGACTGAAAGTGTACATTTGCCAAATTGTGAGAAGAACGTGTACCTTGGGCATCGTCGATTTCTTCCGAAAATTCATCCAGTAAGAAAGAAAGGCAAGCATGCGGAACGCACTGGTGCTGAGGTATTTGATATGGTCAAGGATTTGAAAGTCATCTTTGGAAAGGGTCCTGGCGGACAATCAGTTCCGAAGGGAGCTGACGGGCACGCAGCCATGTGGAAGAAGAAATCTATATTCTGGGAGCTAGAATATTGGAAAGTCCTAGATGTCCGCTCTGCAATCAACGTGATGCACGTTACGAAGAATATTTGCGTGAACCTCCTAAGCTTCTTGGGCGTGTATGGGAAGACAAATGATACAAAGGAAGCACGGCAGGACCCGCAACGTTTGAAAGACCACGATGACCGGCATCCGGAATGGTTTCAAGGTCGTGCGGCTACGCTCGACCAAAGAAGAGAAGGTCATCTTTTTGAATGCCCGAGCAGTATGAAGGTCCCGTCTGGATTCTCGTCCAATATAAAGGGAATAATAAACATGGCGGAGAAAAAGTTCCAAAACCTGAAGTCTCACGACTGCCACGTGATTATGACGCAATTGCTTCCGATTGCTTTGAGGGGCTCCTGCCGGAAAATGTTCGAGTAGCCATTGTGAAGCTATGTGCATTCCTCAATGCAATCTCTCGAAGGTAATCAATCCAGAAGTTCTACCACGGTTCTGAGCGATGTGATCCAATGTCTTGTCAGTTTCGAGTTGGTGTTCCCGCCATCCTTCTTCAATATTATGACGCACCTCCTGGTTCACCTAGTCGAAGAGATTTTCGTTCTCGGTCCTGTATTTCTACACAATATGTTCCCCTTGAGAGGTTCATGGGAGTATTAAAGAAATATGTTAAGTAACCGTGCTAGGCCAGAAGGAAGCATCGCCAAGGGCTATGGAAATGAGGAGGTAATTGAGTTTTGTGTTGACTTTGTTCCTGACCTTAAGCCGATTGGTCTTCCTCGATCGCGGCACGAGGGAGACTAAGTGGAAAAGGCACGATCGGAATGAAATCAACGATATGTATGGACGGCCATTCTCTGGTGAAGCACACCACACTGTCTTGACCAATTCCAGCTTGGTGGCTCCGTGCTTTGAGAAACACAAGAATATTTTACGTTCGACAACCCGGGAAGCCTGAATCCTGGATTAGGAAGGCCCACATGGAGACTTTCGGCAGTTGGTTGAGAAAACATTTAATGAATGACAATGATGTTGTAGATCAGCTGTACATGTTGGCCCAGACACCATCTTCGACTATAACGACTTTCCAAAGTGCGAGATAAATGGGAATACATTTTACACGATCGCCCAAGATAAAAGAGCACCAACCAAAACAGTGGTGTCCGCTTTGATGCAGCAACCAAGAATGGGCAAGAGGTCACATATTATGGTTACATAGAGGAGATATGGGAACTTGACTATGGACCCTCCTTTAAGGTCCCTTTGTTCCGGTGCAAATGGTTCAAGCTAACAGGAGGTGGGGTAAAGGTGGACCAGCAATACGGAATGACAATGGTGGATTTCAACAATCTTGGTTACCTTGACGAACCATTCGTCCTAGCGAAAGATGTCGCTCAGGTTTTCTATGTGAAGGACATGAGTAGCAAACCGAGGAAAGCGGAAAGATAAGAAAAGCGATCAGTACATCATGCGATGATCCAAAGCGCCACATTGTTCTTTCAGGGAAAAGAAACATCGTGGGAGTGGAGGACAAGACAGACATGTCGAAGATTATAATATGTTTGCTGAAATTCCGCCCTTCAAAGTGAACACCGACCCAAGCATTAAGTTAAATGATGAGGATGCTCCATGGATACGGCACAATCGTAAGCAAGCAGGGACACAAGGGAAGAAAAATGATGTGTAATAATTTATTGTACCAAACTTTGTTGAATGGATCATGTGAATTATATTACCCGTGATGTGTTTGGTGTCCATTATCGAATGATTCGAGATACCACTGATGATACATGAAATATGGAGAGATTTAGTCATACTCATGCCTAGGCGTATAATATGCATACTAGTCTACTTCAAAGCAGACGACGTCGTAGTACTGGTAGTCGTCGCCTTCTAAGTTGCCGCCGCCGTAAATGCCGCTGTAAGCCGTCGCCGCCGTCGCTTGCCGTCGGGCGGCGCCGTGGCTCGAACTGAGGGTAGCGCAGGCGGGGATATCGCCGGCCGTGATGTAGTCCATGACGCTCTGCAGAGTCCGGCCATACCACCATAGCCGACGGCCGGCCTCGTGGAAGTTCCCAGGAGGCAGACCGTCCTCCTCATACCTGGCGAGCGCCCTCTCACGCCGATTGATGAAGAGTGGGTGCGGTGGAAGCCATGAGAAAGTGATGAGAGATTGTAGAGATGTGATAATGCTGGCCAAGCCGGGCTACATATATGTAGTGAGAAATGGCGGGAAAAATGGGAGCGGGAAGACAGGAGGCGGGAAGAAAGTGGCGGGAAGAAAGAGGCGGGAAGACAGGGAAGAAATGGCGGGAAGAAGAGGAATCGAGCTGGTCATCTAACCTTTAGTCCCGGCTGGTTGGTGCAACCGGGACTAAAGGTTAGACAGACGCGTGGGTAGCGCCTGACGCCTTGTCGGAGGAACAAGACAAAGCGAAGCGGCGCCGTGCCTATAAAAGGAGCATCGTCTGTACGCGAAGGATAGAGGCGTGAAGAACAGTAGGAAGACTGGCGGGAAGAACTTGTGGGAAGACAGAGGCGGCCGGGAAGAACTTCTCTGAATTTTTGATATATTATTTGTATTTTTAGAATTTTGAAATGAATTAGTTCTATTTTTCTGAATTTTTGATATATTATTTGTATTTTTAACATATTGAATTGAATTAGTTTTATTTTTGACATATTATTTGTATTTGCCTCGTAGGGTTTGGAGACGGTTCGTAGATACAAACGACGTAGAACATTATACGCAACACAAAATACACCAAAAAACAACTCAAAAATAAATAAAACAAATAAAAAAGCAAAAAAATTAAGAAAATAAAAAAGCCCTCCTACTAGGCCACAGCGGCCTGCATACGACTAGAAACTCAACCTTTTGTTGGGCGGGATGCAGGCCACTTAAAGACCGAGTAGGCCCACATGGCAGCAATGAATTGGTAGGCCCAGTGGGCCTGCTTGGGAGAGGAGCTCGAGAGCTACCGCCTGGGGCTTATAAACCAGTGCGGTAGCCCTTCGACTAGCAAGGTGGGACTAAACCGCCAAAAACCCTTTAGTCGCGGTTGGGCGGGCGACCAGCGACTAAAGGGTACCTTAATCATGGGTCTCGCCGCCAACCGCGACTAAAGGGGCTATAAATCTGGGCGGGATTCTCGTCTTCTCCGATTCCCTTTGTTCGTCTCTGCCAGCGCCCTCGGCGCGCCCGCCGTCGCCCTCGCCCTCGGCGCCGCCCGCCGTCGCCCTCGCCCTCGACGCCCGCCCGTCTTGCCGCCTCGCTTCGCCTCACCTCGCCTCTCCGTCCCCTCCCTGGCGCCCGGCACCTCCTCGATCCGTCTTTGGAACGAGGGCATGACCCTTGGCGCTCCGTCGCCGGCGCCCGTTCAGTGCCGCCACGCCGCTGCGGCTCACGCCCTCGGCCGCGCCCGGCCTCGTCACCGTCGCCTCTCCGCCTCTCCTCGACACCATGGCGCCCGAGGCGATGCCGCCCCCATCGCCTTCGCCCGTCACCCCGCCGCTTCGTCGGGCCTCGCCCGTTCCGGCCGGCGGCCTCTGCAGCCTTCAGCGCTCGGGCTGAACCTACGACCGAGCAACCCCATGGCCATCGCCTCGCCACACCTCCCCGATCGCTTGCTTTCATGGCGCCCCGGCGCGCCCACACGACCGGCCTTGTCGCGGGCTTGGCTGGCCTCGCCCGGGCGCCCATGCCTGCAACGCCCTTGCGCCCGTTAACCCACGTGGCCTCCTAGGCCACTTACCAGTGGGGCCCCCCTGTTAAAAAAAGAACAAAAAGAAATATGTATAAATAAAAATTAAAAATGATAATAATTAAAAGTAATTAATTAATTAATTAACTTAATTAATCCTGTTAATTAACCTAATTAACTTATTAACTAATTAAACTGTTAATTAGTGTTAGTCAGTGACAACCGGGACCCATGTGCTAGTTTGACCAGTCAAACAGACTGTTGACAGACCTTGACATCGCCGAGCGTACCGTACTGACACATCCATGTACATCACGTTGCCTGTGCAAGTCTACTTCGCATCATCGCCGGCGCCCATGCATGCCATCCCGGCGTTGATCCAAAATCAGTGGACCAGCAAAATCTCGAACTGCCCTGAGCAAAATCAGTGGACTTTGAGAAGCGCGATGAGCAACAACGGTCAACGGCCAGCTAGTATGCACTAGTACTATAGATTCCAAAGGAGGGATTAGGAGCAACATCGTCCCGATGGGGAGCAATGCAACTAGTAGTAGTAGTCGATCTAAATCCTCGTTGGCAATTGGAAACCGTTTCCAATCATTAGGAGCAACAGACGCTACCTGTATTTTTTTTACCAAACATTTTTTTTACCAAAGTTTCTTACCAAAATGACATTCGTGAAGACGTGGTTGTCTGTTGTCTTCGCCTCCCTCTCCGTGTGTGTTGTCCTCGCCTCCCTCTCCGTGGCCGTAAATGCTGCCGCCCGTCTCGCGCTCTACCGCGACACCCTCTCCCACCCTTCCTCGCCCCTCCTTTTGCCACCGCCCTTTCGCCACCGCCACCGCCACCGCCCCTTCTTCACTTAATTAATTTGTTTTACTACATGTTTTCAGGACTGACATAAGGTCTGACAATACTGCTGACCCTATTATGTACAACTATCCTCCGGACGGTGAAGCACATATGTTCGGCATCATAACCGGCGATATTCAATATGTGCCGACCGGAGAAGAAGAAGATGATATCTCTTCTTATCTGAACCTTGACGGTGAAGATGAAGGGCGCCGTCAGCAAGATGATGCCGAACAAACGTCGATAAATGACGATCTTCAAATGGAAGTAGCAACCACCTCCGGCGCCGAGGTATATATATACATTGAGCCTCTGGTGATACAAACTAACTGATTTGAATAAATATGTGTGTACTAACTAACGCGACTCTCTTTCTTATTTTAGCCCTCGGCGGATCGTCGAAACAATCGATGCGTCGTCAAAGCGTGGCGCAACCAAGACGATGAAACAAGGAGAAACATGCACCATCGAGGTTGTCGACAGTGCAACGGCAGGCAGCTGGAGCCCCGCAAGAACGCCACCAAGTTTGTCAGCCAATGCGGAGCCATTGTTAGAGACAACGTCTCGATCACCGTCGTGAGTGGAATGAGCCAAAGAAGGCACGAATTGATGGTTTCACTTTTGTCGATAAGAGAACAAAAAGATTGCTTCAAGAAGCTTATGGAACATTTCGTTCTACCTCCGGAATACAACAAATTCGATGAGGAGGGTAACAAGATTGAGGAAAACAAGGAGAGGAGGAGGCTAGTCAAACAGTTCGCTCTTCATAAGATGGCCGACGCATTCCGGAAATTCAAGCAAAATCTAGCCCATGACTTTGTCAAGCAGAACAAGACTTCGGATTTCAAAGGACAATATGAGAAACTGAAACATGATTGGCCAGAATTTGTGAAGCAAAAGAAATCGGAGCAGTTCATTCAAATATCGAAAAAATAAGGAAAATGCGGCTAAGAAGGAGTACAATCATGTTATGGGGCCAGGAGGGTATCGCATTTGGGTGCCTAGGTTGGAGAAGATGGAGAACGAGCTGAGGCGCGAGGAATCCGTCCAGTGCGGAGGATGGGACCAAAGGGCCAAAAGCTGGTGGTACGGGCATGGGGAACGCTGAACCCGGAGGCAGGGGAGTGTGTTTACGGGGCAAATTAATTAAACCCACCCAAGCCCTTATTGACGCAATGAAGGATGCTCAACAGGGGAAGATCAAGTTCAACAGAGAACGGCAGCGGCTGACAAAAGCCCTCGGGAATCCTGAACACGGAGGGCGTGTACGAGGCATGGGGCACATTCCGTGGAAAATAGGGTTCCCCAAAGACGATGACCCGTCTGATTCTGAAGCCGTAAGAGAAAGATGGATCGGGAATCAGATGTTGTGGCGCGGTTGGCATCGGAAATGGATGTGATGAAGAAAACCATGAGTGTACTAGTAGCCAAAAGAGATGCAGCTCGGGTGCAGCATGAAGATCATCCAGCGGATCTCGGAAGCCAGCAGCGGAGAAGCAGCGTGGCTTCCACGGAGGCCCCACCGGCTGGTGCAGATGCACCGACGATCGAAATTACTGCACCGGAGCCTCTGGTGGTCGAAATTACTGCACCGGAGCCTCTGGTGGTCGAAATTACTGCACCGGAGCCTCCTCGCTACCCGTGGGCGATATAAAGGAGATGAAAGAATGTCATCTGTATTATCCTATCGGGAACATGTCCATGAAGGTAGCCATCGGCAGTGCTTTACCATGTTTACAGGAGCACTCCACCACAACAACCCCATTCAAGATGGCTATGCTCGTGTCACGGTGGAGGACATAGTCCAAGGGTTTGAGGACACGGAGATTGACATTGCTACACACCGAAGGGGAGAAAAGACTTGGAGATGTCAAGCGCCATTTCATTCTATGGCAAAAGAAGTTTATCAAGTTTCGAGGCGGCGCCAAGGACAACAAGTCCACCCCTACGGTGGTGGTGGTGGCGGTGGCGGTGGTGGTGGTGGTGGTGGTGGCGGTTCACCTACACCTCCGTCACGTCACCGACGCCGCCCCCGATCCACAACGTCCGGCGGGTGATCAGCCGCCGCCCCGATCCTCGTTCGGCGGGTGATCGACGCCGCCCCAATCCACCTCCGGCAAAGAAGCGAAGCAGTCCTGGATTATTAACCCGGACCCTTATGTACCTAAGACCACAAAGGTACGGAGCCATCATCAAGCCTCTCCCCACAAGGCCTTGGGAACGTAATGCCGAGGAAGTCGGCAGCGGCGGCTGCTGATTTGGAGAAATGGAAGGCGGACTGCAAGAAGAAAAGAGAGCCCGAGCCCAAGCCAAGATATTACGATGAGCAAAAGAAGTGGGCTAAGTCATTTTTGAGCACACCGTCCCAAGCCGCGAAGAATCTGCCTAACGACTATGCACGTGAACTTCGCAGGCAGGCACTCATGTTCAACGAGAACAAAGAGCGGAGAAGGCGAAAGTAAAATAAGCGGAAACAAGTTGCCCAGCTCGGGGAACAAAGTAAACAATCGATTGCCCGCTTATAGTGGAAGCCTTCGTCCGGATGCCCCGAGATCATACAAGCTGCGACAGACATGGATTGATGTAACGAGTGCGGAGAACAAGCGGCCAACTTAGGTATTACTCTTCGTGAACTGTTAGGCCTTGATGAGGCGCCCGATGAAGGAGGTAGTAATTACATATGTCAAGAATGGGCCTCTCGTCGAGCCTCAAGAGGAAAATGATCTACCTCCACAAATGAAAGGTCTGCTGAAATGGTACAAGGGTTACATAAAAAATAAAACGCCAAAGAATATATTTATGCGGAAGTTAGACATGAGCATCACTTCAAACATTACTATGTACAAATTGAACTGAGTGAATTGTTCCAGCTTTTCAATCTGCTTGAGCTCGACAAATCTATCATCGGTTGCTACGCTCGTAAGTGATTTATTAATTTCTACCCCATCTCGTTCATATTGCCTGCACTATATATATGTCCTAACTATATTGTTGTGTCCGCTATTATACATGCAGAATGAAGATTAAGGAATGCAGAGTAAGGAACATCCATGATGTTGGGTTCATTGACCCACACATCGTTAATGGACATGTGTTGGAGCGTCACCCCGCCGACGTGGAGGCAGACCTGTGGCAGTTTCTTACAAAGCAGGAACTCAAAAGTGATATTCTATTTCCTTACCATTTTGGGTGAGTGTTTCTGTCTTGAGCACATTCTCTTTTGTTTACTCCATGCATGGTATGTGGCCGGCTAATCGATGAGTTATGCATGACGTATTGTGCATGTATCGTGTCCGCAGGTTCCACTGGATTCTGCTAGTAATTAAAGTTAACACCTAAGAATGTCTAAATCCACGACTCTCTGAATATGGATCCAACGCTTTTGGGCGACATGATAAGAATTCTGCAGCAGTAATTATTTTCATTCATTTGCGCTCTATATCGATCGGCCTTGTTCGTTCATTTCCTAATATCAAGTAACTAATAACTCTCTTGTTCATTTAATTTTCTTTTGCCTCGTAGGGTTTGGAGACGGTTCGTAGATACAAAGGTCGGTGAATTCAAAAAAGCTAGAATTCAAAAGGTCAAAGCCTAAGAATGCTGGGATATTCAGCCACCGGAGACCAATCTATGTGGATACTATGTTCAGAGAAGATCCGGAGATACACCTCTGAGCGGGTTCCGAGTGATACCAATGCTCGGAGGAATAGCCTCCGGATGATGCTTAGTCCGTAAGCTCGCTTCCGACCACTTCAAAAGGAACTAGCTGGATGGTTCAACAGGGAAGTCCTCCATCCTAAAGGAGAACACTATTACGAGGACGTAGAACTTTATATGCATTAAATCATGTATGGAAACTTGTTCAAAATTGTATATGGTCATCCGATGATATTGAATATATATTGTATATTCCTTTTGAATTCTTTTTGGTTCTAATTTCAAATTTATTTGAAATTGTACATTCATATGCATGTATGTAGTACCGTAGAATATATGAAACTCCTTCAAAATTAAAATAAAGCACAAAAGAAATAAAACAATACAAATTAAATAGAAAACAGGTTTAGGGGGGCTAAAACCCTAAACCTGTGGCGTACTAATCGCGGTTGGCGAGAAGAACCGCGACTAAAGGTCCTCCGCTTGACAACCGCTTTGGCGCCCACGTGGACGGGCCGATAGACGCGGTTCTTAAGCAGCAGCGACTAAAGGTGGGGGGCTTCAGCCGCGCTTATTTCGCCGCGGTTGCGCAACCGCGACTAATGGCAGTTGCGAACCGCGACCAAAGGCCTTTTTTCCACCAGTGCCTTAGCATCGACGACGCACTTGGCTGGGTCGGCCCGCGACATGATCACGTCGGGGTGGCACTGGCTTATCGCGGTCATGAACTCGTCGAGGCACCCGCCATTTTCCATGTGGTGGTTGACCAAGTTCACGTCGCTGGTGTAGTTTATGAAGGAAACGACGCTCCCCATGGCCGCCGGCGTTAACTGATGTAGAAGTAGTATAACTAATCTAGGGTTTGTCTACGCATCGATCGATATCTGCTAATTAGATAACGCATGCAGGCCCACTATATACGTAGCACGATCGGTGCAGATCCGATACTTGCGGTGCAAGGAATACCCTGCAGAGCTTTATACTACTCCTATAATTAGCTAGTAGTATGCCAGATACCTATGTAATTTTCCATATTTTCTGTTTTGAAGCTAACTACTCCCTCATTCGTGCGTTTTTGGGGCAACTACTCCTTCCGAGATACACGTCATAACAGAGATGGACCCACGATCTCCAATATGCCACTTTGCCCACTGTTTTTTAGGCTCAATTTTCCATTTAGAACAGATGCCCACATACGTGCACATACACTCATCCTTAAGAATGCACACACGCACACCTTACCCTAGTGAGCACCTCCAAGGCACTTAGTCGATAAAACATATTGAGATTGACGAAGTCATAACATGCACCTTTGTTATCGACAAAAATGCCCCCTCCCACTAAACGAATATCACCGGAAACCTTGAAATAAATCTCTCACCTTGGTTGCTGAGAGATTTTGTACAATCATCGGACACGAAGGAACTAAGAACAATGGACTTGTTATAGGTGTCGTGGACATATAGAAAAGCTCCAGAACTAAGAGAGGAAGAAAAATCAATTCTGAAGTAATTTGTCTGAGCCATCACGCTGTATGATTATAGGACATGCATGCAATGCAGGTAAGATCTGTCGAACATAGTCACTAGCGATGCTTAATAAGCACAGCTTAGCTTCTCCTCATGCCAGTCCACCACCTGAACCCGTCACGTTCTTCTTCCTTTACCAGCGATGGCGACGGATTGGTGTCCTGGTCGAGGCCCTTGTCCATGCGACGAAGGTACTGCTGCTTGAACATGGCGGCGTTGCCGGCGAAGCACTTGCGCAGTGCCGCGGTGGCCTTGATGCATGCCTTAGCGTCGACAATGCGGCCAGCAGCGTCGCCTCGCTCCTGCATGAACGCCTCGGGTGGACTGGGGTGGCACTCTTGCATAGCCGTGACGAAGTCCTCGCTGCACCCGCCATTGATCACGTGATGCACGACGACCCTTTGGTCGCTCATGACGCTGGACGCCGCCACTGCCTGCGGTACGATGACATCCGCTGCCTTCGGTATGATGACATCCGCTGAATCTTTGGCTATTGCTTCGACTATCGTACGCCAGATCCCCATGGCGCTAGTAAGGGTTGACGAGGAGATCGATAGACCGATCGATGGGCCGTGTTGCTATAAATATAGTTTGGCTACTGTACCGCCTTGGATGGAGTACGTTTCTTGATTTTCCAAAACCTCGACCAGACGTATCAGCTTGGATCACACATGCATGTGGTACGTACTAGTAGTACGTGTCGATCGTCACACCGTACGTTACTAGCCTTTTCTTTCGGGTCAAGTATAAACTAAAAAAAACTTGCCTTATTTTAGAATAACTTGCCTTTTCTTTTTATCTACTCTTTTTTTTTTTGAGAAAATTCTTTTTGATCTACTGTATAACCTTCAGAGGTACATGTCATATTCCCACAAAAAAGAGGTACATGTCGTAACAGGTATAGATTTATCAACTGATCTAATTGTTGGTAATCTTCTACTTATCTTCCCTACGAATCGAGCAGTGGGGCCCGGAAAAATCCAATTAAATGATGCCATGTCATCCTGTGCGTAGCCTACGTATAAATCTACCGCAAGTCTAACATTGCTCCCCAAGTAATGTACAGAAAATCCCCGCAAAAAAAAGTAATGTATAGAAAATTTAAAAAATTGCAACGTTATGAGAATGTTTTGTAGCACAACAATGTAATAAATCGCCTACCCAATCTTAACATTTTGCTACTAGTACTAGGAAAAGTGTCTGGGAAAAGAGGCAAGGAATACCCCCACAAGTACCATGGCAAGCGGCAAAGTTCCTCACCCTCTTTTTGAGCTTCTCCAGTGGTTTCTGTCCGGGCAGGAAATTGCCACCCAACCGGATCCAGCAAACACAACCCAAATGTCCGGGCTTTTCGGCACCCCAATATGCAGCACATATGTGGAGCGGATATAGGGAGCCCAAACGCGTCTGCCACATAGGATGTGGCACACTATGGCCCACAACGACCCCACTATTACCCCACCGCCACACGAAACCTTTGTCAAAGTCCATACTCGATCGCTCTGTTTTCATTCTCAATCTCCTCCCTTCACGTGCCCTCTTGCCACCATGGCTGGCTCTGGCAAACACTTCGGCAATATCTCTGGTAATGAGTCTGATCCCATCGACTAGGGAAGGCACTTGAAGGAGGACATGTCTGTATGGCGAGGAGATGCACTATGCATTGCCATCCAGTGTTCGCGGGTGGAGACTGGAGGGAGCTCGAACTCCGCGCAATCCATGCCATCCCCGGCGGCCCGGCCACACAATGTAGAGAGGGGTGGTGGAGGCTGGCTCCACCCACACACATGTGAGAACCGCGCTTGTCAATCCGGAGGAGCAGCTACTATGTGATGTCCTTCCCTGGTTGCTAAACATGGCGGAGGCAAACACGAGGTGCCTTCGCCATAAGGAACTCGAAGGTGCTCTGCCTTGGTATCAAAGCGTCGGAGCGCCTCTCGACGCAAAAGGGGACTTCATGCCGGCATCATCTCATCGTTGTCGGATAGGAGTACGACGAGAATGGGCGAGGACCACACACCTTCAGCTGTGGATGCCTATATACCGCATGTCCGGTGACCGCAAGGGGAAGGGCCGGGAGAGAAAATGGTGATGTCTGCCACCCTGCTCTGCCTATCTTGTTTATTTTGCATATATTTAATCTATCCGGTGATAAACTATGTCCGACCAACTTTGTCCGATGGTGAACTCTATCTATTGAGTCGGATTGTGCTATATATATGTTTGATCTACGTTGCACTATTTACAGGGACGGAGCTGCTTGGTAAGCATTGGGGTCAATTGACCCCAATGAAATTATAAAATCCTTCATTAGTTTAGTACTAATAACTATTCATTTATGAAAGATGACCCCACTGTCATAGACATGACCCCATCAAACTTTTTTTCTAGCTTCGTCCATGACTATTTACCTATGTAGTCCATTGTATGGATTTAGGGGGTGGGTGTCCGAGGAGCACGCCAGTTCGCAAGTGATACGTCTCCAACGTATCTATAATTTTTGGTTCTCCCATGCTATTATCAATTTTGTATATTTTATATACATTTACAAGCAACTTTATATCATTTTTCGGACTAATCCTATTAACTTAGTGCTCAGTGCCAATTGCTGTTTGTTTTGCTTGTTTTTGACTTTGCAAAATATTAGTACCAAACGAAGTCCAAATGCCACGTAACTTTTTGAAGATTTTTTTCTGACAATAAAAGACCCTGGAAGTTACTGGAGGCCATAAGAGGACGAAGGAGCGGCCCACTAAGCACCAGGGCACCCTAGGGGCTTCTGGCACGCCTGGTGGGTAGTCGGGCCCACAAGCCTCCGTTTCAACTACCTCCGCCTCTATAAATACTCAAAAATCCCAAAACCTACGAGGGAGTACACGGAATACTTCTTTCGCTGCCGCAAGGTCAAGAACCACGAGATTCAATCTAGAGGTCTTTTCTGGCACTTTGTTCGAGGGGGAAACGATCACGGAGGGGTTCTTCATCATCCTTGCTTCCCCTCCGATGATGCGTGAGTAGTTTACCATGGACCTATGGGTGCATATTTAGTAGCTAGATGGCTTCTTCTCCCTTGTTGATCTACAATACAATGTTCTCCTCGCTGTTCTTGGATATCCATTTGATGTAATGACTTCTTGTGATGTGTTTCTTCGGATCCGATGAATTGTGAGTTTATGATCAGATCTATCAATGAATTTTATTTGGGTTTTCTCTGAACTCTTTTATGCATGACTATTATAGCCTCGTATTTATTCTCCGATTTATTGATTTGGTTTGGCCAACTAGATTGATTTATCTTGTCTTGCAAAGAGGTGTTTTGTGATTGGTTCGATCTTGCGGTGCTCAGTCTCAGTGAAAGAAACAGGCATGACAAGCATGTTTCGTTGCTATTAAGGGTAACAAGATGGATTTGTTTCATCTGTGAGTTTATCTTGTCTACGTCTTGTCATCTTGCTTAAGGCGCTTCTCCGTTCTTTTATGAACTTAATACACTAGATGCATGCTGGATAACAGTCAATGTGTGGAGTAATAGTAGTAGATGCAGAATCATCTCAGTCTACTTGTCTTGGAAGTGATGCCTATATACATGATCAATGCCTTGAATATCTTCATAATTATTTACTTCTCTATCAATTGCACAACAGCAATTTGTTTGCCCGCCGTATGCTATTTTCTCGAGAGAAGCCTCTAGTGAAAACTATGCCCCCCGGGTCTATTTTCTATCATATATTAAAACCAAAAATACCTTGCAGCAATTTCCTTTTATTTATTTTAATTTGTATTTTTCTCAGATTTATCTATCAAAACCTATACAATTTCATCTTGCTCGTAACCTTGAGGGATTGACAACCCCTCTACGCGTTGGATTGCAAGTATTTGTTATTTGTGTGCATGCGTTGTTTACATAGTGTTGCTTGGTTGGCCTACTGGATCGATAACCTTGGTTTCATAACCGAGGAGAATACTTATCTCTACTGTGCTGCATTATCCTCTCCTCTTCGGGGAAATCCCAACCCTGCTCACAAGTAGCAGCAAGGACAAAAAGGAGGTGACTGGTCACTATCTATGCACGTATAGGGGGTCATATTTGGCAATCGAGGTTGTAGTTGCTCCTATTTTGCGGGAAGATCTTCCAATCTATTCATCAGACATCATGGCAGTACATAGAACACGAGAAGTACCAAATTTACATCCATGTCCGTAGACCATCTAGCGACGTACAATCACTGTAGCGAGAAGAAGACTCAATGTCGTCATTGCCCCTCCCTCACCGGAGGTGGGAAAACCTTCTTGTCGCCGGGTTGAAGTGAATACCATGACCAGTCCCCAGCACGACGACAGCAGCCCCCTGAGTGCTCTCGTCGGCAGCGGAGGCGGCCGGCTGCGAGCCCCGTCTCATCCTGATGATATGAAAAAATCGGGCGGCGCATGGGAGTGAAGGAAGCAGAGGTGATTTCTCTGGTGTTTTTGATCTAGGCGCTCGCTGCCAACAAGAAATGGGAGGTAGGGGAAGGAATGAATGAGTGGAGCAGAGGCTCATGCGGGGGGATAAGGAAAAGAAAGGGATGAGCGGTGGTGGGCCAGGCGGACTGCACTAGAGACGTGGGCACGTGGGCAAACCAGGCACCGTTTGATTAAAAGAAATCATGCGACTCACGCGACCGGCGGAGCGTTCGGCCGGCGGTGCCGAACACAAACGTTTACCAATTTGTAATGTATGGATTCGAGGTGGACGTTTAAGGGAGCATGATTGTGGGCAAGGGCAAATAGGAAGTGATTGGTCACTATCAGGAGACACGTCCAGATGTGTCCGCAAACGTACGTATAGGGGGCCACATTTGACAATCATGTTTCATAAAGAGTTCAGGATCGCAGTGCGTTGTACGCAAGTAAGAATATGTATGGTTCACATCGGAAACACAAGGAGTAAACAAATAAAACTATATGCCGAAAGAAATAGTAATGGTATCTAATACTCCCTCCGTTCCTAAATAGTTGTCTTTCTAGAGATTTCAACAAATGACTACATACGAAGCAAAATGAGTGAATCTACACTTTAAAACATGTTTACATACATCCGTATGTTGTAGTCCATTTGAGATGGCTAGAAAGACAAATATTTGGGAACGGAGGGAGTATAATGTACGGTTCACACATACATGCATGTGAGAAAGAAAAATTCCACCGTGTAATGGATCTAATCTAAGAGTACGAGTAATGCATGCATGTGTGAATAAGATCGCCAGATACGTTTGCTGAGAGTTTTGTACAATCATGAAACACGATGGAACCGTGGACATAGTGAAAAGCCCCAGAACTAAAAGAGAATGAAATTTCAATACTGAACTACACTAGAGTTACCGCTCTAATCGATTTATACGAACGTCCATGCATGTAAGATCGGTCGAACATTGTTACTAGTCATTCTTAAGCAACGCTTAGCTTCTCCTCATGCCAGTCCACCACCTGAACACGTCGCGTTCCGTTTCCTTGAATCTTGGGTATGATAACTTCCGCCGAATCTTCGGCTATTGCTTCGACTATTGTACGCCAGATCCCCATGGCACGTGTGAGGGTTTCGGTGGGGAGATCAATTGAACGATCGCCGCGTTGCTATGACATAAGTTTGGCTATTGTACGGCCTCGGATGGAGCACGTGTGTTGATATTCCAAATCCATGACGAGACGTATCAACTTGGATCACATATGCATGGTACGTACGTTGCTTGCCTTTTCTTTCGGGTCAAGAAAAAACTTGCCTTTAATATAAAAAGAAACTTACCTTTTCTTTCAGATCTGTAGTACTCGTATATCCTTCAGAGGTACGTGTCGTAACAGGTATAGAAAAATATATACGCCGTATATAAAGGGTTCGGGGGCGTACTTGCTAGCTTGACCTTATATTATAAACAAAAAGAAAAAGGAAAATCTGTCGCGAAGAAGCAGCCCAGTGCGGCGTCAAGAAGAAGCAATCAGAGGGCTGGCTGCAGGCCGCGATGTGACGCACACCATAGCAAACTCTATGTTTAGCGGTTTTCTTGCGAAATCACTAGTTAAGGAGTACTTCTTACGAAGATCACTCCAACTTCCTCAGGTTGCGACAAGTGGCGCTGCGCGTACCACTTGTCGCAACAGGGGAGTTTTCCTTTTTAAATGAGATCCGTTTATTCAAAACGTTTTATCTCTTAAACCGTGCATCCAAATCTCGAACCGCTTTCGCCGTTGGATTCGTCGCGCCGAGATCTTCAAAACTAGGTCTCATGTTGATAGATTTTGACGAACTTTTTTCCACGAAAAAACCAGACGAAAAAAATCGGACGAAAAACCAAATAAATGCCTCTGGCGAAAGCAAAACCGTGCCTCTCACGAAAGAAAAAAAACAAAAAACGCGTTTTTTCCCGTTTCCGAGGAGGCACGGCCGTGACTCGCGAAAGCACAACCGTGTCTCTCGCGGAAGCAAAACCGTGCCTCTCGTGAAAGAAAAAAAAACAGAAAATATGTTTTTTTTTGTTTCCAAGAGGCACGGCCGTGACTCTCGCGAAAGCACAACCGAGCCTCTCGCGGAAGCAAAAACGTGCCTCTCGCGAAAGGAAAAAAACAAAAAACGCGTTTTTTTCTGTTTCTAAGAGGCACGGCCGTGCCTCTCGTGAGAAGCACAACCATGCCTCTCGCGAAAACAGAACCGTGACTCTCGCGAAAAAATGCGTTTTTTTGCGCAAATTTTTTTTTTTGGGTCGAAAAGCTAGGATAGACCGGTGGAAAACCAAAACGTAAAAAAACCGTTTAAAAAGCCGAAAACGCGTGCAGAAAAATAAAAAAACAAAATCCGGAGGGAGCGTCCAGAGCGCGACATGTGGCGAATGGCTGAGAGCGTGCTAAGTGGCGCTGATCGCTGCGAGGCTCCCGAAGGAGCGCTCGGTAATTACTTGCTCCCGTCTTCTTGCTACCTTTATTTTAGACAAACTGCAAAGCTTTATTACGTCGTCACAATGTTTACAGGGACGAAATCAAGATCGTTGGGCTGGCCTAACCAAACAAGGCGGCCAACCCCGAGAGATAAAGCGTGCTTTGCTAGTTTGTGAGCCTCGATATTCGAGCTCCTAAATTCATGAATTATATTACAGACCTCAAATTCAGACCTCTGTTGTATGATTTCATGTGCAATAGCCCCGTAGCTTCCTTTGCTTGCTGTTGGGTGTCATCCACGACCACTTTACAATCCGAAGCAACATGAACCCTTCTGACATATATATCATCTGCCAATGCCAGGGCCTCCCTGATAGCGAGCATCTCCAAAGTGCCTGGATCTGAAAGATGGGAGAAAACCACCGCCGAAGCTCCCAAGAAGGCTCCATCTTGGTCTCTACTGATTGCTCCTGCTGCACCTCTCGCCCGGCCTACGGTGGCATCTACATTGATCTTGACCAATCCCTGTGGCGGTGGGATCCAGCTGTTAACTCGAGCTTGTGGCACCCTAACCCCAGTGACACTCGGCCTCTGGATGGCCTTGAGTTCAGCTATGTAGGAATCGACAAACCCCTTGATGGCATGAGGTGTCAGGAAGATATCCTCGTACATTGCCTTCCTTCGAGAGCCCCATATTTCCCATAGAGTGACGACGAAAGCAAGGAAATCATCCTGGTTAAGCGCTTCATGCATGACAAACAACCATCTTTTTGCGTTTTCCTCTATGCATGTGCTCATCTTGTCAAGGATCTCCTCTGACGCCAGCGCCCAAGTACTCCTGGATACCGAGCAATCCACAAGGGCATGGCGCCAGGTGTCAACCGCCCCACACAGACAGCAAGCTCGGGAGGTTGACATATTACGATGATGGAGTAGCGCTGCTGTGGGGACAGAATGCTTGGGGAGTCTCCATAAGAAGAATTTCAGTTTTGAGGGGACCTTGATCCGCCACAGTTCGGTCCAACCCTGGTCAGCGCCCGTGGAGTCCGAAGACGACCCCTCTTCATACAGCCATGCCTCGCGGCTGAGCTTCGTTTGTTGGATCATCCTGTATGCCGATCGCACGTTGAACGTGCCCTTCCTCTCCTCGGACCAAGCCCAAAAATCGTCAGTCTGTCGAGTACAAAGGGGTATTTGCAGTATGGCTGCTGCATCGATTGGTATAAACACCGTCCGGACTAGATCCTCCTTCCAAGATGATGTAGTATTATCTATCAACTCAGCTACTATAGTTGGAGGATTCTGCACTAGAGAAGTGACCGGCCTCTTCATGTTTGGTCTCGGCAACCAATTATCCTCCCATATCCTTGTCGATTCACCGTCTCCAATTCTGCGCACCAACCCCTGGACCATAATACCCCGGCCATAAAAAATGGCCCGCCAAATCTGCAAGGGGTGAGACCCTAGTGTTGCTCCAAAAATGTCCGAGTTTTCAGGATCCTCGCACTCACAGACAGTGGTTTTTGCAACATGCGCCAGGACTACCGTGCTAGAAGGGCCAAGTTGAACATCTCCATATCCCGAAAGCCAAGACCACCAAGGTGCTTTGGCAGGGTGACCACATCCCATGCCACCCAGCTCGGTTTTCGTTTCCCCTGCTTGCTTCCCCACCAGAATTGTTTGATTAGCGACGTAATACTTTCACATAGTCCCCGTGGAAGCCGGAAACAAGCCATCGAATAGACTGGAATTGCTTGAGCCACTGCTTTAATTAGTACCTCTTTCCCTGCTGAAGATAGTAGTTTTTTCATCCATCCTTTAACCTTTTCCCAAACTCGGTTCCTCAAATATTTGAAGGTCCCGTTCTTCGAGTGACCGACCTCCGTTGGCATTCCCAAATACCTGTCACTAAGGGACTTGTTATGCACATTCAGAACATTTTTCATATCATCTCTTACCGCTTGTGGGCATCCTCTGCTGAAGAAAATCGAAGACTTATCATGATTTATCCTCTGACCCGAAGCCAAGCAGTACGTTTCGAGCAGGTTTGATACCGCTACTGCCCCCTCATTCCCTGACTTAAGTAGCAGCAGGCTGTCATCTGCGAAAAGGAGGTGGTTAACGGCCGGGGCCGTGGATGCCACCTTAAGTCCAACGATATTTGATGACGAAGAACTGGTTTTCAGGAGGCACGAGAGGCCCTCCGCTGCGATTAAGAAGAGATAGGGGGATATCGGATCTCCCTGCCTTATACCTCTGCCCGGCATGAAATGATCAAGCCTTTCACCATTAAAGAGCACTGAGAAGGATACAGACCGCACCATGCCCATGATTGTTTTAATCCAGGGGGTGCAAAACCAAGCTTTCCCATGATTGCTTCCAAATAGTCCCATTCCAACCTGTCATATGCCTTCATCATATCGAGCTGAAGTGCACAAAAACTATTATCCTTAGCTTTGCTCCGCTTCATAAAATGAAGACATTCATATGCACTGATAATATTATCCATTATGAGTCTACCCGGTACGAAGGCCGATTGTTCCTCACAAATGATATCCGACAGAATTTGCTTGAGCCTGTTTGCAATGACTTTGGATGCAATTTTGTATAGGACATTACAAAGGCTAATAGGCCTAAATTGGGACAAGACAGTGGGGTTTGTTACCTTGGGAATCAGAACAAGGACGGTGTCATTTATGAACTCCGGGCTCTCCTCCCCCCTGACAATTCGCAACACTGCCTCAGTCACCTCTGTACCATAAAGCTCCCAGTGTCGCTGAAAAAAATGTGCCGGAAAACCATCCGGTCCTGGCGCCTTGGTCGGGAACATCTGGAATAAGGCTGCCTTGACCTCCTTGTTTGTGTAATGCGCACACAACAACTCGTTCATCTCCGAAGTTACTTTCCTTGGGACGCAGTTTAGGACAGCCTCCATGTTGCTTACCCCCTCCGTGGTGTATAAGCTCTTGTCGAAATCGTTCACCATGACCCTCAGTTCGTCCCGATCATCTGTGATTACCCCAACTGAGTTCTGCAGGGCCTTGATCATGTTCTTCTTGCGCCGGATGCTTGCACATAGATGAAAAATTTTGGTAGTCCTGTCTCCCGATGAGAGCCATTGAACCCTGGTTCTCTGCCTCCACATGACCTCCTCCCTATGGTACAATTCCACAAGCTTTTCATTGATTTTAAGTTCAACAGTGTTGGTGCTGTTCTGCTTGCGTCCGATCTCAGCTTTTCAAGTTCCCCCTTTAGCTGTTTAATCTCCTTGCGCACACTGCCAAAAGTGTCCTTATTCCATGGCCCTAGGTCTTGTGACACTACCGAGAGTTTAGCCCGGAGCTCTTCTAACCTGCTGGCTACCCCATTATTTGCCCATGTCTCTGCAATCTTGCTGCTCCATGACTCATGGCCCTCCCACATGACCTCGTACTTCAAAGTACTTTGCCGCTGGTTGTGTCGTTGTTCTCTGTTCAGATTCGCCAAAATAGGACTGTGATCGGACGTGGCTGCCACCAGATGCGTGAGGTCAGCCAAAGGGAAGCGGGCTTGCCACTCCACCGAGGCCAAAGCTCTGTCAAGGCGCACCCTGGTAAAGGATCCTCCCGTGACCTTCTTCTCAAAGGTCCATGGAATGCCAGTATAGCCAATATCTAGCAACATGCACACGTCAACGACATCTCTGAAAGCTTGGATCTGTGCATTGCTTCGCTGACCGATTCCCACGTGTTCTTCCGGACATAGCACTTCGTTGAAATCACCAACACACAGCCACGGGAGACTGCTCAAAGTTCTAATGTTTTTTAAACTGTCCCATGTGTGGTATCTCATGTGTGTCTGAGCTTCTCCATAAACTACAGTCAATCTCCATGGATCGTCACCCTGTTCAAGGACCGAGCAATCAAGGTGGTAATCAGAGTAACCCAAAATCTCGATATTTATTTCATTGTTCCAAAACAAACCAATGCCTCCACTCCTACCACGGCTACTAACTGCATAACTCTTATCATAACCGAGTGTTCCTGCTAACGCTTCTACCCTCGACCCTTCAAGCTGAGTTTCTACAATACACAAAAGGGTAGGGGCAAATTTCTTTGCGAATTCGCGAAGTTCACGGACTGTCGGGGCTTTGCCCGCGCCGCGACAGTTCCAACATAACACACTCATTGGGCTCGGCGGTGCCCGTCACTCGGGCCCGCCTGCTGTGTATCGATCTTGCTAAGAAAGAAAACTCTTGTTGCTGAAACCTTGTCTGTCTCCGGCACTGTCTTTGCTCTCTTTGGCTCTTGTATCGTGCTTGGACTCAAGACCACCGATGGATTGGGAGGAGGGGGTAGTGCAAGCATAGTCCCCTTTGTCACCTCTGAGTGCACCTCCAGGCCTTGATGCGGCGTTGGTTCCGATCCTCTCTTCTTGATATTCTCAGCATCATCCATCTCCATGTCTTGCTCGCTATACTCTTCCCCTTCTTCATACTGCTGGGAGCGTGAACGCCCGCCCCTGCCAGACCGTCCTCCTCTTCGACCCTCCGCGTCCGCGACCTCCTCCTGGGCCGCTGTCGTTCCTCATGACCCAAGACGCCCTGAGCTCCTTGAAAACGAGAGCTGACGGAGGTTGAATGCCTGTCCCGTGTTCCTTGTAAAGATGGCCCAACATACCACACACGGCGCACCAATCCGGTAGCTTTCCATACTTGACCTTGTAGATCTGTCGCTCGCCACCCCGGATCATGGATACAACATTCTTGAGGGGTTTTGTAACATCAATCCTCATCCAGACACGGTGGAAATTTCCCGTGAAATCATGTGACTGGCGTTCCGGCAAAAGAACCTCTCCAACCTTTGACACAAGAGAAGGAATCAGATGGGCATAGAGGATTGGTACATCATGTATCTAAATCCAGATGTCTATTGTGTCTAGCCTTACGTTTGATGGCTTCGTCACTCCATCGTACTCCTTTAGTATGACTACATCCCCCCGGAAGTGCCACGGTCCCTCGTGCATGACTCTCTCCCAATCCCCTAAACAAGAAAATTGGATGGTATAGAGATTGTCTTCCAGGGGCTTGAACTTAGCTTCTTGCGCGAGGTCCCAAGCCGCTCTCATGTTCCGAAAGAACCAATACTGACTGTAGGGTTTTTCAGAGTTTACCCTAGCGACTGCAATCCATCGTACTGCCTCCGGTGCATCCTTCTCGTCAAAAACCACGTCGTCTAGGTCTTCCTCCTTCAAGCCCAGCTCTTGCATCATCTTCTCAACATCCGTGACCCCCCTGAACTCGGGGATCCGCTAGCCGCCATGTTGAAACCCGAACCCGATATTAGCGATCAGGTTTCTGCAGGTACCCTATGCCCCGAACCTACCAGCCGCCAGCGCCCCGGATGAGGAGACAGGCGAGCGACCTCCTACGATCCAGGAGAGCTAGCCGGGAAGGATTCGAGGGCGGGGGAGGACAGGTCTCGACGGCGGCGGAGATCGCCCCTCGAGGAACAAAAAACCCTAACTAGATGGAATTGTAAAGAAAATCGGTCTTCTTGCTACCTACCATCGCCGCCTTAGGCCGAGCTTGTTACGGCCCAGGCCGGTACCGCCCACGGAGACCAACCAGAGGCCCAGGTCCAGGAGCCGACCAAGAGGGTGAGATGGCCCAGCAACCGGTACTCGCCCACGGTGTGGAAACATAGCGACTACTTAAGCAAGAGCTCCTAATTGGCGCTTTCAGCGCCGCTGCCGCTGAGTGCTCCTGGCGCTCGTGCCCGGCGTATAGCGGGCCGGCCCAGCAACGCCCTCAAAAAGCAGACGCGAGGTAAAAGAAAATATTCGGCAATAATTCAGGAGAAGTGTGATTCGAACACACATACTCCGACATTGTCGGCGCAAGATTGTCTCACAGTAACCACTCGACCAATACCACTAAGTTGTAGAAAGCAGAGCTATCTCATACTTCTATCAGTAGAACATTAAAATACATTCTGTACGAGATAAATCATCTCGGAAAAAGAAAACATAATTTGAAAAAACAAATCATAGATTTGTAATAAAACGTTCTCCAGCATCGGAAAAATTCATGGAATTTGAAAAAACATTCATCGATTTTGAAGAAAAAATTCATATATTCTGAAAATAGTTCACCTATTTTGGGAAGAAAATCATTGATTTGGAAAAAAGTTCATCGATATTGAAAAAAGTTCATCAAATTTGAAGAAACGTTCATCAAATTTGGTAAAAGTTCATCGATTTTGAAGAAAAGTTTCATAAATTTTGAAAATAGTTCACCTATTTTGAAAAAAAATCATCGATATTGAAAGAAGTTCACCGATTATCAAAAAGTTCATCAAATTTGAAAACATTTCATCGCTTTTGAAGAAAAAGTTCATAAATTTGAGAAAAGTTCACCTAATTTGGAAAACAGTTCATCCCTATTGAAAAAAGCTCACCGATTTTGAAAAAGTTCATCAAATTTGAAAACATTTCACACTTTTGAAGAAAAAGTTCACAAATTTTAAAAAAGTTCATCAATTTTGGAAAAAAGTTCATCAGTATTGAAAAAAGTTCACCGATTTCAAAAAAGTTCATCGATTTTGAAAAAGCTCATCGGTTTTGAAAAAACATTCATCAAATTTGAAAAAAGTTCATAAATTTTGAAAATAGTTCACTGATTTTGAAAAAATTTCATCCATATTGTAAAGAGTTCATCGAATTTGATAAAACATTCATCGAGTTTGAATAAAGTTGATCGATTTTGAAGAAAAACTTCACAAATCTGAAAAAAAAAGTTCGTCAATATTGAAAAAAGTTTGTGCATTTTGGGAAAAGAAAAAGGGGAAAAAAGAAAAGCCAAAAAAAACCGGTCCAGGAAAAATACGGTATTGAAACATGAACAAAAAAACCCGGCTGAGAAGCTTCAAAAGGCCGGTGGCTTTCCAGGAACTAAGAATATAATATAAAGTGAAAAGGAAGTACTAGGGCAATAGTGATTCGTTGGCCTAGTGGTTAACTTGGATGTCTCTGAATGCTTAGGTCTGAGGTTCGATTCCATTGGCCGCATCCTTTTTTGTAGTTTTGAGAAGATGAAAAAGATAATTGGGCCGGCCCATGCTGCATCGAATGAGGTGGGGGGGGGGGGGGGGGTGCGCCCGTTTGCGCTGGTGCCTTTAACCGGCGCAACGGGCGCCGAATAGGATTTGCGTACTTATGCGGCTCAAGGGTTCACAGATTTTCCCCGCTAGGGTTCCACCTATCCTCTGGCGATCGTGCCGGAGTCCACGTAAATTCTCCCCGGCTGTCAGTCCTTTGTGGCCGTCGGTGAGATCTACCTTCTCCCGTCGTGTGTGTGCGCGTGCATGGCGGAACTGACGACTAAGATGCAAGGAGGGAAGGAGGGAACAATGGTGGAGGTAGTAGCGGTGGCGGCGGCGGCCCGGCCGAGCGGATCAGGGCTGGCGAGGGGAGGTTTTGAGGAAGAGACTAGAAGGGAGGGGAGACAGGATCAGAGCTCGCAGGACGTGCGGAATCAATCTTAGGAGTATGTGGAGGAGTATGGCGATTACCATGGTCCCGAACCATATCTGGAGGACCAATTCGCATGGATGAAACTGCATGGTAGGGAGGAGGAAGAGCTTGATTTCTCAGAGGAAGTGGATGAACTCATCAAGGATGTTCGCTGGCTAGCTCTCTTTTGTCTACACAACACGAAACCTTTCAGTCATGCGGCACTTATGTCACAGATGCGCAACGCTTGGGCGGCGACACAGGGGGTCACTTTCAATGTCAAAGGCCCTAACTTATTTCTAGTTCAATGTCATTGCTTGGGCGATTGGAGGAAGATTATGGACGGGGGGCCATGGCTGTTTAGGAGGGCTCCGGTGGTGCTCCAAGAATACGACGGGTTCTCACATGTCAAGGGGTATAGATTAAATAAGATCCCGGTTTGGGCTAGAGTGAAGGAGCTGACGGATGGTCTTACGAGGAGGAGAGAGCTGGCGGAGAAAGTTGCTGCAAAGGTGGGTGATCCACCGTTCACTGTGATTATGAATGAGGGAACAATCAACCCAGCTAGTACCCTTAGCGTCAGGGTTTATGTGGATGTCAACATCCCGCCGGTCCATTTTGTGCCAATAACATTAAAGGAGTATAAGAGGTACAATGTCTACTATGAGAAACTGCCAGACTTCTGTTTTGCCTATGGTAAAATGGACCATCTAGGTGATGAATGTGGTGACGGGGTGCATGAACCGAGAACTTTTGAATGGGGGAAGTGGCTGCTTTGGGAGCCAGAGGTGCCAACAAGTCAAGGTTTAGGAGGGCGAGGCAGAGGCGATGCTGGAGGCAGAAGTAGAGGGAGGGATGCTAGCAGAGGGGACAGAGGAGGGAGAGGAGGTAGGGGTCCGGTGGCTGGGAGAGGAAGAGGTAATTATGGCGAAGAGGCATATGCTGCTGATGCACAGCAGACCTAGATGGATGTCGTGGAGTCTGATGCTAAGGGCCAAGGTGAATACGGAGGTGAGTAGGGATCCCGCAAACGGCTGGTGCCGGCGGATGGAAGTGTGAACATTAGGGGCATGCCAGTCCCGAATCTTGCTGGCAGAGTGGCAGGGTTGGTCCTTAGCGTCATGAGTCGGTGCCTGAATTGCCGCTTCCGGAGTCTGAACGTATTATGGACGACCTTCCAGTAGCAAAGAAGCCTAGGAAGAGACCGAGGAAAGGCAACAAAGCTGCTTCTATGATCTACCGCCTCAGCAGCCTCGGGTTCAAGACCGTATAGATATCCCTGGTGCGGCAAAATGGCATATCCCCGGTGAACCAATCCTACCTAAAGCAGCGATAGGGGCCAGATTCGGCGATGTAAGGAGACTTCATGACGATGTGCTGCGGATAGAGAAACGCCTCATCACCTCGAAAAATCGAGGATACTCCACTGTGTAAGGAGACTTCATGACGATGCAATTGTCGTACGTCGACACATTCCCCACGGAGAAGTTCTTCCTTCGATTCGATTACATCTTCGACATGTTTCACTTGAAGAAGCCAGATTTTACGTTTGTCCGCCTTTATGCCTTGCACATGAACTACCTCATCGGGGTTGAGCAGATACCTTATATCTGTGTTGGTAACCCGTACTTCATGCACGAGGGCTTCTTGGCAGTCTGCGCAAAGCACCGTGAATACGCGAGAGACTACCTCGTCAATTTCATGCTCGCCAATAAGGACAAGGAGGCGATTCTCGTGCCTTATCATCCCCTATAAGTCATCCGCGTGGATATCCTTCCTTCGATTTCAATCATTCATTTGCACGGTGGAGGCTAATTAATTTGAGGTGTACTTATTTTGCGCAGCGGTGGGCGCGTCGTCCTCATCATCCTCTTCCCCCGATACTCCCACGCTCTTTACTTGGACTCGTCGAAGAACATTAACAAAAAGGATTACACCCACATCAAGTCTGTTCTCGACAGTGCTATGTTTTACTACGACGCACGGGGTGGAGAGGTCAAGGACAAGAAGAGAAGGGACGGCAGGCCCGCCTTCGGCCATAAGACTGACTTCTGCTGCATCCAGCAACCGAGTGATTCTCTTAATGATCGATTCTGTCTCCTACACCACATGCTGGAGTACAGAAGTGATCACTAGAACCTTCACATGTCACCTAGATCAGGCGATGCCCATATTCTGCAATGGGCAAAGAACTTAGGAGATATCAAGGATCATCGAATTCGAGCTGAGTTCTATCACATCCAGTGCGAACTTGCCCAAATCATCATGAAGGAGTTCATCGAAAAAACAGGGATGTCCTACGAAGAAGGACAAATGTCGCGGAAGACATTCGAACACGCGTAGCTTCTCAGCGTCTCGACCAGAAGCCTTTCACTAAGCCCGGGGACTATTTCCCTGACATGGATGGATGGCATGACATGTTGGAGTGATTGTTGATATATGACAATGTGTCCGTTTAATTAGTCCATACTTTCTGTATGACAAAACTTTGAGTTATGCATGACAAAACTTTATTTGTGTTGTAATTAGACCGTCCTCCTTGACTAGCGAAGATCACTCTAGTTAGGGCATTTTGGATACGATGAACTTTGTTATTTATGCTTATGATATCTTGCTTCTATTTTTGCCAATCTGTCTCTTTCTGTTGCTCAACTATATATGTTGCATATCATCGACTCATGTGACGATGCAGGTGCATAGATCATCGATGGCAAAGAAGTGCTACGCCAGGAGTATACGACGAGTGACCGGAGTGTCGGGCCCAGGCGTAACGGTTTCTGGTTTCCGAGCGACAGACAGTAGTTAGTTTAGGTTCACGCTAATGCGAGAGAGGGATACAAACTCATGTACTGCATAGTTCCGCTCTCACTCATAGTGATAGCTCTTCTCGCTTATATCATTGTTTAGATGGATGACGATGTAGTTGCAAGTAATCGAGACTTGTATTGCTATTTTGAGATGATAACGAGAGACCACTTTGTGTTGGATGATGGTTATGATGATGACATGATTTGGTGAGACTATTTGTATGTATATGCTATGATTACATTTGTATGTCTATGTATAAAGCCTATTCAAATGCAAAACAGATATACAAAAAAAAACTAATAAAACTAGCAGTAGCGAGGGGAATAAAGTTAGCAGTAGCGCTCCCTTACCAGTAGCGCTTCCTGCTAAAAAGCGCTATAGATATTAGCAGCAGCGCTCTGCATTAAAGCTCGCTACTTCTAGCCATGTATAGCAGTAGCGTGGGATGACACGCGCTACTACTATACGTTAGCTGTAGCGCCTTATCAGTAGTGCGGCATCCCGCGCTACTGATAGGCAAAATACCCACGCTACTGCTAGGGTTTTCCCTAGTAGTGTTATATGAAAACGAGAAGGGTGAAGGGCAATCGTTTCTGTCCATTGAAGCTGGATATGCTGAAAGCCTACGACAGGCTTGAGTGGTCGTATCTGAAAGCAGTGATGCTGAAGTTGGGTGTCAGCCCGAGGTTTACTGAAACTATCATGAGGTGTGTTTCTTCGGTTTCTTTCTCAGTACTATTTAACAGGGAATTCTAGATGCTTTCAGGCCTTCGCGGGGTTTGCGCTAGGGAGACCCTATATCCCCTTATTTATTTTTGCTGGCGGCTGAAGGACTCTCTTGCTTGCTAAAAGCTCAAGGGAGCGGGATTCGAGGAGTTTCTGTTGCGGCAATAGCGCCGGCGATGTATCACCTCCTCTTTGCAGATGACAGTTTGCTTTTCTTTGAAGCAAATACTGAAAGTGCAGCAAGAGTCCGAGACTTGCTGAGGAAATACTGTGATACTTCAGGCCAACGTATCAACACAAATAAATCGTCCATTTATTTCTCCAGGGGTGTTCCACATACATTGAGGAATGATGTAAAGGGACTGCTGGATGTGCACAATGAATCTCTTTCAGAGAAATATCTTGGACTACCCACTGATGTTGGCAGCTCAAAGGAAGGATGTTTTCGGTACCTCAAGGACAGAATATGGAAGCATGTACAGGGCTGGATGGAAAAGTGTTTATCTGTAGGAGGGAAGGAAGTTCTAATAAAATCGGTTGCACAATCCATACCAACATATTCTATGGTTTGCTTCAAATTGCCAAGGGGTCTGTGTGAGCATATTAATGGCCTTCTTAGGAAGTTCTGGTGGAGCAGCAAACGAGGAGAGAGGAAAACAGCCTGGGTGTCTTGGAACACAATGTGCAAGCCCAAGTTTATGGGAGGGATGGGCTTTAGAGATATTGAGCTTTTTAACCTTGCCTTGCTAGCTCGACAAGCTTGGCGCCTTCTACAGGACCCTGATTCTCTAAGCGCGAGGGTGCTGAAGGCACGTTACTACCCACATTGTAACATCCTTGAGGCTTCACTGGGTAATTACCCTTCTCAGGTCTGGCGCTCTATTATGGAGGGCAAGGAGATTCTAGCGCTCGGGATCATCAAGAGAGTAGGATCAGGTGAGGACACGAGCATCTGGAGGGACATCTGGATACCACGTGACTACAAAATGAGGCCATTGTGTGCTTTGGGGGCTGATCTGCCACAACAGGTCTCGGAGTTGATCAATTCAGTCATGAGAACATGGGATAAGCAGGTGTTGTCTGAATACTTTGTTGGTCCGGATGTGGATGCCATTCTAAAGATCCGGTTAAGCTCAAGGTTGCATGATGATTTCTATGCATGGCATTATGACAAACGGGGTGTCTTCTCGGTCAGATCGGCATACAGGATGCTAACGGGCATAAAGGACCAGAGGGAGGAATGGATTGAGCACAGTACAAGGACGCCAGATCAAGCCTCTGCCAAGCGGGATTGGTCCAGACTTTGGAAGGCAAGAGTGCCGTCGAAGGTCCGGGTGTTTGCCTGGCGCCTTGCCCACTCGCTGCCAACTGGATCAACCTGCCACCACAAGAAGATGGCAGACACAGCGGCCTGCTCATTGTGCAATGCTCAGGAAGATACTTGGCGCCACTCCCTGTTTGATTGCCGCATGGCAAGATGTGTGTGGGCGCTGGGAGAAGAAGAGGTGCTAGAGTATGTGATATCCAATAGATCACCTGATCCCCGTTTGTGGCTGTTCTGGTTGTTTGAGACCCTCAATGAAACAGAGCTTGCAAAAGTGTTGATCACTATGTGGGCTATATGGTGGGCGTGAAGGAAAGCAATCCACGTGAAGGAAAGCAATCCACGACAACGAGTTTCAGAGCCAACTATCTACTTTCTGTTTTATCACGAGGTATCTTCAGGACCTAGAGATTACAGAGAACCGATTGAAACCGAGTGATGCAATGCTCGTTGAAACACGGCCACGGGCCAAAGCCTGGTTACCGCCCGACGAAGATGAAGCTAAGTTCAATGTTGATGGAGGTACAAAAAGGCAGGGCCATGTAGGTGCAGCAGCGGTGATTTACAGGAACAAAGACGACCTTTTTTGGGGGGCGTCCGCAGTGGTCTTTGATGGTTGGAACGATGCAACTGCACTTGAGGCGCACGCGTGCAATGAGGCCTTAGCACTGGCTACGGACCTCAGTCTTACTCGCTTGCTGATCGCATCCGATTGTCTGGATGTCGTGAACAAGATGGGCACAACAGCAGCAAATCAATATGCACCTGTTCTGCATGAAATCGAACATATAAATGACGCTAGACAACCCGCCGTTCTGGAGGCATCGAGCGCGCACGTCGTCTTTGACCGCAAGATGGAGTTACTCGAGCGGTAACAGTGCTTTTTTTGGCTGCTGGCTGTTGGAATAAGCCACGTCGCGTAGTGTGGTCGGGCTCGTCGGGCGCGTCGGATGCGCGCGGGACGTGCGGGACCCACTGGTGGTGTCGGGTTCGTCGGGTGCGTCGGGTGCGCGCGGGACAGGCGGGACGCAGCGGAAGTGTGGCCTATGTGTGTGTATGGCGGTGTGTGGCCGTGTCAGGTTCGTGAGTCCGTGTGCGTGCGTGTGGTGCGAGTTAATTAGCTGGTTGTTAGCATTGACCGGTGGAGATGGCCGCGTCGTGCGCGTAGCGCGCGCGTAGTGTGCATGACCGGGCTGATGGATTGCATGCAGGGTAGTTAGCTAGGCGGCGTGCGTACGTGTGCAAAAGGAAACGTGGGCGCTGCGTTGGTGTGCCACTACAAAGCCATGGCCACGAGTGTGTTTGTAGGGTAGTTTTTTTAAGTCTAAACACGCTCGCTTTATTAATCAATGATGTTCATAGAGATACAGTTCATGTCTGGGGGGTTTAAAAGCCACACATGGCGCCCCGGATCCAGACCAAAAGCGTGTTTAGCAAGGCTATGAGCCTCTTGATTTGATACTCTACCTTCAAAGATGAAGGCACAACTATGAAAAAGAGTAGTAGTCTGTCTAATTTCCTTCACAACGCTCGCGTTCATTCCTCCCGTGCCAAGGTTAATGTCTTGAACAACGTTTTTGCAATCTGAAGCAATCTCCACATGGGTTAGCGACAAATCCAAAGCCAGAGCCAAAGCTTCATGACATGCCAGGGTCTCTAATGTAGTTGGATCGGTGACTCCAACACTCCGTATCACTGAAGACCCCAAGTACATACCGTCCTCGTCCCTGCATACCGCGCTATAGGATCCCTCATTGTTTGCTCTGTTTACCGCACCATCAACTCTAATTTTTGCAAAACCCTGGGGAGGTCGTATCCATCTGGCCCGGCTTCTGGGAGCCGTAGTCGGGCGAATCATCTCCTTCGGTTTACAATCTTCCAGCTCTCTGAGATACTTGGTCACGAACATGTGTGTGGCCATTGGACTTTGGAATATGTTTTCATGTAGTGCCTGCCGTCTTGCATACTAGATGGCCCAGAGTGTGACCAAAACTTGAGTGAAAACCTAGGTCGGGAGAGCCTCAATCAGAGCGAAGATCCACCTTTTAGCATCCGGTTCCGTAGTCTCCTCCAAGACTTGGAATGTCTCCATGGGTTGAAGCGCCCAAACGGACCTGGCTGCATTGCAATGGAGCAATGAGTGCTGCCAAGAGTCCGCTGCTCCACAGATGCCACAAGTGTCAACCGTTGACATATTCCGCGGGTGGAGAAGATCGGCAGTAGGGATGGACTGCTGCGCCAAACGCCATAGGAAGATTTTAACTTTTGAAGGGAAAGAAATCTTCCAAAGCTTTGTCCATTGTTTTTGCTCTGCTTCCGAGTTTGAAGTGTCAGCTCTTCCTTCCAACCATGTTGCCCGGGTATATTTTGTGTTGATCAACATTCTGTATGCTGAGCGGACCGAGAAGATCCCATTCTTCTCGTGTGTCCATGACCAGAAATCCTCTATATGTCTGGTGCACAGCGGTATGGAGAGGATGGCCGCAGCATCAACTGGCAAGAAAACCTCCTGGATAGTAGTTCGATCCCAAGTTGCATCCGGTAGGATCAACTCCCCCACAAGATGTGGAGGGTTTAGGATTCTGCTTGTGATTGGTCGCATGTTATGAGGTCGAGGGAGCCAATTGTGTTGCCAGATTTGTGTCGTCTGGCCGTCACCAATGCGCCGAACCAGGCCCTGTTTCATAGTGTCCCGCCCTTCGAGGATTGCACGCCAAACTTGTGAGGGTGCCGATCCAAGTTCGGCCTGTAGAAAGTCACTCGAGGGGAAGTATTTGGCACGTAGGATCCGTGCACTGAGTGATTCAGGGTCTGTCAAAATTCTCCATGCTTGCCTGGCAAGTAAGGCTAGGTTGAACAGCTCGATATCACGGAAACCCAGACCTCCATAAGCCTTGGGTCTGGTCATGGTACTCCAAGAGACCCAGCTTGCCTTTCTTTTTCCTTCCTTACTCCCCCGCCAAAATTTGCGTATCAACGAGTTTAAATGCTCGCAAAACCCACGTGGAAGCTTGAAACAAGACATGGAGAACACTGGAACTGCTTGTGCCACAGACTTCATGAGTATTTCTTTCCCACCGGCCAACAAGATCTTCTCCATCCACCCCTTAATTTTATTCCACACACGATCTTTGTAGGGTAGTTGGTGCTCTGGAATAGTGTAAGGGGGCCGTGTGCGCCTGTGCGGCGGGGGTGAAATCCAGTGTATCCTTCTCCGTTTTCTTCTGTGCTCCTCCTTCTACCTTCATCCATCCGTGTGAGAGAGTGATTCCAACACTGGCGTCTGGTCAGCCGTTGGTCTTTTTTTACGTTTGGGGCTGCTTCAAGAGTCGATGGCGGGTGGGCCTCACGAGGTGGGTTTCTCCTTGTTTCGGTGCGATTGAATTAGCCACGAAGATGAAAATATGTCCCTCGTCAGCCCCTCTAGCGTCCTCCTCGATTCCTTCCACTCCCTCGCGACCCCCGATGCCGCCTCCTCTCCTGTCGCCGCCGTGCCAGGGCCTCGCCTCCTCACCGGCCACCGGTGACCTCCAACCCTTGTTCTCCGCCTCGTCGCCATAGCCACCTTGAGCTCGAGCAGAGGAGCGGCTCGGCAGGACGAGGGGGCAGCAGCCAGCCGCGCCTCGTCCGGTCGCGTGGTGGCCCAGATGCGGTCGCCCCGTGCTCTGCCTCCACGAGCGCGGCCTCGATCCAGACTCGGCAGGAGGAGGGGAGCAGCAGCCGGCCATGCTGTGTTGGCCGTGGAGGAGGAAGGAGCTCATGTGGCTAGGGTTCGGCTACCCTCGTCATCCATCTCCTCGATCTCTCTCTGTCTGGCCGTGGTCTGAAGGAGGAAGAAGGGACCCAGCGAAATCGAGCGATGCGGGCTGCAATAGCCTAAATAGGTGGCGGTCGAGACCACGGGAGCGGGAGCGACGGCCATCTCCCCCCTCCCCACTCTCGATCTTTACCTCTTCTATGGAGGTGCTTTGCTGGGGACATATGATTTCATCCCATTCTGTACTATATCCATCAGGTATGGATTTCTCTCGCCACTTTCTTTTTAGTCAATGACTTGGTGTCTAATATAGGAAGGCTAATTCGTCCCCAATCTAGGCCTCAGATCCACGGCTTCTCCATCTTCCTCCTCCAGCCCCTTTCTCCATGTCGGCCATCCAAGATAGAGACGGCTTGGATGCCAAGGGCCAAGCATTGGCATGGATGACGGCCTCCAAGATTTAAGGGAAAGTTGTGGCTACTCTCGGGTGTAGGTACACCCGAGTTTGCAAAACTTCAAAAAATGTGATAAAACAAGTTCCAAAAAATCTGAAATCCTTGAGACAACAAGCTTCATCAAGTGTTTGAACTTTTTGCAAAGTTTCAGCTAAAAACAACATCCAAGGAGCTCTCACCAAAAAAGCAAAATCAATGCTCAAACAGTGATCAAACAGTGCGCAAACTTAGAACATTGATTTTGTTTTTTTTGCCAAGAGCTCCTCTGATGTTCTTTTTCGCTGAATTCTTGCAAAAAGCTTGAACATTTGATGAAGTTTCATGTCCCTAAACTGCAGATTTTTTTGACATTGTTTGATCATGTTTTTCTTTTTTTTTTCCAAACTCGGGTGTACCTACACCCGAGAGTAGAAAAGCTGGTCTCAAGATTTAAGTGGTCACTTATGAATAACGATGCAGCCTGCAGGTAATCATTTATGTTATTTGCTTCTTTTCCAGGTTCGTCATATCCATAGCCTATGTATTTCATCATCCCATGTGATTCAAGCTGGGCCATACCGTTGTATGCTAGATTGGTATGTACTATATACATCTGGATGACCGTGAGGGTTAAAGAGTGTCGTTAATTCCAATGGAAAAATGCCTAAATCTCGCTGTCCACTAATTCACGGCAATGAAATTCTCTAACTCTGCAAAAATCGCTTTGATGTTGTACCAGCTGAAGCTTTTTCGTCTTCTGAATTGAACAGGCAGGAGTTTAGTTTGGTGTTCTCAAACAGGCCATAGTTTGATGTCCTAAATCTAATTTGGCCTTTCAAGTTAGATATTATTCATGTATAAATACAGATTTCCTTGAATATATATTGTTTTGATCAGCACAAAATAGCTCTAGCCTCTCGTACAATTTTCAGTGTCGTGCATGGGTGGTTTTTGTGCAGTTATGTTGATCTGCATGCATTTTCTGCATTATAGTGTTGATATGTCTCAGTAAAATAGTGAGTACATATAACGTATACAAGCTACAATCAGTTAGTTTTGTTACTAATCCATTGATCCTTTGTTACATTCCAAGAGTCAGGGTACCGACACCCAAATAAATTCAGGCCAGTCCTCGATGTGAAGAACCTAAGGGAGGCGGATCCTGACCCTTATGACAGCCAAAATTAGGCCGCCACTCGTCTCTCTCCCGCACCTGCTCTTTTCAGATGGCCAACAACACTTCGCGAGCAATGACTATTGTCCAGTTAAGAGCAAGTATGTTTTCTTGCTGAAACATTGTTTGGATTATAGTTACTTCTCTGTTTCTGTCAATAACTACACATGTGTTCTTCTACTTATACCGTCAAATTCTTATCTTTTGACATGGATCCTTTAAGAACATTAAATAGACCACCCGGTGCATGTAGAGATTTTCCAATGCCCTCAACTATAACATGATGTATTCATGCAAGGTGATGTTATAAAAATATCCAGAGAAGATCGGAGAGAAATTTCTTAAGCACTATTGTGTTCACTATGCTCTCCATTGGCATGTCAGCACTGATTTTTATCTTTCTAAGTTCCCATGAATTAGAATTTACTATTTAGACAGTGACAGTGCTTCGAAGGTTTGAGTTTTTTGAAGATCCCCATATGTGTTTCTGCAACTTACAAGGTGTTGTGCACCTTGCAATATTACCTTAGAAGTGCTGATCACATTCATAAAGACAATTTCGTAACCATTACAATATTTCTCTGTTTCTTTTTTCTTAATATTCCCTTCTTTTCTGAAGTTCTTCTCGCAAACTGTCGGTCAAGGTTGTATTATGTAATTTTAGACTACGTATTTTTGGCGCATTCCCATTTTGGAAAAGAAGTAGTAGCCAGTGATGTGTGATGTTTCAAGAAGAACTGAAATTAGTAAACAACTCTATACGAAAGAATAATAATGAACATGACTCCCAAAACCTGGAGATGTTATACTGGAATTGTTGCAAATCTTTGGAGATGTTTCCTAAAGAGCACAAGCATAGTAGATTTACTGAATTCACATAACAACATGCAACAATACACAGCTATAGTAATTAGCTTTTGTTCAAAGCTCTAGCAATATTTAATTCTGCCCCCTATTGTTGTCAACCATGTTATATGCTGAATATAATAATGATACATCTTACAAATAAATCAGTGTACACTTCAATCTTGCTACTTTCTAGAAAGTACCTCCTACTTTTTACTTGCTTTCTTTTCTGTAAGAATGCAATTATATTGCTGAGAATAGTTTAGATACCCGATTTGCAATGTTCAGGATATCGGTAATTGGCACCATATTGGTCGGGTGCTGAGTAGGGATAAATAGGCGAATTCGCTGACCAACCGAGTAGCGATTAACTGACCGAGATGCCAATTAACTGGCCGATATTTGGAACAATGCCGATTTGAACTGAAATTTATTCGCTTACCACTGCCTGCCTTCTAGGAATTATTCATATTTTTTGTGTAAAATTTCCCAGATTAGTACATTTGGTAGGTTTGATGATTTGTGAAAAATTCAGAAAACGGAGAACATTTTTAATTTTAATTTTGACTATGCTCTCGACGTGCTACATTGCTACACCTGGTATGGTTGATGATATGTGAAAATTTTAAAAATTATGAGAACTTTTTTTGGGTCAAAATTTGTCATAAAAGTTCAGAAATTTTAAATTTGACGATACTCTCAACAATTCTTTGCTGTTGCTTGTGTAGGAAAGATCTTGCTGTTACTTGTCTTTTCAACAGTTCTTCTGTGTGGAAGGCTCTTTGCTCACACTCAAATACTACCTCTGAAACATGGAAGAAGGAAAAGGTTACTCTTCTGAACTTGAGAAAACAGTTTCAGAGAAGCTAGCAGATGCAGAAGAATCTTTGAAGAAGTTGAAGCAGGTCTGTTCAGCATCCTGCATCGTTACTTGAACCGCCTTTCTGGCCTCGTAACTGTACCACTTTAACAGAGTTAGACGTGCATCGGTACCATGTAATTCTCGGAATTTTTAGGCTGATGGAAATACATAGTTCGACGTGTATCGATATCTTCAAACCTTTGCTTCCGTAGTTTCGCCGAACTGAACTTCTCTAAAATACATGAACTAGAGCTTAGTCTTTAGATATTTTGTTTTTAATTTAGAATTGTTCAGATTGATTACTCCACCATTAAAATGTTGTTTATAGAGGCAAAATGCTTGTATATATATGACTGGTTGATACAAAATCTAGACAGTTATGTCAGACCTTTTATCTTGGCATTTGCTTTTCATGAATCTACTAAAGTTTTTTTTACCTGATGATCTTCTGTGTAGCTATATTCTGGTTATAGGGCCTCTATAGGAAAAGCAATAATTTGAATTATTTTCTTAAATTTGCCATTCTAAATTCCTCAGTAATTATAACAACTCAAGTGTATCCATATAGTTACATATCACATTAGATTTTCTTCTTAACTGGATTTTATGCCATGTAATGTAGGTTCTCTTCAATTTGCTGTTGTGCTAGGCATGAACAGAATGGCTTCCTCTTCTTGCGAACCACACTGATGTTGGCTTCTGGTTTCTGCTGTAATGTTCTTTTCTTACTACGGACAGCGTTTCTTGAGGCTATGTCTCTTCTATAGGTATGACATTATCGTTGGAACTTATACTATGTCTATTTGGTATATATGAATATATCCTTCCAGAGAATACTTGCTTCTGCATTATATACTGGATGGAAATAATTTCTTTGTACGCTAGAACATGGCCTTGCTAATTAGTAGGCATTCCTGAAGGTTTTTTGAACTGTTGGGACACATGAGAAGGTTTTTCCTGTTAGTGCTTATGATTGGTTTGCTTCATGCTTACTGCTTTAGGACAGATATGTGCATGTTGGTTAATATCAACGTGTGTGGGATGTGCCCAATTATCTTAGCTTTTTGCAATACATGAGATTACTTCTTTGGGAGAATATTTGCTGCTTGCTGATAAGGGAAGGCTAAGTGCACAGATAATTAATGCGGGTGTTCCAGAATTCAGTGTATACCACCTGCTTATTGTTTATGTATGCCCAAACCAATGGTAGCTGCTTACGATAAAGGATTTTATTTTTAATATATGGGTTATAGAATCCAGCAGATCGCCTGCTTACTATTTATATATGCAAAGGGTAATGCTTGTTGCACACTTATAATAAAGGGAAGTTAACTAGCAGAGCACACTGGTATGATATACATGTTCATACATTATTATTATTATTATATATACATTATTATTATATATATATTAGTCAAAGGGACACTGTTATAGTCCATGATGTAAACGGGGCTTTTACATCTTCAATTAGAAGAGGCATCCAAAAACTTGTGATGTTATTCTGTGGAAAAAAAAATTGGTACCAAATGCTAAGCAGATAAATATTGTTTTAAATCAGGTACTTGAGTCATTGGCACAACCGGTAAATTTCGGTGGCTTAGATGGAATATCATTGATAGGTTCTCTGTCATTGACTATGTGGTGCTAATTTGTTTTTATGTCTCTAGGTCACCGCATTTCAGGGGACTAAGTCCGACGACGGGAGATTCTACATATATTTTCTAAAAGACATGTCGCTCGGTCGAGGCCTTGATCATGGTGATATGTGTTTATTCGTCCGGTGACTCAGTAGAACAATAACCTCTGTGCACAGTGATGTTTCAGTTTCTACTAGAAGGTTTCAAAATTGAATGCATGGAGGGTTTAAATGAGTCTTCTACAGGACTGAGAACAAATTATGCTTTCTGAGTTTCTGAGTTTCAAGCTACTGAAAGTAATTGAAGCTTTGCCTTTGCTATGTAAGAATGGTTGCATGTGTTAATTAGTGGTGCACATTTTTTGAGACCGTCCAAAATTCGATTATAAAGTGCTTATATGAAATTGATAGGTATCTGGAACTTGTGCTTGAAACTAAATAGTGGAACACATCACATGCTTATCAGTCATACCGCTTATCAATATATCTCATATGAAACCTTTTACTTAACTTTGCAAAGGTTATTCCCTGATATAAACATTTTATGTATTTACATGTTTGTGTAGAAGTGTGATCTGTTAGCCAATGTACTTTTTTAAGTATTACAGTTTTATAAATAGGAGGGAATGGGGGAAATAGCTATCGAAGAATACACCATGTTATCACTCCTAATTCCATAGTATAGTAACATTCACAAGGCAGTATAAGTAGACAATGGTCTCTAAATAATAAATATTCTAACTTGCAAGGTTTGAAAACTTGGTTCGCTCTCGGCCTTTGCGTCATTGGCGCAACGGGTCATCTAGTATCATAAAGGAGGAGGGAGTTCAACCATGTGAGATTCAAGTTTGAGCACAGAGAATAATTTCGAAGCACATGCACTGGCGAAAGCGGCAACTTCTCTCGCTGTAGGTCGCCACATTTGGCTAGGGACATTACCAGACATTATTTGTATTCCGATGTTGATTACTGCTTAATAAAGTCCCTAGTTACCCGTCAAAAAAGAACTTAAGCGGCTCAAGGTGCACGTATACGTGTGTGCAACGAGTACGCACGACACCAGGACGGCGGAGTACTTCCGCCGTACCGACATGCAGCAGCCTAGGGTAGTCTTTGCAGCAAGACGAGCTCGGCGACCAGGGTAAACGCCCTGCCGGCGGCCCCACGTGGGGAGTCATTTGGTCAGATGGAAGGCGAGCAGTAGCCCGGGCCGTAGTCTATGCTGGGCGGGACAACCTCGCCACTTGGGAACGGGATCGTCGTGTCCGGAGGGGACGCAAGCTGCATCGACGAAGCAGTACTAGGCTAGATCTTGGAAGCTTGTCAATGCCGGCCGAGCGGGGAAAGCAGGAAGAGATACAATAGGCTAATTGCTATCCAAACAAAGCATTATACATCACCAATTTATTACTTCCCTAACCCAAACACAAATTTCCATATACTCTTTCTTGACAAAAGAGATTGTATATCGCACATCTAAGTGACCCAATCAAGCATAAAAATTAAAAATAAAATACCCTTACGAATATCTGTGTATGACACGGGACTTAGATATGCAATACTTATGACCCATCTAGATGTGCCTTAGCAAAACCGTTGTTCAAAAATACGCAAAAATCTGATTTTCTATATACCCGTGGTTAACGCTAAACCCACTAAGAGTACTTTGAGAATAACATCACCAACAGTGAGAGATTTTGTACTATTTTTTATGCGATGATTGGACAGGAAGGAGCTAAGAACAATGAACTAGGTATATTTGGGGTGCACATAAAGAAAATCTCTATAACTAAAAGATAAAAGAAAAATATCAATCCAGAAATAAGTTTGTGCCACCAACATGATCGTTTTAATCTATCTATACGATTAGATGAAAAGCTCTATTTCACTAGCATGGGCCTACAGGGGGTGACAAATAGACATGTGCTACGAAAAGTACAACAGACATGTGCAGCAAGAAAAGATACTCACAGGAGTGAATTTTTTGTGCAGAGGACCTATAACAAATGGGAAAAATTTTCTTCATGCTAAGAGATAGCTTAAAAGAAAACCCAAAATATATATTGCTGTGTAAGGCCCTCCATTCTAAATCAACACAGCAAAAAGGGATAATCTTTTGGGTTCATGTGATTCCCAAAAGACAAAAAGTGACAGTGATATTTACTATTAGCGTAAAAACAGTATAGAATGGAGGGTGGCACAACAGAAGGAATGTATGTTGATATTTACCATGGCGATGGTATTAGCAGCAGCAACAATTGGCAGTGTGAGTAAGATGGATAGAAAAAATGCCCAGAGTCATATTTCCGGATGAATAGCCTTATAATGCCCAGGCCAATATGGAGAAAGGCAAGATGGTGGTTTGCGATGGCCCGCCGCGTGTGCAACCCTGCAGGATAGCGACGGCGCGGCCGAGCTGGGCCCTTCTAGTGCGGGCTGGGCCAAACTTAACACAGACGGCACCATTGGTGCAGCCACACGAGCAGCGGGAGGAGACATGATCCTTCGACATGATTGAGGGGATATCATCTAGAGCGCATGCAGAGAAGTTCGCACATGTGAGAGTGCGCTGGAGGCGGAGCTCTCGGCGTGTAGTGAAGGCCTAGACCTTGCCTTACACAGGACAACGACGTCTATCATTGTTGAGATGGATAGTACGGAGGTTGTGGCGATGCTCAAAGCACCCACGACAGATAGATCGCAGCACCGGTCCCTCGTTGAAGAGATTAGCAGTCTAGCAGCCCTTGAGGCTAGAGAGATTGTATTTGCGCAGCGTAGCCGTTGGCAGAACAACGGTAGTCATGTGTTGGTTGCGTATGGTCATAGTACCCCCCGTACGGCAATCTGGTTCGCAGGAGGGCGGGACTTTCTTTTAAACTTGGTTAAGGCTGAGAGGCCTCCTTGAGTAATGGAAATCCCAGCGTGCAAAAAATGAATAGCCATATAATTTCCGGAGAAACATCATCATAAATACATCAGAAAATTAATATATCTAACCCATAAGGTTAAAAATATGAGGTATATAATTAGATAGAAATATGAGCATGAATACATCAGGAAAAGGATATACATCCTCCGTTACTAAATATAAGTCTTTTTAGATATTTCAATAAAAAACTACATATGAATGTGTATAGACATATTTTAGAGTGTGGATTCTCACTCATTTTGCTCAGTATTTAGTCTTTTATTGGAATCTCTAAAAGGACTTATATTTAGTAACAGAGGGAGGATAGTTTTTTTATTTTTAAATACAACTATTTATTTAGTTTTCAAGTATATAATACTATTAAAGAAAATATCAGAAAATTTCTAAAAAAGTACAAACATTTTCTAAAAATCATGCACACTTTCTTCAAAAAATAAAGAATTTTGAAATTTATAAATTTGAGAAATTGTTTTTTCAAAGAAAAATGAAAAGAGAAAAGAGAAGAGTGAAGGCGAAATCGAAAACAAAACAAAAGGTAAAAAGGGAAACCAAATTGAACCTTCTACCCCCCGAGGCCAACGCCCATGCCTCAGTGCCGCACATTGTCTAGTAGCTTCGCTAGGACGCCCTGGACAATTCCATGGAAGGAATTGGATGGAGTCATGGCCTAGCAAGTACACCACCGTATGATTTTTTTCAAGAGATTTTGCTTGTTGTTCATGACAATATAGCTTGGAACATGGAAGCACACATTCTTGCTAGCTTTTTTTTTTGAACGGTTTTGGGGGAAAATATTCACCACCTGAATATATTACCCCTCAAAGTGGCCATAATGCCAAGAGAATGATCCAGTTTATAAGGAAAACCAGATTGAAAATCTGAACAAATTGACCTTGTTTATAAGGAAAAGCTGGTTCAAAACCATGCAAGTAACAAGGGTAAAGGGGAGAAAAAGTGGATATCCAAGACACGGCACACCTAGCTAGTAGACCGAGGGACCAACACCACAAGAGACAAAGTAGATATGGGGTATCATCGAGGGATCACAATACCAAGACTTTGCAGCAACCTAATGCACCGCACCGACGTGCGTACCGAACCTCAGGCACAACACACAAGGTTGCACAACACAACGGGTGACATAGCCACGAACCTTGAGTGGAACCTCCGCCGTGAGGCATCAAAATGATTAGCAAGTTGGAAAGCATCTTGCATTATCATTGAGCAAAGATGAACCGAGATAGCACCAAGAGCATGAAGCACGCGGCAACACAACGACAATCATGAGAGGGTCTTGAGCGTGCATAGTGATAGGAGCGACACCGAAGAACACCACCAAAGGTAAACACACATGAAGCAATTGGCAGCACAAAGCACCAATTGCCGTCCCTAGGCAGCAGAAACACATACACCATCGACCCCATTCACCGACTGCACCACCACCACAGTCAAAGCCGCAGCAAGCAGTCAGCACACAAATCAACCAAAGCTGACCCCAAGATGATGCCTTCAAAAAGGGTGCGACGCAGACGTGTCACCATCATCTGTTTTAGACGCAACTCAAACATGGGTTGCCCCGGAGTCACGAAGACGATAAAGTCATCATGAAGACGATGCCTCCAAGGAGGTTAGCGGCGCTCACAGGTGTCTCCGCCGTCAGCTCCAGTCCGAGCAGAGCTTTTCCCAAGTGAGCATACCCTCTCCAATGCAACGACCCGCTGTCAGCTCCGGTACGAGCAAAGCTTTCTCCCAAGTGACCATACTTCCTCTCCAATGCGCTTATACCTTCAGCGGGCATATAGAGCTTCCCGACCCCGCGTCGTCCTCAACCGGGCGACACGGGGGACACAACTACCAGCCGCCGCCGGCCTCTCCCTTACCTCCCTCCCTACCCCCGCCGCTGCCGGAGGAGGCCGTCCGACGGCGGACGGCGGCGGCGAGGCGTCCTTAGGTTTTCCTTCCTTTTCCCCCTCGCCCTAGCTCATTCTCCCATCCCCATATCCATGGTCAATCTGATCTGATCTGATTGCCGAGACAACCCTGGCCAAGATCATGGAGCCGATCTCACCGTGGACAGCAGTCACACGAGGCGCGCACCCCTCCAGCCGCGGTCGTCCATAGTGACGGAGGCAAGGGGCATGATGCAATCCGCGACTGCCCACAGATGTTTCTTCTTTGGTACTGTCGTGTGGCCTTGCCCGAGATCTTCGGCGCTACGCACAGATCAGAATGACGAGGCGCAAGCGGCGGCACCACCACATAGTATTATCTAACTCGTCGGCCAAAAATTAACGGAGGTTGATATGTCTAGATGGATCGAAGGCCAGATGTTCTACACAATTATACTGTGTGAACTTGGTAATCGGTGATGTAAGAAAACTGGATGGGACAGATCGGAAGAAGTTTGCGTGTTGGACGATTGGAATTTTGCAGCAGTAATCTCGACGAGTGGGCAGCAACACTGGCAGACTTTGTTCTTGGCGGTCTCAGTTTCTGGGGTGAAAACCCTAGGTCTTGTACCTGGCAATGGTGGCTTCCTAGTCGTTTCCTTGTTGAAGGCATTGTTTGGAGATTGGACCTTCTCCAGGGTGAAAATCCAGGATCTAACTATGATGGTTGGACCGGACGACGATAGTGTTTGTGCACTATAACCTTCATGAAGGTGTCATTTTTGAAGAATCCTTTTCGGAGTCTATGTGTTGCCATCACTGGTGGTGCTCTTGCAGCTGTGAGCCTCTCTTTATTTCGACGGGGCCTTTGTTTTTTTTCTCTCTTCTTTTTTTTTCTTGGCTGTGTGCATTCGTGATGTCTAGACTTGCTCTGGATATTATGTTGTTGCAGAGGCTGGGTGTAATTAGTATCATCTTGATATTAATATATTCCTTTTATCGGAAAAAGAAATACAACAACAGATCAAGGCGCACTACATACATCCTCTCCAATACTTGCTTGTGTGGTTCTTTAGTTACCAGTTGACATGTGTGTGGATAACATATATTCCAGTTGGGCTTTGCATCCGTACTAATATTGGGAGTTTATAAAGCTCCAATCCCCCCCCCCCCCCCCCCCGCCCACCCCCAATAATAAAGGTGTGTGCACAATCGATGGCGGGAGAGAGTGACATGGGTCTTCGGCGGTGGATGGATTCGCCAATGTAAGTTGAAGACGCACAATCGTTTTCTTTCTAACAGGATTTTTGACATAGAAACTGCCCATATAACCTTTTTTACGAAATAATTCTTGTGTTACTCAAAACACAAGGGTTACAATCATGACATACAATGTCCAGGACTTCCTCAGGTAGAGGTCCAAGGCATACTACAGTACAAACTTGTGCCCTACCAAAGTTTGGCACAAAATGACTAGCTAAATTCTGGCTGCCAAGGGTAAATTTTAATCCACACCATTGATTTGCCTAGAAAATAGTTGTAATAGTTTTTTCGAAAAGGGGTGCTTTATTACTTTAAAGGTTTAAGCATTACACCCGGCCTCTGCATTACTAAGATGCACATAGCCAACAAAGTCCTCACGGCAAGCCAAAATAAAAGAAGAAGGCGAAATACAAAGATGAATATCTGTATGACACCTAAATGGTAGGAGGCCCAATCCTAAGATCATGCTGCCACCCATGTTGGGTAAAAGTATCTCTCGCCGCAGCCTCCAATCGTGTACACACCTCCGTAAAGAGGTCTCGATTCTCCACTCGCTGTAGAAAGGACCATAAACGAAGCGTCCCGATACATCTGTAGATAACCTGCATAAGGGAAGTACTTTTATCATTAAAAACCTTATCATTTCTACATACCCAAAGCGACCAAATCACGGCAAGCGCTCCCACTCTGAGAAGAATTCTAAACTTGTGATCAATCTCATGTAACCAGTTGCCAAATATATTAGCAACACTACATGGAGGATACAAGCCAGAAGCTATCTGGATGACTGACCATATAGAACGAGCCAATTTACAATGAAAGAACAAATGTTTTATTGTCTCATCATGCAGACAAAATACACATTGCGTACTTCCATGCCAATTCCTCTTAATAAGATTATCTTTAGTAAGAATGACTCATGACGAAGATACCACACAAAGATTTTATTCTTAAGAGGTATCTTCATCTTCCAGATCTTCTTATTATTATCAACTGGCACATCTGACTGGGTCAGAGCTCTATACATAGACTCCACTGAGAACTGCCCATTCCCATGTAGGTTCCAACGAAAGATATCGGACCCTTGTGACAATTGTACCGTGGTTAACCGTTGGAGCAGTATGTTCCATGATTGGAGTCTAGGTCCAATTAAATCCCTTCTGAACGTCACATTTGGCGGAAATGATTCCAAAACCTTGGCAATAGTATCGCCCTTGTGACGCACAATATTGTATAGAGCTGGATATTGTTCCCGGAGAGTAGCATTACCTAACCACTTATCCTCCCAGAATCTAATTTCCGAGCCATCCTTAATTGAGAAGGAACCATAGCGGAAGAAATATTTCTTCGTTGCCATTAGTCCGGCCCAAAAATGAGAGTCCCCAGGCTTCCAGTATACTTGGGATACCGCCTTAGAACCAACATATTTTCTTCTTAGGAGGGTTTGCCATACACCATCTTACATCAATAACTTAAACAACCATTTGCCGAGGAGGGCCCTGTTCTTAACCTCAAGGTCATGAATGCCCAACCCGCCTTGGTCCTTGGGACGACAAACCACACTCCATTTAGCCAGCCGATATTTTTTTCTCTCGCTATCTCCTTGCCAAAAGAATCTCGATCGGAAGTAATCCAATCTATGTAAAACTCCTTTCGGCAATTGGAAGAAGGAAATCATATATAGTACCATGTTACTTAGTACTGAATTTATGAGGACCAACCTTCCACCCAGAGATAGCAATTTACCTTTCCAACTACTAAGTCTTTTTTGTAGTCTCTCCTCGACGTGTTTCCATTCAACATTTGTGAGTCTCCGATAATGTATCGGTATCCCCAAATAAGTGATCGGAAACTGGCCCAATCCGCATCCGAAAAGCTCAGCATACAGATGGGCCTCGTCTTGAGCCTCGCCAAAACAAAACAGTTCACTTTTATGGAAATTCATCTTAAGCCCTGAGAGTTGCTCGAATGCTGATAAAATTAATTTCAGATATCTTGCTTTCTCGAGGTCATGATCCATAAAGAGAATCGTATCGTCGGCATATTGGAGGATAGATAGGCCACCATCCACTAGATGATTCACTACCCCATCAATTTGACCATCAACCTTGGCACGCTCAATCATGACCGCTAACATATCAGCCACTATATTGAATAGCATGGGCGATATTGAGTCACCTTGTCGCAATCCTTTCTTCGTTTGGAAATAGTTGCCAACGTCATCATTGACTTTAATGGCAACACTACCTCCAGACACGAAACTATGGATCATAGCGCGCCACTCTTCAGAAAAACCTTTCATTCTGAGAGTCTGTTGAAGAAAAGACCACTTGACTTTGTCATAGGCTTTTTCAAAGTCGATTTTAAGAACCACCCCATTCAGTTTTTTCCGATGCAATTCGTGAACTGTTTCATGAAGGACAACAACCCCATCTAGGATGTTTCTTCCTTGCATGAAAGCAGTTTGAGAAGGACGAACCACATGTTCAGCAACCGAATTTAGCCTAATCGTCGCTACCTTGGTGAATATTTTAAAACTAACATTAAGGAGGCAAATTGGACAATATTGTTGTATCCTTTCAGCCTCATTAACCTTAGGTAATAAAATAATTTCACCGAAGTTTAAGCGGAACAACTCTAGTTGGCCCGCGTGAAGGCATCCAAACAAGAGTAAGAAATCCTGTTTGATGACCTCCCAAAAATTCTGGTAGAACTCAGCTGGAAAACCATCAGGACCCGGTGCTTTGTTATGCTCCATTAGGAAAACCGCCTTTCTAACTTCCTCCTCGGAAAATGGAGATGTTAGAAGGCTATTTTCCGCATCAGAAACCTGCGGGATGTCATCTGTTCGAGACTCATCCATCGAGAAGTTTCCTTCCTCAGGGGTTCCAAACAGATTTTTATAATATCTAGTAATATAAGACTTAAGTTGCTCATGCCCTTCAATCGTGCCCTCCTCCTGTTGTAGGGAATGAATAAGTTTCTTCCGATGTCTACCATTAGCGACACCATGGAAAAATCTTGTATTCGAATCACCTTTCAGGATAAACTGAGAGTTTGAATGTTGGTACCACTTGAGTTCCTCCTCGCGCAGCATGCGAGCTAACTGGGCATTTGATTGACTCTTGATCTCTATTTCGATGTCAGAGAGTGGTCTAATCTCTGCCAGAGCTTCTAAATCATCAATAATAGATGAAAGACGAAGCTTCTCCTTTTTGAGGATACCCGCTGTGTGCCTAGCCCATCCACAAAAGAACTTACGTAATGCACGCATTTTGTTGTTCCATATGTGTATTGGGGTACGCCCGGCAACCGGTCTATTCCACACCTCCTTGACCATTTCATGGAATCCATCCCGATGCAACCAACCCAGTTCAAACTTGAACCTGCGTCGGTGCTATGGTCGAGGTAATCCAGTGGTTAAGAGAATGGGTGCATGGTCTGAAATAGCCTCTATACGAGGAAGAGCGCGGACAGAAACCATTGGGAATTTACATTCTCAGGCGGTATCCATTAAAACGCGGTCTAGTTTCTCGTATGTCGGCTCTGGAAGACTATTCGCCCAAGTGAACTGTCTTCCAATCATGGAAACCTCTCGCAAATCTAGACTATCAATGACAGCGTTGAAAAGGAAAGGCCAATGATTATCAAACCTACCACGGCTTTTCTCATTTGGAAATCATAGCAAGTTAAAATCCCCACCAATAAGAATGGGGTAGGGATTATCTTTCGCCAGATTAACCAGTTCACGGAGAAAAACGGCCTTGAGCTCATCCTGGGCTGCCCCATACACGGCGACGAGGGTCCATGTGAAGTTGTCAGCTTTGTTACGGATATGGAGTTTAATATGAAACTCTCCATCCGAACTAGCCAGAACATCCATAGTCCCTGTGTTAATGCCAAGTAAAATGCCCCCAGAACGACCTCGAGGTGGCCGTGAAATCCAGTTATAGTCTATCCCGCCAGACAGGCGGTCAAGCAGACTTGCTGAGAAATCATTCTAGTGACGTGTATAAAAAGAAGAAACACATATCATATGATAACTCCCATATATATATACTGTATTTCCAACGATTTTCCATGGTAGACGAAGTGCATGCATAGGTTTGTTAGGGCATTTACAAAACAATGGAGTACCCATGTCGACCCCAACATTGGAAATCACAAAAATTCGGAGAACAAAAACTAATACAGTTATGCAGGACGTTGGTCACATCATACAACTACGTACAAGCGACATATACTTGCAGATTATTGGTGAAGGAAAACAAAGATCTACTACTTATATAGTGAGAAGCAGATAATTATAATAAATACAGTCAGGTACGCTTCTTCTTGTGCAGAAATTTATGCTGCGTGGCATCAATACAACGGAAGAAAGCAACCCGCCAGATCTTGCAGAAAAACAATGATCCAAACCATACCCAGAAACCGAAGACAATTCCAGCAATCACTGAGTAGTACAGCCACACAATTTCATGTTCATGGCCGCCATCCACTGGTGATGTACTATTTGAATTATTTGTTCATGGAATGCTCAATGGAGGGCCACAAAGTTCCAGATTATTGTCGTAGATTGATGGGTCCTCAAGTGTTTTCAGCTGACTACCTGTAGGTATCTCTCCAGACAGAAGGTTGTTGGAGAGATTGAGATTGGTGAGGGACATCAAGTTTGAGATACTAAGAGGAATATGACCTGATAGTTTGTTCCAAGAGAGGTCAAAGGACTCTAATAGCTTTAGATTGCCAATATCCTTGGGGATACTACCAGAAAAATTATTTCCTGAAATATTTGGTAACCACATGCCTCTGAGACTTGTCAGCTCTGAAGGGATCTCACCAGATAGAGAATTGCCGGAGAGATCAATACCAGTCACAAATGCATGTTTTCCCATGAAGGTGTACTCTCGTCCCTTCCAAATCATGTCCATGCTGCCATTGTGATAAACAATTAAAGTATCAGTGATAAGTACCATGTCGATTGTTACAGCTGGTTGCATCACAAATGTCTGCCTCATTGAGGAGAAGTTGACGAAACTTCTTGGTATGGAGCCTACAAAATTATTTTCAGCAAAATCAAGCAGCTGTAGATGGGGGAGTTGTGATAGCTGCCAAGGAATACTTCCGTGGAACATGTGTGTGCATGAGGCTGAGAATCCATAACGAAGGATAGTTTTCCCCTATCCACGAAGGAATTACACCAGAAATCTTATTGTTCCTGAGATCCAAAACAACCAGGCTTTTTAAGTTCTTCAACACCACTGGAAAGCAACCTGTGAAGTTGTTGCTTGACAAGTGCAGTGATCTTAGTGGAGAGTTGTAGAAAGTTGAGCTTGGAACTTCCCCAACAAAAGTATTGCTCGACAAATCCAAGGATTGTAGTTCTTTCAAATTCCAGAAGCAACCAGGAAGATCTCCAAACAACTCATTGTTTGATAGATCCAAGTGTTGCAGAAGTGTTAATCGACAAAAGGCAGACCATGATTCTCCCGAGAAGCTATTATTGTCTGTACTGTAGGCCACCTTGACAAATGGCAACTGTCTGCTATCACGATTAGGAATGGTACCCGTGAAGTTGTTGCCCGACAAGTCGAGAAAAACAAGATTTACCAACAAGGAGATAGTTTCGGGAATCTCACCCTCTAGATGGTTGGAGCTGACACCAAGGCATTTCAAAGATGTTGCATTACCAATATCTGATGGCATATTTCCAGTAAGGTGATTCTTGGACAAGAACAATGCTTGCAAGTTTCGCATGCTCCCTATCTTCACCGGGATGCTTCCAGTTAACAAGTTGTCGGATACATCAAAAAACTCAAGCTCCTTGTACTTGCTGATATGCGATGGGATGCTTCCAGTTAACAAGTTTTCAGATACATCTAAACTCTCAAGCTTGGTCCAGTTTATAAACATCTCTGTCGGGGTGCTGCCATTGATATTCTTTCCTTCCATGTTAAAAATGTACTTAAGACTAGTAAGGTTCCCCAGTTCGGGTGGAAGAGTAGAAACCAGACTAGCATTTTGCATGTAGAGACGCTGTAGCGACTGAAGCTGCCCGAGTGAGGCTGGGATCAATCCACCAAGTGGGTTGTTGCCCAGTGAAAGGGTTTGCAACCCAGATATCATCCCCAACTCCTCTGGGATTCCTCCGGTGAGATTATTTGCAAAGAGACGCAGTGTCTTGAGATTTTGGAGCCTTGGGAATGAGCGAGTATGGAGCCATAGAATTCATTAAAGGATAGATTTCAATACCTCAACCTTGGGACCATCTCCGGTAGTGAATCTGGTAATGGCCCCGAGTAGGCGCTACCCCATAAATTGAGGGATCTCATCCTCATATTGGTTGTATTGAGGATGAATTGTGGGAAGGTACCACTGAGATCATTATTAGCTAGAGATAACATCTTCAACCTGGACATAGGTAAGAACTTGCCATAGTCTGGGTTAGTTAAGTGGTTGTTTTCCAGATTAAACTTGACAATCATTGGTAGGTTGTTGAGTTGGTAGGGGATGGGACCAGCAAGATTGTTGTTGCTCAAGTCCAGATAAGTGAGCGTGAGGAACTTGGATATATTTGCTGGGATGGCACCAACAAGATTGTTTTTGTTGAGTTTGATCTTGGTGAGGTTCCGGAACGCTTCCGAATACAAGTCATCGAGCGTACCGTTGAGGCCGACCATGGGAAGGCTGAGCTCCGTAACATGTCTGGCAGCGTCACAGGTGACGCCGAACCAAGAGCAGGTGGAATTCAATGTCGACCATGAGGACAGTGAGTTGGCGCCAAGCAAAGTGGACTTCCATCGGAGAAGTGCTTCTGCTTCCGGGTTGGTCGCCTGGGCTGCGCATAGTAGCAGGAGAAGTGAGATACGGAAGAGCTTCTTCAGGGGCGCCATTGAAGTGTTGGGTAAGAAAATGGCAAGCAGCAAAGCATTTCCTTAGTTTACAAGTAGCCAGAGTTCACATAGATGAAAGAGATTGGCGTGGAAAACGCGAATAATATCTTGGGTATCCTAATTCTCAGCCTCACAGGTAAGTGACGACTAGTCTGCACTCGTTGGTAGATGATGTGTGTGGTTGTGGCTGTGGTACAATTGCAAGTGTACACCCAAAACAGCCAGGCCGATGCACGTCGCTTCAGAAAAGTCTGGACCACAGAATGTTCGCCCTTGTGGCCAGGACATCCGTTCCAATTACGCAACTAGTAATTCATACGCTTATTTCACTAGCACGGGAAAGTTACGGTACTTAAGGGGCCAGGAGACAAGTAGACATACATGCTGGCAGGCATACTGAACTAAGAAAATACAAGACATGGTGCAGCAAGAAAAGATACTTATTTTTTTAATAAAGGATGGATTTTATTAACTTAAAATCCCGTCGACACCTCCAAAAAGGAAACAACAATCAAGCGCCGTCGTTGCTGGACCTTAACCACCAAAGGCAGGATCACGGGTTTTCACCCTTGAGACAAGTCCGAGTAAACTCCAAGCCATGCCTTCAGGAAGTTAACGACGCCAAACGCCACCGTTGTCAGGTGTACCGAATTAGGGTTAGATCTAAATCAAAATGGAGCTCGAGACCGGATGCTCGACAAGCATCACCAAACCAAAATCATCATGTGATGTATTTATCCTCCACTTTCCCTGCAGGTTCATGCAGATGTGGGAGAGTCACTGTGGAGAGAAGAGAGTCCTCGCACCGCCAAAATCCCGGATTGGACGATTTGACAGCCCTACGCCAACTTCACAACTCGCATTCAGTGGTAAATCTGTTGCAGACGACACCACCATGGGGCATAATTCTCTCCCACGTTGCAAGATCACGACCCAAAAGCCCACGAAATTGCAAGTCATGGGATCATGCCCTCTGACGCAGAACTCTGGAACCACTGACCATGGACCACCATGACGATGTGGGGACTGCCTTCTGGACTGTCATGCTACCTGCTGCTGATATTCATTGCCAAGTGGGTCAAGCTTATAACCGGCAAGTAATCGTAAACTCGCTCGTGGCCAAATCCGGCTTGGCTCGCCCAGGCTTGCGTTCGGCAGTGCGGACCAGTCAGATTGGTGTGTGCTCGCCTAGTTCCTGCGTGCGGCATCGACCAATTTGTTTCTGGTAGTGTATGCCTGGACTCATGCTGCTCCATGTCGTCACCTTGGAGATCCCGACGATGGATTCTAATGGTGTTCACGATTGATGGTAGAGTTTGGCTTTGTGGTTCTGCCGACGGGGCCTTTTTCCTTTCCTTTCCTTTTGTTCTGTCTTTTTGCGGTGCTTTCCCCTTTGGGGATCTCTTGTAACACTTCTTCTGATCAAAGAATTTGGCAGTTCTCCTGCCAACATTCAAAAAAAAAAGAGATTCATTTCCAAGTCGTGGTTGTGTTCATCCCCGCCGCTGCTACCCAGGTACGCTGCTCCTGCTGCCCGCAGCTGCGCAATTTGTACGACCGCTGCTAAGCATGTAGCGCCCCTGCCGTTGCCCCAGATCGTCCCCCCGCTTTTGCCGCTCCCACTACCGCTCCTCACTTCGAGTCACCGTCATGAATAGCCTTGGTGGAACCACCCAGCACCCCGCCGCCACCATGGGTTTTGCAGGCTTTGCCTGCCGGCGGCATCAGGCAGCGGCAAGGGTAGGAATCCAAGATGGGGACAACCAGAAAAAAGTAGATCGAGATCGCCTCCTGTGTCGCCAGTTCGGGCGACGCGGGGGCAGTTACGAGGGTCCAGAAAAGATACTCATAGGAGTGAGTTTGTTGAGCAGAGGACCTATATTACATAATAGGATAAATTGTATTCATCCTGAGAGAGATAGCTGAACAGATAAACCAAGATATTGCTACGTAAGGCACTCCATTCGAAGCAATGCAGCAGAAACGGGCAATCTATTAACTCGGTAAGATGTCATATGAGGGGCAAAATCACTGTTTTGACCTTATTAGAAAGTTAATCACAATTTGACCCTGCTTTGCAAATATGTTCGAATATAACCTTTTTTACATCGCGCCTGCTTGAAGGGTGCTATGCTCCACTGTATAGCGCCGCAACACACGGCGCCATGCAGGGCCCAGGGCTAGGTACCATGGCGCCTCCAGCCAGGCCGCTATGCCCGGTTGCTTGCCTGAGTTCCGTACGTGGTTGTTCGGTCTTGGATCTGCGTGTGCGTGCATGCATGCAGGGCACGGCCACCATGCATATGTATCGCACAACGCAGTACGCGTATATTTGGAGTGTATATACATATCAATATATGCATATGCACGTGACTGCGAGGCTGTTACGGTATTTATTTGGTGTATATACAAACGAGTGGGCAGTATTATTAACTAACGGAAAAAAGGAAACAAATTGTCTATCGTTGTCTTCGGAGAAGAAAGAAAGGCGATCTCGCCTCCCAGCCGGCAGGGTACTTCCCTCCGCCCCCATAGTCTGGCGGCTGCCCTCGTCGTCGATGGTGAGGGGGTCACCGGATCATTTTAGGCATCTGTATCTTATAGGAGTTTGGGATGCTCGTCGTCTTTCACTTCGGCGATGGCGACATCAATGTTGAATAAAAAATCTTCAGATCCATCCTGGATGAGGCAAATGGCATTGGGGTTGGATTTGAACAATGGTCTGTTCAAGTAAGGACGATACGACGGCGATGACATATTTGTGGTGGACCTGTGTCCTCAGGCTCCGGCATTGCGACGGTGTTTGCTCCAGTGGAGATGGTCTTCCTCCTCCCTTCGATTCATCAAACACGTCATAGGCATGACCGGTGGAGTCGCCGTGAATGGGGAGGACATGGCCGGCCGGAGGCGAACAAGGAGCCCGGCTCTTGAGGTGATCGCCTTCTTCCTCGTGGTCTTCGCCGCGCACCGGCCGGCCCGATGGAGGTGGTCTTCCTCCTCCCGACCGCTGTCGTGATGGGAGGAACCGAAGCGGGGCTGAAAGAGGGAGGTGTCGCGTCGGCTGCGTCCCCTGGACGAGGTGGTTCCCCTGCCGCTTCCTCTTCATGGTACCAGCGGAAGGAGTTTGGGCGGCGCCGGCATGAACGGCCACCGTGAGGCGCTGGCGACGCTTGGCGGCGCATGCCGGGCGGCGGCTGTAGATACTCCATTCGGCCGGTTTCCAATGCCGCGAGGCCGGACGGCGAGGTCGAAAGTGAGATTTCAGGCGGCAGCGACACAGGAGCCGGGAAACCGAAGCAAGCGGAAGTTAATTTGCGTCAAGCTGAAAGGGAATCCGGCAAAGACAAAATAATTCTTGTAAATATAGCAAAAATGGTCCAGGGTTTGCAGGGTCCTAAAAAATACGGAACAGGTATACGGGATCTATTTAGGCCGGCAAAATCGTCTCCGTCCAGTAAATTGATGATTATTTTGCCGGATGGCCTGGTTCACGGGCTAATGCGCGCGCGTGCGAACGGTCGCTTTCGGACGGGCCGGGATGTCCTGATTTGGAAAGCATGCAGCAGGTTACGTATGTGATTTGGAAAAAGATTATACCGGTTAATTAGTGTGGACCCCCCGCTCCCCTAAAATTCAGGGGGGAGATTAAATATGGAGATTAAATGGGTGGGCTTCACACGTCCTGGCTGCATGGCACGTCTTTAATTTGCGAGGTCTTCGCGATCTTGTGGTGGGCCCAAGCGTGATACGAGGAAGTTGTCGGAGGAGGCTCCGCTTCGATAGAATTGATCGCTCCAACGAGCGAAGGCTAGTCATGGTAGGAGTAACTTAACAAGTAATATAACGCACTTTAAGAATTTTTTGCTTATGTGGCATGTAGTTAATGAGAAGTGGTAATATAATATGTTACTGTAACATAGCGCTTTCCAAGACAAGATGAGTCTAAAAGCTTATTAATGAAATCCTCTATGACACTACTACTATGTTACTTTGCACTATAAAGATAGTAACTTAGACTAGTGTCATATGCATGACACTAGTCTGACACTAGTCTAAGTTACTCCCCACTATGACCAGCCGAACGCGAAGGAACGTTTTCGCTATATATAGGGCCTCTTTGATTCATAGGATTGCAAAAACACAGGAATAGGGAAAACGTAGGATTGGAATGGTATGTCCATTGGATCCCTATAGGATTTGAGTTTGTTTGATTGTGTCACAGGAAAAACAAAGGATTTCTTCCAAGAGAATGAAGTAGAATTCCTGTAAATTGTAGTACAAATGAATCCTTAGGAAAAAATCCTATATGATTCAATCCTACAAATCAAACGATCAACATAGGAAAAATTCTTAAGGATTCTAATCCTTCAAAGACCCTATGAAAATCCTTTGAATCAAAGAAACCCATAACGAGTACGTGCCTAGATCTCACGTTTATAGCTAGGTTAGCCTGGACCATCGAGAACAGTACACTAATTAACTATCGAGTGTGCATGTACGTAAGGGCTGATTGTAGTTAGCCGCCGCCAGGAGATCCAATCTTTCTGCACCGTCCTCCAGCGGCTCCGCTCCGCCGGCGACCTCGGTCGTCGGTGATGAGCGGGGTCGCCGGATTCACGCGTGTGGATTGTTTTTACTTCCTCGTAGTCTAGATTTTTACACTGTTCATCGTCTTTGTTTCGGCGGCGACGATGACAGCGTTGAATAAAGATTCTTCGGATCCTTCCTTGAGAAGGCCATCGGTCCTATGGTTGGGGATGGATTTGGAAACCAGTCTATTCAAGCAAAGATGGCGTGGCGGCGGCGGCATCCTCGTGGTAGACCGGTGTCCTCGGGCTCTGTCGTTGCGACAGTGTTTGCTCCAACGTCGGTGCGGAGCTTAGGAAGTAGTCCAGGAGCGGATGCAGATTGTAGTCTACATCGACGACGTCTGGAAGACAGAACATGTGCTGGGTTCGTGGTTTGTGGATGGCAGATATGGTTTCCTTCTGCGACGTCTTAGTCGCGGTGGAGTGCCAGATCTGGAGTTCGATGGCGTGTCCGAGGTGTTGCTGCCCCGGTCTGATTCGTTCAACGGTAAGGGCTTCACTTTTGATGAGCCACCTTAAAGGTCCGCAAAGCTGCATATCAGCGATAGAGCCGCGTCGAGCTCGGGTGAAGAGGTGATCCATCATTCTTTTCTTCGGTGGCTGCTGTCGTGATGCCGGAGGCAGGTAATGGGCATTGGTGTCCAGCTCAGAGATGTTCTGCTATTTTTTCCAGTTTTATCATGTTAGTCCTTACGTGACCTGTACTTTAATCTTTATGATATGAATGAGAGGTATTACCACACAAAAAAAGGCTGATTGTAGTTGAGGCAACCGGGCATAACGCACTGATCATAGGCGCTACTGTAGCTGCATAGCGCCCCCTAACGAGGGGCTATGATACCCAGCCTGGGCCCAACCGTGCCACGGTGACAACAGCATGGCCCCATGAGTAGCGGTGCGATATAGTGGACCATAGCGGTCAGATTCAAAAATATTTGCAAAGTGGGGTTAAATCATGATTAACTTTCTTAAAAAGGCCAAAACAATGATTTTGTCCGTCACATGAGTTCATGTGATTCCAAAAAATGCAAAAGGGGACATTTAATTTTCTTGTTAGCATCATTGTCAAGAATGGAGGGTAACACAACAGGAAGAAAGAACTGAAGTACGTGTACGGTGTACCATGACGATGATATTAGCAGCACGAGCGGCAACAACAATTGGCAGTGTGAGTAAGATGGATAGGAAAAATCCCCATAGTCATGTTCCGGATGAAGAGCCATATAATTTCCTGAGAAACATCATCATAAATACTCTCTCCGTCCAAAAATATTTATCACCAAAATGGATAAGAAAAGATGTATTTAGAACTAAAATACGTCTAAATATATCCCATTTTATCCATTTTGATGACAAGTATTTCCGGACGGAGGGGGTACATCAGAAAACGAATATATCTAACTCACAAGGGGAAATATATGCGGCATTTAATTTGCTGAGAAATATCGGCATAAATACATCATGATGTGGATATATCAAACTCATAAGGAAAACAAATAGGCGGTGCTACAAGCCTACAAAGCACCGTATGTTGACGGGGTTCAACTACCTACAGAACTTTGAATACGAAAAAGCATAGGCAGGCCTTCCCTCCTCCTGTTCCGTCGCCGGCGCCGGCTCTCTCCAATCATCGATCTACCAAGCTTTCTTGCCGCGCCATTACCGATCCACTCCGCGCAGCGAGGAACGAGGGGTGGAGAAGAAGAGCTTCGAGGGAGGACGGACGGCAGAGGGCGGGGGATTTTCCGGCGGCGGCCGCCAGTGGGCGTTGGATTATAGGGGATCGGGGAGCGGCGGGTGGCAGTGTGTGTGTATTTGGTGTGCACTACCTCGGCCCAGTAGAGCCCAGTTTGGCTTAATGGGTTGTCCGTGTGGAAAGGAAAGAAAAGGCCCGTATAAATCTCTCCTATTTGCGCTCGTTACGGCAAATTATCGCCCAAACGCATGTTGGCGCCGCCTCCTCGCAGCGCCGCCTCTCACAACTCATACATGAACAATTTCTCAAAAAAAAAAACTCATACATGAACATACTAAAGAATTTTGGTGGCCGGAGCCTCACACTGCCGGCCTTTTCTCTTCTCTATTCCTCCTTCTCTCAACAAACATGATTACAGCTGATTAAATAGCTAACACACGGCCAGGCGCCACACTCCCCCACCACCTACATGCACGCATGCACTCACGCCACACCGGCCACTAACTCACACCACCTGGCTGCTAACTGATTCCTATCTACATGCACAAGTCTCGCACTTGCGCTGCACCCCCTAACTGCCACACATGACCTTGCCAGCGGCTTGCACGCCCACACAACTAACTAGTTTCATGCAGCTAATAAAACTAACCAAACCACTTGGCTTCAACTAACTGCTTAACCGGTCCGGCTCCATCCTCTCATGCGATTGCCTTATCACATGGCTGTGCCGCCTCGTGCAGCCTCGCAGCCTCGCGCCGCTTCCGCATCTCGCCGTGCTCGCCGTATCGCACCGCGGCTTGGCATCTCGCCTTCTCAACACATCTCCGATAAAGCTTTGCCGACCAATTACTCCCTAACCTATGCTACATGCCTAACAAAAACAAACATGCTGATTCAAATATCAAGATTAGTGCTAACAACGCACTGGAGCAGCGCACTGTAGCGACTGCGTCTATTCCTCTGTTATTTTTAACTAGTTTTCAGTCAGTTTTTATTTTTGATTCTTTCAATAATTACAGCTACTTACTTAATTTTCAAATCTTAACTTATAAAGAACATGAGCATTTTAAAACTTTTGCGACAAAATTCTAAAGGGCATGCACATTTTTAAAAATGAACATTTAAGAAATTTCAGATTTTTTCATTAAATTCTGAACATTTTTTGAAAGAAAAAAAATAAAAATAAGGGGTACATAACAAAACCTCTAAAAACACCAAATGAGAAAACAATACAGAAAAAAAAACCAAGTATGAACCTTCTAGATCTCTACCTGCCAAAACATTAGGAACGTGCCACTATCAAGTGTTGCTGGTGGATGCAACTTGGATCAAGGTTCAACCGAGTGTCCTCACCAGGCCCATGGCGTACTAAGGCTCAACCGAGTTTTCCAATGATGTGGCGAAGTGGTGGGTCCCGCTAAGAATGAAAACAAAACAAATTAGAAGGCAACAAGCAAAGACTGATAGAAAATCGTTTGGAGTCAAATTAGGAATAAATTCCTATTGAAAGTTGCATATTTTACATTTTTACAGAAGACAAAGTTTGATAATTCAATAGATCTAAACAAGGTATTTTTTCCTAAACAAATGAAGGTCTTTTTCCTACCGGAAATACTTCTGATCTATTCATCAAATGTCAACCACTGGGTCATCGATCCTCCCTCACATGAGCCAAGAAAATCCTATTGCGGTAGAAAGTCAGGAAGTTATTATGCTAAGGCCACAAAGAAACATCGCACCAGTCGTCGATGAATAGAAGTGCAAGATCGGAAGGATCCAACCTGTAGACAAACGAACGCAGGATCCATCGAAGAAAAGCATCGACCAAATCCCGCGAGATCAATTGGAGGCACACCTCCACACGCCCTCCGACGGTGCAAGATGCACCGGCCGAAGGAGGAAGCGGCGGGCAGGAAAACCTTTTTCCATCTTCATGGAGTTGACACATCTAGACCTCATTTGTGTCCAACCTCGCTATCCTGAGCAGGACACAATTCCAACAAACATAAAAAAAACAGCTAAAAAGGAAGTAGGACTAGGATCCATGGAGCCTCCATGGCCCTAATACCAAAGAGACGAGGCAGATCGGCGCCGGGGCATGCCGAAGGCGGGGAAACCCAACACCTGGGACGTCGACTATCAAATCAAGGTTTACATCAGGGTATTCTTCGAGTGGAGCGGCATTGGAGCATGCAGAAGGCGGGGAAACCCAACGCCTGGGACATCGACGATCAAATCAAGGTTTACATCAGGGTATTCTTCGGGTGGAGCGGCATTGGGGCTACTGCCTTGTCTCAGAAAACTGGCGTATACGGATCACAATAAAAAACTATATATATTTCTCACAAAATATAAAATAAAAATAAAAACAATATAGACAAAGTATTTTATTATAGGACGTGGGTCTTCTCAGTCAAGTGATACAGTATATAAGAAGAAAAAAGAAAAAATGAAAATAAAATTTTTGTACGAATCTCCATGCAATATCAAATGAATATAGGGTCGACACATAACGACTTAGCAAAACTGTATATTATATAACGCCGCAAAAAACAAATCTCTGAATAATATAACTATATTAGTAGAACTAACGATGGATCTACGGAATGCATGGAGTATGCCGTCCAACGCAAGGAATCACGATATATACTAAGTATGCAATCTCTAGCTAGCTAGCTTCTCCTCATGCCTCTCCACCACCTGAACTTGCCTACGTCCTCCTGCCAGTCGGGGTCCTGGTCGAGGCCGGTGTCCAGGCGCTTGATGTACTGATGCTCGAAGTAGTCGGGGTTGTGCGCGAAGCACTCTCGCAGCGCCTTGGTGGCGCGGACGCACGCCTCGACGTCGACGACGCGGCGCTTGGCGGAGTTGGGTTCGTAGGGGTCGCACGTCCTCATGGCCGCCCGGAACTCGTTGAGGCACCCGCCGTTGGCCACGTAGTGCGTGACCGCGGTCTTGTCGTTGCCGACCTCGGCGCTGTGGGAGACGGCCGCGACGCCGAACAGCCCCACGCCGAGCACTGACGCGGTGAGCCCCATGACTGGCAGCGCTAAATCTGAATCTGATTGATGTGTGCTTTAGCTGGGGTTAATTAGTCTCGCCCTCGATCAATCGATCGGCCTACTTAAATAGCACATGCTTCCGCACGATTGCCCTGAAGATCCTATTCTTGCGGTACAAGTTGCAGCTATTTAAATATAGCACGCATGCCACCCGCAAAAAAAAAAAAAAATGCACGCATGCATCGGCACTGTTTTGACCGGCCTAAGTTTGAAACGGATACACGGTCTCCACTATGCGACTTTGGCGCAAGAACATGTCAGTCAAAATTTATTAAATTGTAGCATTATGAAAATGCTTCTGTTTCAAATCAACATAATAACAGTTCCAAATATTTTGCAGCTGAGCTCAAAATTTACAGGTAGCCACTCTAACATTTTCAAAACTCCACATGCATGGATTTATAATATTTTGGAACCAAACCGATTTAAATTGCAAGTGTGTTATACTTTATTCCAAATTAATGGAATGATTGTTTAAGCACCCTAATAATATTGTGAGGATATGTTCATGGGTTATAAAGAGAACCACCATGTGAATCCCCTCTGTTTAAATAGCTCCATAATAATATTGTGAGGATATGTTCATGGGTTATAAAGAGATCCACCATGTGAATCCCCTCAGTTTAAATAGATCAAGGATCTATGCAATTTATTCATTCAAATTTCATTTGATTTGCTAAATTTTAATAAAATACAATTGAGGTTTTAGACAACACCACCTCAGATGAAAGCATGATGACATGAAAGGCTTACGAGCACTATAGCGAGTCGAAGACACAATGCCGTCATTGCCCGTCTCTCACCTGAGGCTGGCAAACCGTCTTGTATTATTCAATCAGGAAGTCGTTAGTCTAAACACCGAGAGTATCAGCGCACCAGAACAACAACCGCTACCAATAATGAGGATCATAGATCGGGATAATCCAACATGTAGACACCTGACTGCGGATGAGTGAAGGCCAGGTCCACGCAGATCGCCGTCTTCCTCCATCGTTCTTCCCCTTCGCCAGGCTCCGTCCCTCCACTGTAGCTCTGGCGTTTGTTAGCGCCAGCCGCAGCTCCCTCGCCGGCCGCCTTCCTCAAATATGATAAATCTATTATGATGCTCTGGTCTTTTGGTGTCTTAGTACGACAACTTCTTGACTGTTTATACAAGAAGGTTTGCCCGGCTCCTACAAGGGAGGGGCGATGGTGGCAGTGCGCCATTGTCTTGCTAGAGCGTTTGTAGTTGTCGCTACATGGTCTATGGACATGGATGCAATTTATTTTACTTCTCGTGTTCTTTATACAGCCATGATGTTTAATGAATAGATTGTTTTCTTTTTCAAGAACTAGTTGTATTAAATGCAGAAGGGGCATAGAATGTATACACGGATTGATTTCCACATATATATCAACAGAATGAGCCGGGCGGTTTTAGAGAGGACATGTAATAACACAAGCAATAGAAAATCTGTAGATATTGATGGTTTTACAGAAGGGAGTAAGTTTAAAAAATTGGCTAGAGTTGCTCTTATACACAGCTTTAAAATCACGTGTTACACTTGGTTGCCAATAATGCATGGTAAAGAAAAATCTAACTTACATATACTAAACAAAAAGACTGCATCATAAGATGAACCGATCTATCTATGGAGTATCTATATAGCGCCATTGATCATCACGTACTGCACCTGCACAAAATTTACTAGCTTCTCCTCATGCCGGTCCACCACCTATATTCGCTGGCCCACTCCTTCTTGATCTGGGCCGGGGAGGGGTTGCGGTCCTGGTCTAGGCCCTCGTCCATGCGGTGGAGGTACTCGTGCTTGAACATGACGGGGTTGCCGGCGAAGCACTCGCGCAGCGCCGCCGTGGCCTTGACGCACGCCTCCTTGTCGATGGGGGTGACCTTGCGTTGCTGCTTGTAAAACTCGGGGTGCCGCTGCTTCATGTAATCGGGGTTGCACACGTCCATCGCGATCACGAACTCTTGGATGCACCCGCCGTTGGCGGCGTGATGCCAGACCATCTTTGTGTCGACGAGGTGCATGCTTTCGTCCAGGGCGTCCTTCATAGACGCACGTCCGGGCAGAAAGTTCCCCATGGGCCGGCCTTGATTTCTGGATCGATCGATCGACTAGCTAGAGGACACTTACGAAATCACAACGGGCACGTACAAAGGTATCTAGTCAGCTGTCTCTGTAACGCTGGTCACGTAGGAAAATAACTGACGTGGGGGAGAGAGAAGAGAGAAAACTTATCGTTTTTTGCAAAACACCCCCTGCCACCACCGGCCACCTCCACCACTTATCCATTGCCATCGCAAGCCACACCCCGCTGCTTGCCGCCAGCGTCGACGCCGCAGAAGCCAAGCCAGTGCGTCGCTGCGGGCGTCCATGCCGCCCTAGCCCAGGAATGGAGCGAGGCATGACGGCGGGCGTTGTAGAGCGCGGCGGACCGAGGCGTCGCGTCGGAGGGTGATAAGGCGGCCGGCGTGCTCTCTTGGGGCGAGGCGTCGGGCCGTTGCAGGTGGCGCGGGGGCCGGGGCGTTGGTTTGACAGGCGACGCGGAGGAGGTGCGTCCTGGAGCCATCGACAGCGGCTGCAGTGGGACGGCGTGTCCACATCTTGCTTCAGGGGCTGCGGGCCGTGGGCGGCGCCGTGCTCGCGCGCGAGACCCGTCTCTGATTTGGATCGAATTTCAGTGCAAGATTCGATCGATTTCTCTTCTCCTACTCATCCTCTTCTGCGTCGAGTCTGGAGCATGAGTCGCCACCGAGCGCCGTGCACCATGCTCCGCGCTGCTGCCTGCGATGCCGCGTGCAGGAGCGCGCACCACCGCGTGTCCTGCTGGCTGTCGACCACGGCCGCCTGCCGCCCGCGCCTCGCCGGGCGCTCCCGCGACCGTGCTCGCTGCACGACGCGCGCCCCGCCGCCTGCCCCCCTTTGCTGCGATGTTTTTGGCCTCCAACATCAACTATTGGCCTGACCTGCAGCGAGGAATCAAGGAAGCCGCCTCGGCGGAAAATATTAGATGGATCTCTCTATCCATTGACGAGAGAAGATTTTTGCTTGTGTTAGATACTGTACTAGACATTGCTAATAATCTCTGTATCCGTGATCTGCTTCAGTACTTCAGGCTATGGATTGCGATTAATAGGATTCAGATTCAGGGGAATATTGAAGGCACATTTGCCCGGCGCTTGTCACCGTCAGGCTACTATTCTGAAGAATCCAGCTACAAGATTCTATGTCAGAGCAAGGAGTGTTTTTGTCTTGCTAATGCTATCTGGAAGAGCTATACATCAATGAATTGTAAAGTTTTCAACTGGTTTTCTCTCAAGTACAGGATATGGAAGTCCGACCGCAGGGTTTTCAAGGGGCCTACAGGCGACCATCTCGCCGTGTTCTCTCTGTCTTCAGGAGGATGAAACAACGGACCACCTGCTTGTTCATTGCGTGCTCCCAATCCCTCAAATACAATGCTTGAATGGTGGCACACTTCTAGACTGCAACTCCGTAAGAACAGAAGGAAGGGGTTTGATTCTCTTGTCATGCAAACTTTCTGGACGTAATGCTCGTGTCTTTGGTAACAATCATCAAGTATTTCCTGAAGCTAGGCTAGGAGATACTTGCAGGAGCCAGAAGTTTAGTACTAATTGAGTAGGAGCAGTTCCCTGTAATTTATGTTTTTTTCCTTTACCTGCCCTGGATGATGTTTCTGGGTGTTGCCTTGAGTAACACCGGAGTATAATAGTATGCATTTTGTGTACTATTAAAAAAATGTGTAAGATTTCAACCCTGATATTGCTCAAAAGTTTGAAATTTGCAATTCATAAACTGTGGCATATGACGGTGAAAATAATTGCTAACCACGTAAAATCAAACCAATCGAGATAAAGGAGCATCGAACTCCAAACCTCTGTCACCAGGCGAGATAAAAAGATAAATGTTGGGAGGCTGCAACGTGCCATCGATTTATAGGAAAACTAAGATTGATGCGACAACGTCTCCAGATAAAAAGAATCTGAACCCAAAGAAAACTAAAGACCAAATTTTTTATTTATTTTCATTTTTGCGAGAATTATACTCATTTGGTTGACCCGTTGCAACGCACGGGTATTGTGCTAAAACTATATATATCCGTGTTCCCATCAAAAAAGAAATTCTTTTGTTTATTCTGAAATTTATCATTACTAAAAAAACATATATCTATGTGGTGATGTACAGTAAAGTACAACAATCAGGAGTTGTATCCAAGTATAAATAAAAGTTAATAAAGTATTTACTATACCTTGGTAAAGAATGTTCAGCCAACCTAAATTGCCAGCAATTTCCTTCTATACTCTAAAGTGTAAGATCTCAATTGGGAGGTAGCATCCAAACACATAGAAAATATTGAAGTAACTCACATTACACCCCTCTCAAAAAAAAAAACTCACGTTACATATTTGTATGATCTGGTACAAATAAGGCATGATTCATATTAAATCTTATATTTATTATGTTCCGCGGTTCTCCACTTAGCTACCCAGGCATTGTATACACAACCTCCATGCCTAATTTGAATTTTAAAAAATTATCACTGCCGTATACAGAAAATGTACAATGTGTATGAAAAAAGTACACAACAAAACATATATTTGGAAAAAAGTAAATTATGTATTTTTAAAATTCTAACTGTGTGTAAAAAAATTTGTTCCAGGTGGGTACAAAAGTATACAATGTGCATGAAAAATAGTCATCAAAAGCATATATGAAAAAAAAAGTTAATCATGTATTTAGAAAATGTTAAACATGTGTAAAATGTACTTTATGTATAAAAATATATACAATGTATATGTATGTATAAATAAAAACATATATTTTACAACATGTTTATCATGTATTTTAAAACTGGCCAACGTGTAAAGAAAGATGTTTCAGATGTTTACAAAAGAACGTACAATTTATTAGGAGCCTGGCCCATGTCCGGGCGGCCTGTTTTTTTTTTAATTTTGTTTTTCTATTTCTCTTTCTTCATTTTCATTTTCATTTTTTCTATTTAAAAAAATAGGACTTTGAAAAATGTTGGTGATTTTGTAAAAATATTTTTACTTATTAAAAAAACTGTTCAAAATTTTGGAAACAAATTTTTGAGATATCAAAATACGTTCATGATTTTGTAAAAAGTTCGTGTATTAAAAAATGATAATGAAATAGGACAAAATTTCACCAATTTAAGAAATGTTCATGGATGGGAAAATATCCTAGTCTGTAGTGATGTACATGCCCTAATTGAGGAGCACTTATTGCAAAGATCACTCCCACCTCCCTAGGTTGCGACAAGTGGCGCGCTTGCACATGCGCCGTCGTTCCCGAGGAAGCACAACCATGCCTCTCGCGGAAGCAAAACCGTGCCTCTCTCTCGAAAGAAAGAAAACAGAAAAAGCATTTTTTTCGTTTCCGAGAGGCACTCGCGAAAGCACACCCGTGCCTCTTGCGGAATCAAAAACGTTCCTCTCGCCGAAGGAAAAAAAAATAGAAAATGCTTAGAGGCACGGCCGTGCCTCTCGCGAAATCACAACCGTGCCTCTCGCCGAAGGAAAAAAACAGAAAAAACATTTTTTTTCTGTTTCCGAGAGGCATGACCGTGACTCTCGCGAAAGCTAAACTGTGCCCCTCGCAAAAGCAAAACCGTGACTCTAAGAAAAGAAAAAGAAAAGAAAACACGTTTTTTCATGAAAAAAGAATTTCGTAATTTTTTTTGGGAAACGGTTCGGTTTGGCGCACTGGCCGAAACTGGGCCGGTCCCTCCGCGTCGCGCAACGCACACGCAGGTGGACCCACGTGGCTGCTTGACCATCGCTCGTCACAGAAACATTATCCTCAACCCCACGCGAATATCTATCCAGTTTCTTCCCCTGCCGCTCTTCTTTCTGTCTCTCAATCCCCACAATTCCAACGCCGGTGACTGTGCTTGAGGTGCGCCGAAGCCGACGCGAGCGGGGAGCTGCGTCCATGAAGCGCCACCATGACGAGTTGCGCCCGTGGCCACGGAGAGCTACGCCCATCGAGCGAGGTCGTGGAGCGGCCGACCTACGGTGGAGGCCGTTTGTTTCCTCGGCCCGACAACGATGCGCAAAAGGGATGCGCTGGGACCTGGTGCTGGAAGCGGCATGGGGATCTGCTTCAACTACCGTCGGGATTTGCTTCAACGGCGAGGATGGTCATGGACGGTGACAACGGTGGCCGTCGTGGTAAGTTGTTCTTTTTTTTAATTTTAGCTGGAACTACTTTCAAATTTTGCTGGAGCCATTTTCTCGATTTGCTGCAATAGGAGGGGACAATGTCGGGCGACCACGGCCGCGGGTGCCATGATTTTTGCTGCACATATTTTTTTGTTGGAACCAGCATTTTGACTTGTTGCAATCGGCAAGGATGGTGCTGGGGCGGCTACGGCGACGACGCCTTGATTCCTTTTTCTTCTTGTGAGGAACCATTTTTCATTTTTGCTGGAACTATATCAATTTTTTGTTGGAACCATATCAATGTATTTCACTGGAATCATATCATTTTTTGCTGCAACCACATTATTGTTTGCTGGAACCATATTAATTATTTGCTGGAACCATGTGTTTTGCTTTCAAGCTGGCGTTGCTTTGTTTTTTCTGCTGCAACCGACGAGCGGCGATGCCAACGGCGAGCGATGAGCGTTAGGAAACCAGCGGAGCTTCCAGGTCGCCCGGGCATGGAGGTCGCGCGGGTATGGATCGTTGGCACTTTTTATATTTTGTTTCCTTGTGCATGCGGGAAAGGACAGGAAAAGGGAAGGAAGAGGAGGCGAGATCTGACGGTTCGCTAGTTCCAAATCGGATGGCTAGTAGCCGACCGGCCAAAAGATTAGGCCGGTGCGCCGGCGCCTATTGTTGCCTAATTTTTTTGGGTCCAAAAGTTAAGGAAGACCGAAACATAAAAAAAGCCCGAAAAATACTGTTTAAAAGCCAAAAAAGCGTGCAGAAAAGTAAAAAAAGACAAAATCTGGAGGAAGCGTCCAGAGCGCGACACGTTGTGGGCAGCTGAGACCGTGCCAAGTGGCGTTGATCGTTACAAGGCTTCCAAAGAAGCGCTGGTCAACTAATTGCTCGGCGATTGCAACCGCGGGCTTATATATATAGACACACGTATGCAAATATACAAGGATTCGGAGGCGTACTTGTTAGATTGACGTGCAAGCAAAGCCTACCCGATCAGGAGACCCTTTTTGGACACCGCTATGGCGAAACGGCCGTACGCACGGCGCATGTACCTGGCAGCCCATATTACGTCACCATAAGTGATCAGCCTGTGTAAAGCGGCGTGTTTTTTTATTTGACACAATATAGACGCAACCTTTTTTTTGCGAAAACAATATAGACGCAACCGTTCATATAAACGTGCATATACTCACCTCACACACACATCTTATCCCTATTAGCACCTCCGTGAGACTGAGCCGTCATATTATCTTGACATTTTACGAAGTCACCGTAGACGCAGCGGCGTCGCTCACGCTGCCCGTCGCAGGCACGAGGTGTGCCAGTCGTGGATGCGTCCACTCCCCCCTCCTCCCCATTCCCCATCCGTTTGTGTGCAGCAGCAGCTCCGGGTAGTTCAAGGCGGGACGCGGGCTGCGGTTGCATCGGTTTTGGGTGTCCTCTTGGAGCAAAGCTGGTCACTTTGGCTGCTCTTGGGGAGGTCCGTATGTCGGGCGGCGGCCCGTGTGATGGGAGGCACAACGTTCTTGGGCGGAGCTTGCGTCTCAGGTGCGGGCAAGCAGCCATGGCCACACGGGTGGCTTGGTTGTGGGTGATTGGCAAAGCTAAGGTGCGTAAGTGGGAGGTGAGCGCCGGGGTATATCACATGTCCAGCCGTGTTCTGGCCGACGGTGGCGGTGTCGGTGATGTCGTACCATTCCTGAAGGCTCCATCGCGGCGTTCCCTCTCCCTCCGTCTCCCTCCAGGTGAAATCCTGATCTCTGGATCGGGCGGTGGCGGCTCTATGGTCGTTACTTTCTGGGAGGCACCGCTCTAGAGTTCTGGCTTTGTTGTTGTCTGTTTCACCCCTCCATGGTGGTTTGTCATGATGAAGGTCTCCATTGGCTCCAAGTTGTCTCCTTTGCATATTCGTAGTTAACTTGGTGGTCGGTGGAGTGGTGTTTTGGTGCCCGACATCTTTGTATCTTGTCTTGGGTGTGTGTTGTGTGCGTTGGTGGTGTGAATTTGTATCGTACTTCAGATGTATTGCAGTTGTGCTTTATAATATAAAGCGGGGGGAAACCCTTTCTCGTACTAGTCGGGCACCGGCTCTTGATCTGTTGATCAAGATCACCGGCGACAATATTGCAAGTAGAAACTCAGCGATGTTGGAATCATTATGCATCTCTGGGATGCCATTAGCAGGAACAGATTGCATCTAGATCACCTGAAAGCATGAACAGAGAAGGGTTTAGGGGATCATTACATGTCAGGACAGTGGACATGATCGCCTGCTCGATGCAGGCGTGATGCATGGGTGATGTAGTCAAGGTAGAAGTCCTCCTCAGCGTCCTGATGCCCTCAGGACGCCACCGGCACTGCCCGGGGACGGCAGCGGTGGCTGGAGTAGGTCTTCCCGTCGCTGCAGCGCTCCCCCTAATCGGATGGGATGAGAGAATATAGGGAGGGGAGTGAAACCGTACGAGAATTGTGATCACGCAGGCTACCAACCCTCTCCCGTACCCTTTTTATCTAGCGCTGGCGACATGGGACCTAAACCATCAGTTGGTTTGGGTGCCCCCGATCAGGGCGCCTTAGTTGGGATAAAAAGCCCACGTACGTTGGTGCGTGGGGCCTTTTTCATTAACGTTATCTTCCCTTTTTTTTCTTAAACTAATAGATCTAACTGCCTGTTTAAGCCGTCAGATCAAAACCAACATTCTCCCCCTTGATCGTTAACTTCATTCGCCCATTCTACATAGGAATGATGTACCAAAGTGAGGTGTTACAACAGCTCGAAACGCCATAGAACCTGAACACTTATAGCACACCCGCCTATTTCGAAATGGAAAACATTTTGCTAATTGGGGAGTGGTTTATTTTAATGGTCCTCTTATTCCAGAATCATCAGGCTTCCAGTAGTCCCATGCCGGCAACATGCTCATGAAAAATATTGGGTGGCAAGCCTTTTGTTAGCGGATCCGCAAGCATATGCTTCGTTCTTATATGTTTAACATCAACTATTTGATCCTGAATTCTATCTTTCACAATACGATACTTTATGTCAATGTGTCTGGCAGCATTACTTGACCTGTTGTTACTCGTGTAGAAAACTGCTGGTTCATTATCGCAGTACAATAAAATTGGTTTAGATATGCTGTCAACCACTTTAAGTCCGGGAATAAAATTCTTTAGCCATACAGCCTGCCCGGTGGCCTCATAACATGCTACAAATTCTGCTTGCATCGTAGATCCAGCAGTTAACATTTGTTTGGAGCTTTTCCACGATATAGCTCCTCCCGCGAGTGTGAATATATAACCTGACGTGGATCTCGTACTATCCACACACCCGGCAAAATCAGAGTCTAAATAACCAACAATTTTTAGGTTATCAGTTCTTTTATATGTAAGCATGAAATCCTTAGTTCCTTAGCAAGACTTTCTTTGCGACCTTCCAGTGGTCCGGTCCTGGATTTGATTGGTATCTGCCAAGCATCCCGGTTACAAAACATAAGTCTGGGCGTGTACACACTTGAGCATACATGATGCTTCCAATAGCTGAAGCATAAGGAACCGACTTCATCTGATCAATTTCACATTGAAATGTGCCAAACTTATCGCCCTTAACTATAGGAGCAGGTGAGGGTGAGCATATGCATATTGAATTTTTTCAGTACTCTCTCAAAGTATGCCTTTTGAGATATTCCTAACATTCCTCCGGACCTATCTCGATGAATCTCGATGCCGAGGACATACGAGGCTTCACAAAGATCTTTCATATCAAAATTGGATGACAGAAAATTCTTTGTCTCACGCAACATATCCTTATCGCTACATGCCAATAATATGTCATCAACATATAGGACTAAAAATGTGAACCTACTGCATTTAAACTTAACGTATATGCAGTTGTCCACAACATTTTCGGTGAAACCAAAAGTTTTGATAATTTTATCAAACTTGAGGTACCACTCTCTTGAAGCTTGCTTCAAGCCATAAATTGTTTTGTTTAGACGACATGCTAAATGTTCCTTCCCTTCCACAACAAAGCCTTCTGGCTGAGCCATGTAAACGTTTTCTTTTAAGTCACCATTTAGAAATGCCGTTTTAACATCCATTTGGTGTAGTTCTAGGTCGTAATGGGCTACTAATGCCATTATGATTCTGAAAGAATCCTTGGTTGACACATGAGAGAAGGTTTGCTTATAATCAATGCCTCCTCTCTGTGTATACCCTTTTGCCACTAGCCTTGCCTTGAACCGTTCGACATTCCCTTTGGAATCATATTTGGTTTTGTAGACCCACTTGCAGCCTACTTTCTTAGCTCCGTCGGGAACTTCTACTAAGTCCCATACGTCGTTTGAGCCCATAGATTTCAACTCGTCTTCCATGGCAGCCGACCATTTGGACGAATTTTCGCTTTTAATGGCTTCCTTATAGGAGGTTGGATTCTCCACCTTTCCCATATCATTCATGTCCTCCATCAGAAAAGTAATAAAATCATCTGATATGGCTTTCTTCCTCTCACGCCGTGGTCTACCCATGGGCGGAGGTGGTGGTGGAACATCATCATTTTCATTATTTTCTTTGAGATCCTCATTTGAGTTTGGATTCTCATTATTTGTTTCTGGATCACCATTCGACTGAGAGACTGAACCGTGAGATTCAGGATCATCAGATGTCACATTTCTTCATATTGGAAAAACAATCTCTTGGATAGTCGGGGATGGCACGCAAACCCGCTTCTCCTCAAGATCGATCTCCCTTAAATTTGTGACCTCATTATCCTCAAAAAATACCGCTTGTGTAATCTCCACAAACTTGGTGGTGTGACTTGGACAATAAAAACGATATCCCTTTCCCGTATGAGGGTATCCAACGAAGAAACAACTAACTGTTTTTGTATCCAATTTCTTAAGTTGTGGATTGAAAACTTTAGATTTAGCAGGGCAAAACCACACTCGTAAGTAATTCAAGCTTGGTTTCTTTCCCGCCCACATCTCATAAGGTGTGTTCGGTGCTGACTTAGTTGGAGCAAGATTTAGTATGTGTGCAGCTGTATTCAATGCCTCTATCCAAAGCCTTACTGGCAAACCCGAGTGACTAAGCATGCTTCGCACCATATCCATAAGGGTGCGGTTGCGGCGCTTGGCCACACCATTTTGTTGTGGTTCACCAGGCATTGAGTACTGAGCAATGATTCAATTTTCAGATAAGAACTTGGCAAAAGCTCCAGGAATCTGCCCATAAGGAGCATGCCTACCATAATACTCTCCCCCGCGATCAGACCGTACAACTTTGATTTTTGCATTCAGTTGTTTTCAACCTCCACTTTATAGACTTTGAATTTCTCCAAAGCTTCCGATCGGTCACGTGTGGGATAAATATACCCATAGCGGAAAAAGTCGTCTATGAATGTAATGAATGAATCAAAACCATCTACAAACTTAACATTAAGGGGTCCACATATGTCAGTGTGAATTAATTCTAAAACCCCTGTGGCTCTTACTGCTCCTCTCTTAATGCAGTCGACACATTTGTCTGCATCTGAGAAGTCTAATGGGAGGAGTATTTCATTTTTAACTAAGCGTTCCATTCTCCCCCTCGAAATGTGGCCCAAACGACAATGCCACAATTTCGAAGAATTACTAACTCCTTTCCATTTGTTCTCAACATTAATGTTATCACTCACATGCATAACTGAATCATTATTAAAAGATAACATGTATAGTTGGCCTCATCTAACACCGATGCCTACATTCTTATTACATTTGATCAAAGCAAATTGTTTCTTGCCAAAATGGCACTCATACATATCATCGTCTAAATGAAAAACCGAAATCAAATTCCTACTTAAGGTAGGCACATAAATAACATTATTCAATCTAAGAGTGTGGCCAGTGTGTAGCTCCAATGTGAGAGATCTCACAGCTTCAACATCGGCCTCAACTCCGTTCGCAACCTTAATGATGCGGAGCATCCCACGTTCATCCCCATGTACACTCCCACTACTCTCCAAACCCCAAGTGGACATATGACGAGACCTCGAACAAACGCCATTGAATACAAGGTGAACTCGCTCTTCTCCGAACCTTCACTTCCCACATGTGAGACATGGTTACTACCTCAAGTATATGTGCTATGTATGACCAGGACCAAGGAGGAAGAAGCTGCCCGAAGCTACAGCGGTCGGACGTCCGACCAGGACCGGACGTACGACGGCTCCCAGGCTCCGGACGACCGTGCGATCGTCCCCCGAACCGAATCTGCGGACATCCGAAGAACTCCGGACGTCCGGGACCCCGCGAGCCTCCGGACGACCGGCCCCCTCCGGACGTCCGACCGAAGCACACCCGAGCCGAATCTACGGAAGTCCGAAGAGCACCGGACGTCGACCTTTCCGAGCCTCCGGACGACCGGAACCCTCCGGACGTCTGACGCCTGTCTGCGCACAATGTATTGGACCGAGTCCATGTATCCCCCACTTACCCCTTCGTGGCCCATGACTATATATACTCCTCGACCTCCTCCTAGTTAGGGTTAGCAATGGTTTAGCTCATATTTTGTGTGAGAGCCTTGCTCATCCACTTGGTTACTTCTCCTCGGAGCTCAGGACCTCTTCGGAGAAGATCCCCCAAGCGGATTCAAGACCCCTTCAAGGGAAGACAATCAAGACCTCCTCACGGAGAAGAATCGGCTACCTCTTGTATCGTCCTTTGTTGGATTTGGACCGTGTGATCTCTATGTGTTCTTGGAACTAGCGCATGTGTAATCGAATCTTGTTGGTTTGAGTGATTCTCTTGTGTTTTCCCCCATGATTTCCCTCATGCTCTTCCGCTCGTTCTTCGTGTTCCTCGTAGGGATCCTCTCCAAACATGAAAGATCGTCCACATAGGGTTCCACCCTACATCATCTTGGATCAGAGCCAGCTTGTCTCATGATATCATCCTGGTATCATGAGCCACGTTGATCACGTTTTTGGAGCCCCTACCCTTTGTTTTCTAGCTTCATTTTGTTGATTTCGTCCTAAATTCGAAAATTCCATACCAAAAATAGCCCCAAATTTTTTTGTGATCTGTTGGTGTGATGATGTTTTGTTGATTTTGATCCATGGATTTTCTTGGTTTCGAGTGGATCTAGCATTTCTCCAAGTTTCCCCATCTTTCATCCACGAAATCCCGCGAATTTTGACCCCGAAATCCCCATTTTCCGCCCAAAATTGTGTCCTGAAACTCGCATCTCGCGTTGACCCTGACCCACCGGACGACCGACGTTTTACGGACGCCCGGAGCCCCAGGAACGACCAGACGTCCGACCTTTCCCGGACGACCGGAACCCCTAACCGAACCGAATTTACAGATTTCCGACTTTCCCGGACGTCCGACGCTCCGGACATCCGACCTTTTCCGGACGTCCGTAACCTGTAGTTTCAGACTTCGGCTGATTTTTGTTTTGTCCATAACTAATTCATCCGAACTCCGATTTTGACGTTCTTTAGCTCGTTTTGAAGCTATTGACATCCCCTATCCCACAAAATACCACCAACATCATTTGACTCCATCAAGTTTTGTGATTTTTGGCACCTTTGCCTAGGGCTTCCACCACATCCTCCGCTACTCGACCACCGACTTCCGCAACCTAACCAATTTTGTTCCTCATGGTTGTTTGAGTTGTGATTCGAGTCTCCTAATGTGTTTCGGCTACTTAGGGACGGTTGCTTCTTCATCAACCACCACCGCCACTTCCGCATAGGCTTGACCAACATACACTTCCATCCCAACTTAACCCAATAGTTGTTTGAGCTTGTTTGAGTTGTGGCTTGTGTCTCCTAAGGTGTTTCGGCTACTTAGGGACCGTGCTTGCAACTCAGACACCGTGTATAGTTCACCATCTTACCCTCCACTTCCGCATTGCATATTCCAAAACCACCATTGCATTTACGCAACCCCATTGAGCTTCCGCAACCACCACCGCTTTCCGCTACCACCATTTGACATTTGTCATTTGAGATTTTGAGTTCGCGGGTTTTCCGTTTCCTAAGGTGTTTCGGCTACTTAGGGACGAGTCTCCATCATCTTGGTTTCTACATCAAGAACACCGCCACTCATCATCGCAAAGGACGGTAACCTCGACGACACGTTGTATATTCCCTTGCTATTGCATTGATAACCTCTAGCCCATTTTGCGTTACTTGCCTATCGAGACTAGCCATTTGAGTATTGCCGGCAACGTTACTTGTGCACATTAGTGATCTACACCATCCATTGCATACATACCATATCATATTGGTATCATATCATCCATTGTGTCACAATATCATTCCCGCATATACACAATTGCTATCTTGGTTTGTGCATTGTGTAAAAGTGGCCATACACATACAAAAAAAAGAGTAAGCTTTTAAGCAAAAGAAAGAGAGCAAAGAAGCTTGTAAGCAAGTGCCATAGCATCATACAACATTGCATATAAGATTGTCATATCCGATCATCTTGGATCATCTTGAGAAACACCGGGAACCATACATATATAGCATACTTGGATACAAATTTTATCCATTTTGCATCTTATAGGTTGTGCACAAGTGTCGTATCCGCCTATTGAGCAATCGTGCTAGCGTCTCTCTTGAGTTGTGCAACACGAGCGTTTTGGTGGATTCCACATTTTGAGCTCATTCCTTGGTTGCACGGCCCCATTTATCTATCCGTGTGTGTGTTTCCGTGTATCTTTCATTGCTATTGGTCTACTTGTTTCTCTTTCGAATTTGTGAATCTCTTTCAACATTATTGACTCTTGCTAACATTTTGCATCAAATTTTTGTGCCACTATCCTCACCGAGCTCCACCATAAGCTTTACTTGTGTAGGTGTGAGAAACCGACAAGAATTGGTACCAATTGTGCTATTTCCTTGTTACACATTTGAGTGATCATTGATCCATTTTCAACATCGGTCAAGGTACATTTGGTATAAGTTCTTCTCTTTCTCCCACTCATATTTGCTCGAGTCTTGTGATGGATAGGCAACGCATTTCATCTCCGGTCTTCGACAACGACGACGGCGTGAACAACTACATCACCAAAGCGTCAATCTTCGATCTACAACGACAAATGCAAGGCGCACAATCAAGATTGCGAGAGCGCGCCGAGAACATCTCCATCGACATTCGTCACTCCGAAGCAAGGAGAAGGGACTACATCGACAAGAAGCTTGCCGCACATAAAGAGGAGCAAGATGCAAGAATGGAGGAGATTCGGACCTTGCTCAAGTCGACTTCCCCTTCATCATCTTCAAGACGGCGACATTCAAGCCACAAGTCTTCGGAGCGCGAAAATGATGCAAGTGCAAATCGTCCTCGTCCACATCTACATGGCGACCACCATCATGTTCGTGATCAACATCGTCATGAAGAGCAAGTCACCTCCAAGCAACATGTGCACGATTTACGATTTAACGACATCTACTACGAGCTCAAGCACGACAACGACACCATCATCATGAAGATGCTCCACAAGCGCAAGTGCACAAGTCCCAACAAGCCCTACTTCACGCCAAGTCGACGCTTCATGAGCACAAAAGAAGACCGTGAGACGACCACCACCAAGACGGTGCTACGGCTACATCAACCACTTCGGCATCTTCGCCAAGTGTTCTCAAGGCATCTTCGCCTTTGGACGTACGGCATCTTCGCCTATTTCCCACATGTACGCCTACATCGACTTCATCAAGTCCAAGGTGACCACCTACGAGCGAGGGCGACACTTCCATCTTCGGAAGCCCCTTAAGGAAGATGGCCGAGCATGGGAAACTCCCTTCGGTCATGGAAACGAGCTACGAGGTGCCACATCATATGGACCTCCAACACCAAGACGGTGACAAGAAGGTCGAGCAAGGGCCATCTCCTTCGACCACGGCAATAGGAGTTGAGCATGGAAACATTTGCACCTACATCTCTCCGACACCCACATATAAAGAGATGACCTAATTCCCATGTGAGGAGAGCCACCCTACCATGAGTGATATGAGTGACTCCACCATATGTGACATTGAAAGCATTTCCTATGAGAGGATGAGTGTGAACACCACTAGCCCCACACATGAGAGCATGCCACACATCCTATGTGAGGTTGAGCGCCATCTGAGTGACTCTACCAACCATATGAGTGAGAGCATCCTTGAGGGAGTGAGTGAGCCACAACACTTAGTGAGTGCGGTAGTTGACACGGCATGTGAGGCCACCATGATTTTTAACGACATAACCTCTACTCCTAGTGTGTTTTCTTCTTTGGTGCTAGGTCTCCTACATGACGACATGCCTATCCTCGACGAGTCCATCCCTCAAAAGGGAAAACCGATGGCCATGATGTACGATGATGAACCCCCCACATGGTACCATCAAGTTGCAACGTCACCTACAACACATGAGCGACGCTCCAAAGGTAACATTGGTGACAATGTTTCTCTTGTCCCACTAGTGGACTATATCACCATCGATTGCTCCCATGATGTTGACCCACCTATTACCATGCTTCATGCTAGTGAAACTTCTTCATGCCTTGACTTACCTATTTATGATGAATATGATGATGAGCATGTTGAGTTGCCTAGTTGTGATGCTATGCTTCATAGGATATCTTGTGAAAATTCTATTGGTCACATCATGTTTGACAATCCATTGAACTTGTCATATGCTATGAGTGAGATCTCCCATATAGCCTCATTTCAATCTCAACATAGTAACTATGCATGCCCCATTAAAATAAATCACATTTGCACTTATGGCATAGATGACGAGATGATGGTCATTGGCTTTTGCTTCTCTTGTGATGATATTGCCATGCTTCCTTTACATGATTTGTGCAATTTATCTACTATTCCATGCCATGATCACATTGTTCCAAATATGCATTGTTTTGGATGTTGTCAATATTCTCCACGTGATGTTTCTACTCTTGCTCATGAGGAGACCCCCATAGTTTCCTCATACATGTTTGGAGATTTTGATTCATCCCATCCTTTGCATGATTTCCATGATTGCTTGCACCATATGCATTCCATGAATAACAATGCTCTAGATATTTCTCATGATGCATTACACAATTTGAGTCTCCATTATGCCATACATAATAACAAACCCCTCATGATGGACGACATGTTTCTATATCACGCATCTCATTTATTTGAGCATTGGATATTTTGTGCTAACCGACACATGCACGTGCGCATCATGATGGATGATGTGTACATCTACCACGCACACATGATTTTCCCTTTGTCTTTGTTTTGTGTAGGTACCCACATACACTCGTCAACTTCTCAATCCCATGAGTTGACGAAACGAGCTCTTGAGAGCAACGATGACTTGGGATCCCGTGGACTTTCATTCCCACCATTCCTTTTGCGCAAGGACTACGCGCATCTCTTTTACTTGTCTCTCACACGGCTATGGGCTATTTACCACTTGTCACATTATGCCCATTCTATCGTGTTCTATTTGCATGTTATACTTGCTTCTATGCCTTTGCCATGCAATTGTGACCCTTGCTTGCATCTACCCATGATTGACCCTATGTGTATTTGCATGCTTGGTGGAGATCCTAGTAGCTATTGCCATGATTTCTTTGTGCCCCATGGTATTGATGCTTGTTGTGTTGGGAGAGTCATGATGTCCCATTGCTATTTATATATGGTCTCTCGCCAATACATTGATGCTATTTGCCTCACATTTTTCTTTTATGCTTGTGCTATGACATGTGAATTATTCATGCACACTATTTGCACCCATGACATGATTGCCATGATTCCTTCTAGTACGTTGCATCTTCGCACTACTAGCTTGCTTGACTTGACCACTATGATTACTTGCTTGGTTGCATCACCCATGTTTCACTATTACTCGCTTTCTTGGGTTGATGACATATATGTTCATGCCTCTCACATGATATATCTTGTTCATTGTCGATTGCCTCCAACTATTGCATCTATGTTTATTGCTCTTGGAGACTTGGACACTTTACTTATGATGCATGCTTGTTTGATTGAGCCTATTGTATTTGGTTGTTCTCGCATCATATGCCTCCATACTATCAAATGCTCCCTTGTACTTTCTTATGATGAGCATGATGCATACACTTGTTGGGTATCTTACCACACGAATGTTAGGTTTTGCATTTACGCTAACCTCGTTTGTTTTTCTGAGTGTTTGTCATGTTCGTTCATTTTGAAGGATTCACAAGGAGATACCGTCATGAGACATATTGGTTATGTGAAGGCATACAAGAGGCGCAACTCCATCATCCTTGAGAACCTCCTAAAGGTGACCTCCTTCCCTTTGAGCCATCCTCAAATACACATATTGGATGGGTCACTCTTTCATTGTTGTTTCCTTCTTGTTGTCTACATGATACATCTCGTGAACGGAGGAGCGACATTGGAGATTGGCTACATGGACCTTCACATTGAGGAGCGCCGCACTTATTGGATGCATCTTGAACTCCACTCATGCCTTGACATCGAGCTTTGGTACACCAACACCTCCATATTTGTTGATTGTGCTCATACATGTCATGCTTTCGATGGACATATCATACTCACCACAAGTTTACACCCCATGCATGGATTGACTCACATTATGCTTGTCTTGTTGCATCTATTTCCATGTCATCCATGATATATGAGCTTGTGCACTTCCTTAGCAAATTTGTTGTGATCTACCTCGATGGCATATTCATACATCATGATCATATTGCCTATCATCAACTGCATGATAACATAATCATATTGAGCATCCATTACCATATTCATGCTAGTGATGAACCGTCTCTCTATGACATCATTTTGCACAATGGTAGAATTTGTCGCTTTGTGCACCATGCTTTTGTTCCCATGAATGCTTTGCATCTCATTCTAGATCATCTTGATAAGTTTCATGCGCTTTGTCATGACCAATCTTGCCTACGGACTCATTCTTACATGATGGACACTTTGTGTGCGCTAACCATTGTATTTCCGAGTGTTGCTTGTGTTTGCTCTTTTTGCATATCTATCACTCCGGCGACACCTTGGACTACTTGGATTGTGCCATGTCTTCAACTTCGTCCAACTACAAGTCCGTCTACGACAACCGTTTCCATGGTGATGAGAATCACGATCCGAGGACGGATCTTTCCCAAGGGGGGGGGGGGAGATGATGTGGAGCATTCCACGTTCATCCCCATGTACACTCCCACTACTCTCCAAACCCCAAGTGGACATATGACGAGACCTCGAACAAATGCCATTGGATACAAGGTGAACTCGCTCCTCTCCGAACCTTCACTTCCCACATGTGAGACATGGTTACTACCTCAAATATATGTGCTATGTATGACCAGGACCAAGGAGGAAGAAGCTGCCCGAAGCTACAGCGGTTGGACATCCGACCAGGACCGGACGTCCGACGACTCCCAGGCTCCGGACGACCGGCCCCCTCCGGACGACCGTCCCAGCGACCACCGAACCGAATCTGCGGACATCCGAAGAACTCCGGACGCCCGGGACCCTGCTAGCCTCCGGACGACCGGCCCCCTCCGGACGTCCGACCGAAGCACACCCGAGCCGAATCTACGGAAGTCTGAAGAGCACCGGACGTCCGGACGTTCCCGAGCCTCCGGACGACCGGAACCCTCCGGACGTCCGACGCCTGTCTGCGCACAGTGTATTGGACCGAGTCAATGTATCCCCCACTTACCCCTTCGTGGCCCATGACTATATATACTCCTCCACCTCCTCCTAGTTAGGGTTAGCAATGGTTTAGCTCATATTTTGTGTGAGAGCCTTGCTCATCCACTTGGTTACTTCTCCTCGGAGCTCAGGACCTCTTCGGAGAAGATCCCCCAAGAAGATTCAAGACTCCTTCAAGGGAAGACAATCAAGACCTCCTCACGGAGAAGAATCGGCTACCTCTTGTATCGTCCTTTGTTGGATTTGGACCGTGTGATCTCTATGTGTTCTTGGAACTAGCGCATCTGTAATCGAATCTTGTTGGTTTGAGTGATTCTCTTGTGTTTTCCCCCGTGATTTCCGTCATGCTCTTCCGCTCGTTCTTCGTGTTCCTCGTAGGGATCCTCTCCAAACGTGAAAGATCGTCCACATAGGGTTCCACCCTACATCACTTAAGCTTTCTTATTCCTCCTCTTATAGTTTGGATCGTATCGAATCCTTTCATAGAGTTAGCAATGTGAGTGGTTGCCCCTGAATCAATCCAGCACAACTTTATAGAAAAATTGGCATAAAGAGATACATCTACAAAAGTAATTTCATCAATACCTCTTTTGTTCATCCATTTTAGAAAGCCTGGGCAGTCCCTTTGATAGTGTCCCTCCTCTTTGCAGAAGTTACAAGCATTTTCTCCAGCAGTGGAGCTGCTAGGAGCAGAAGAAGAACTGCCGGCTTCTTTACCCTTGAATGCCTTAGGGTTGAATGGCTTAGTGCCTTCTTTCTTGACTTGCTTTTTCTGAGCCTTGGGAAAACTTTGCCCGTCATGCTTTCTCTTGTTAGAGCCAACATGAAAAACATGGTCTTTCTTCTGCCTCATGATCCTCTCTTCCTCCTAGACGCCTTGCGGTCATCTCAAAGAGTTGCCATTTTTTCCTTTAGAGAGTTATAGTTGACCTTACATTGTTCAAACTCTTCTGGAAGAGACTCAAGAATAATTATGACAAGAAGGGCTTCACTTAAAGAACACTCCAAAGCCTTAAGTTTGGTGTAAGCATTTACCACCCTCAATATGTGTTGCCTAATGTTTTCATCAATAGTGTATTTCTGAAGAAGCAAAAAGCTCATGAGCATACACTTTGTCGGAGCCTTTAAACTGCTCCTCCATTTCAGTGAGGAATTCTTTAGCAGTGTCTGTCTTAGGGAGTGCTTCAGAAATGTCCGGCGATATTGTCGCTTTCATGATGAGAAGCGCAATATGGTTGGACTTATTCCACTTTTCCATCTTAACATCATAGTCCTTCTTGAGTTCTGCATACCCTGTAGCACCTGCCACATGTGCCACAGGTTTTTCTTCCCTCAAGGCATAGTCAAACTCATTACAACCGAAACATAATTCGACTTGGGACTTCCAACGAGGGAAGTTACTCCCCGTAAGTGGTTCGATCGTGTCGGACCGGAATGGAGCGGAAGCTGAAATCATCATAAAAATTCATAAGTAAACTTGCATGATTATAAATTTACGTTGGTAAATAAACAAACATGCCAAGTATTTAATTTCAACTCCATGTCAAAACACCGTTGGACAGAAAAAACATGGAATTAAAATATCATAGGGGATGACTCATAATAATAAAACAACGTTGGTCCGAATTAAAATTAGAGTCATTTCATTCTCAAGTTAAACATCAACATAAAAAAGCATTATCATTATTTGATGTCTAAAAAAGTTCATCATCCAAAAACACATAATAAATCCTGAATAAAATATCTCGTTGGTTCAATTTTACCAGAATAATAATGTGTTTATTATATTTTTACGCATTTTCTGGTTTAAACAGTGCAAAAAATAATATTTATTAACTTATTCACACTGGAAAAAGAACAGAAAAAAACGCGACAATGATTTTGGCCCGATATACCCCACAGTTATTCAACGACCCAACCCGGCAGCGAAAAACGTAAAGAGAAAAAAACGCACTGGGCTAAGTCAACCTGAGCTGAAGCCTGTTGCCGAAAATGGCCCATTAATGCCCGAAGGCTAGAGCCGATGCTCCGCATCGCTGTGAGCCGCTCGATTGAATCGGACCGTCCGTATCGCTGCTGATCAGAACAAAACAGCCGCCCGATCCCGTAACCCTAGTGCAATTCCCCGACCCCCGCATCTCATGCTCGCGAAGGGAGCGGCGGCACTACGGAGGCTCGAGGCGCACCGGCCATGCATGGCGGCGCGGCGGCTGCGCTCGCCAGAGGAGTGTGCAGCAGGATGAATCCCGCGCGTTCCCCCGTCGAACGTTGCCCCGTCGTCCGTGCACATGGCGCATCAAGGAGGGAGGAGGGACGCCGGCCACCGCGGCATGAGGTGCGACGACGATTTGCTCGGCGTCGACTAAAGACAAGGGCGCGTCCATTCGGGCGGAAGCGGCGGCGGCTCAACTGCGTTCCGCGCGTCGTCCCGAGGACGGCAGCGTCGCGGCTTCTTCGCCCTCGCGCAACGGTGGGCGCTGCGCGGGCCCCGAAGGGAAGAGGCGAGTACGCGGCGCGTTAGGTGAGGATTCTCCTCATTCTTCTCCAATTCATGTACATCAGTGCTTGATATGGTGAAAACAGTCCTAATTTCAGAATTAGGGTTCTTTCGAATTGAGATTTTTTTTCTAGGGTTCTTGATGTGGGGAGTCTATACTGTTTAGACCTCTGCCTTCTAATGTGCCTATCAAAAAAAAAAAGGAATCAGTACTTAAACATGATTGATTCTTATCAACCGTGAGAGAACCATGAGCTTTAGGGTATCACATAATTATTTGCAGATGGCAATTGGCATGAACATCAAACAGTAGCATGAGCATTGGGCTAAAACTTTCAATCTTGTTCATAAAACCCTAAACCTTGCTTGGACTAGGATTACAAGTATTAATTAATCAAGGGTAGCCCTAGCTAGCTTCTCCTCCTGCCTTCGGCTCTGGCACCGGCTCCGTCTTCTTGAAGCCCTCCTCGAGGCTGAGGTCCTTGCGGGCGAGGTGCTCCATGCGGGCGACGAACTGGTGGTTGAACCACTCGCTGTTGCAGTCGGCGATGCACTTGCGCAGCACCGCCTCTGCCTTCGCGCACGCCTCTTTGTCCACAACGCGCTCGGCGGGGCCGGCGTCGGCCCGGCGCCCCTCGATCTCCCTGGGGTAGCACTCCCTCAGCGCCGCATTGAACTGGTCTCCGCAGCCGCCTTTGTCTGCATGGTCTATGACCTCAAAGACTTCGCCGAGGAACTTTAGGGAGGACTCGATGGCCCCCATGTCTGTGGCCTGCCGGCGGTGTGCGAGGATTAACGTTCATACGTAGGTACCGTGCCACCCGTCAGATCTTTATATGTTATATATACGTATGTATACGCGGTAGACTTCCCGGCCAAGGAATGATCAGTTTTGATTAATTAGTTTGCCATACGTGTCAATCCTTTCCTTTAACTACTAGTGGCATGTGGTTTGAGAAACAACTTTCATATCAACTACGGTTCAACTTAATATCCTGGACAAAATTTATAAAATTATATTATAATCAAAATATATTTCACAGTACATTTTGTGATTTTCATTTGGTGGGGTTTGGCTGCATGCATTCTACGGCCGTATTTATTTAAAAACGTAGGCAGTATGCAATACAGTTGTAGCAAGATAGAAAAACATACTCCCTCCGTCCGAAAATACTTGTCAGAGGAATGGATGTATCTAGTCATATTTTAATTTTAGATGCATCCACTTTTACCCATTTTCGCGACAAGTATTTTCAGATGGAGGGAGTACAATATCAAATTGTTCTGCATATATGGAATTTCCTAGAGGATCCACTCAGATCGTTTTTCCTCTCCCGCCTTGGCAGCTGGAACCCTAACCGTCGCGAGGAGGCCAATCTTCTAGAGCTGTCCTCCGGCGGCTCCCCTCCACCGGTGATCTCGGTCATCGGTAGTGAGGGGGGTCGCCGGATCCAAGCACATGGATCGTTATTACTCTCTCGTAGTCTAGGTTTTTAGGTTGTTCATCATCTTGGCTTCGGTGGCGACGATGACAGTGCTGAATAAAGATTCTTCAGATCCATCACTGATGAGGCCATCGGTCCTATGGTTGGGGATGAATTTGAAAACCAGTCTGTTCAAGCAAGGATGGTGTGGCGGCGGCGGCATCCTCGCCGCAGACCTGTGTCCTCGGGCTCCGCTGTTGCGACGACGTTTGCTCCAGCGTCGGCGCAGAGCATGGGAGGTAGTCTAGGAGCGGATGCGGATTGTAGTCTGCATCGACGACATCTAGAAGACGGAACGTCTGTTGGGTTAAATGATGCGTGGATGGCAGGTATGGTTTCCTCCTTGGCGTCTTAGTCGTGGTGGAGTGCCGATCTGGAGTTCGTGGCGTGTCCGGTGTTGCACCGGTCGATTAGATTCAACGGTAAGGGCTTCACTTTTGGTGAGCCACCTTGAAGGTCCGCAAAACTGCATAACAGCGATGGAGCCGCGTCGAGCTCGGGTGAGGAGGTGACCCGTCATTCTTTTCTTCGATGGCTGCTATGGTGGTGCCGGAGGCATGTGACGGACGTTGGTGTCAAGATCAGAGATGTTCTACTATCTTTTTAGTTTTGTCATGTCGGTCCTTCCGTGACTTATACTTTTCTCTTTATAATATATAAATGAGACATGTATTACCATGCAAAAAAAATAGTATGGAAAGTGTTGTTCGCACCAGGCCACCAGCCTATCCCTACTTGTGGCCCCCGTGTGCGACCAGGAGGGAAAACCAAACCGTCACCACCGGGGTCTCCCCTCCACGGACTCCACCTATCCCTCCTCCCTCGCTGGCGCCAAAGGGCGCAGACGCGCAAAGCGGCAGCTGGGAGATCTCATTTCCACGCACGGAGGGTCAGCGTGGGCCAAGGCTTCAAGAGCCTGGAAACGGCGCTGGGCATCCCTCGTTAGCTGTCCGGCGCAACAACCGACATGCAACTATAGATCTTTCTCCGTTAATTCTTGTCGCGAAATGGATGTATCAGGCGTATTTTAGTTACAGATACATCCTTTCTCGGCATGCTTATTCAACAGAGGGAGTATGTGAGAACGAGGGAAAGAATAATGTCCTCAGCACAACAAATGCTATTTTCAAAAATTTCAAATGGTGTTAATTCCTGAACCACATATTTGATTTACGATTCATCCTCACGGTCTGCTTTCTCTCGATGAGAGCTTCTATATTAGATAAGATATGTCTATGTTTGAATAGAAAAATTATCCACATTAAATGAAGCCACCTTCAGCGCAAAAAAAAAAAAATGAAGCCACCTAGTGGGTAATGAAATTGCTATGGTACTGTACCCAGGTGGCCACTTTGATACCGATTGAATGGCAATTTTGGTACCTATTTATTGCCAAGTGGCAACTTTAGGGTCCAAAAGAAAGTTTCCCCAAATGCACCCAAGAGATATCAATCTAGTTGTGAAGCCCTTGGCCTTAAACAACGATCTTTGAAAAGAATCATGAATCGGGCAGATGGTTTTGTGTGCAAACCAATTTCCTTCTTGCTATTGTTTCTGTACAAAATAAATGCAAGCAACTGATTTTATGATGAAAAGGACACAAGGGCGTCATGTCAAACGTCCCCTCCATATAGTAAGCATTATTCTTTATTTGAAAGAAGAAAAGTGTTCAACAGTTAAAATAGAAAACATTATGTAAAAAAAATCTGGTATGCTATCCAATTATACTTTATCCATCCTACACTACAGTGCATACTAGGAGTAGATTATAGGACGGAGGGGGTAGTATAGGTCATGCATACATCAGTAACTCACACGTGCACATCTGCGCAGCGTTGCCCGCCCATCTGATTGCCTCAAGATTCCCAAAGTAGTTGGATCCCACATCTGGATCCAGTAAGTTTTAAGTTTCAACCTACAACTTCCCATCTGAAACTTTCGATTTTCTCGGCTGTTCGTAACATGTTTCGGAGTTAAAATTACAGGTGAATTTTGTTTTGGTCGTGGGTTTTTTTTTTTGGAAATGGAGGACCCCCGGCCTCTGCATCTCGATGATGCATGCAGCCACTTTATTAATTATTCACACAAGACCATACAAAGTCATACAACAAGAAGATCGATACCACCGTCTAGGCAACAAAAGTGTCGCTGCTCCTATCCAAGTGATGAAGGGATCTTGATAGTGCGGGCCTAGTACCATGCAGACCTCGCAGCCAAACCTAACAACTAAGACCTGAGGTCCCAACCAGGACGCCTTTGCCGGGTATGGGTCACCTACCAGTCGGCGCACTTCTCAACCAGACGCTTTGCCGGGTGCGAGGCCGCCGCAGCCACCTGCCACCAATCCATCTTCAGAGTTGTCTGCTGCATCAACCTTGCCGGTCTAGCTGCCGCCGACGCCACCACGATGTCGAGGCGTGGTCGCCCTCCTGCGCGAGTCCATCTCCGCACATCAGGTGCCGGATCTCCACTGCGCCATGCCGCCGAGGTCCGCCGTCATCAATGGACCAGATGAATCACCGCTCCTCCTCTTGTCCCCTCCAACCAGCACTTGCTCCAAAACGATGCCCCCATGAGGGAGAACGATACCGAAGGCACCGTCATCGTCCGATCCGGTAGACCCAGATCTAGGGTTTCCCTCGGAACTTCCCGATCAGGTTGATGTGACCTGCAACGATGATGCCTCTAGAAGGGAACGACGTCTGAGACGCTGCCATCATCCGCCAAGACCGCAGTGAGGCGCGGTTTTCACCGGAAGCCACGTCTTCCCGACCTCGCGGCTGGCTGAAACCGAGCGGAACCTCGCCACGAAGACGTATGTCGCCGTCGGTACTCCGGCGGAGATCCGGCATCTCCTCACTGGTCCCTCCACACGCCGTCGGTCGGCGGAAGGCCTCCCCGCGACGGATCCAAAAGGGGCATTGGATCCGCAGTGACCGCCGTCACCATCACGACCAGGATCGCCCACCCTGCCAGATGTGGCGCGCCGCCACATGACCATCCATGCAGGCCGCCACTCCGCCGGCAATGGTGCTCGGCCCCCGCCGCACAACCCGGATTTGCCGTCCCAGCCACTGCCATTGGATCTCACGAGAGGAGCCGCCCCCGCCGCCTCAGATGGGATCCGCCACATCCACCCGCCCGGAAACCTTTGGCACCGGGCCCGCCGCCACTGCGGCCCACGCCGGTGGTAGCGGCGGCAGGAGGAGGTGGCAAGAAGGAGCCGGCGGCGCTAGGGTTTCGGGGCCCCTGGCGCCGCCTGGGGGGAGGCGACGCGACGGGGCGAGTGAGAGATGGATTGTGGCAGGTAAGTAGACAGTTCTTGTTCTTTGCGCAGGTACCAAAGTTATGAGTTTGTTGGTCGCTCGTGCTAAGTTTTAAAAGTTGAAACTAAAAGATATGAAAGATTGGTATTCGGAAGAAGAAGAAAAAGCACACGGGAGGGGCTCGGTGCACTGAACCCGCATGCCCTAATCCTCTCCCATGCATACATGCATAACATGTGAAATAAAACTCCCACGTTTAATTGTCCTAGTCTAGGAGTATCTGTCACCATCATTTGTATTGTATACGCGTACTGAAGGGTATGATGGACCTCCTTTATTATGCTGTTTTGGCCAATAGATTTTGTACTACTAGTCAGGGAACACAAAAAAAGTGAGAGTAGCGAACTCAGTATGTTTCGGCAAAAAGATCTTTTTACTAGTTGCCACGGAAAATAAACAAAGTGAGAACAGTGAATATCATGCACAACTTTTGCCTATTATATCTAGTATATACACTAACTTCATCGCTAATATAATAGATCTAATCCATCGCCAAGTGATCAACTTGTTAAGCTAGCAACAAAAATTGCAATGGCTGATCGATCTAATCCGTCTATCCGTGGTGGGTGCCCCGTGTGTGGGTGGTATGCGGTGTCTCGGCATGGGGTGGCGGCCGTGGATAGTGGTCTGCATGGTTGGCTCTCCGGCGGGCACCACGACGGCGATGGTGGCTTTCCTCTTCGTCGTGTGGGCGGGAAGTGGTGTAGCGGAGGCTGGCTCGGGCGTGGTCTTTGTCATTGACAGTGATGGCACACTGATCCGGATCCAGGGATTTGAACTCGTCGCTTGAGCCCTGAATGCCTCGTGATGGCACGGTTGAGCTACCGGCTAAAGCTCGGCAGTTTATCGCCGACGATGGTGACGCTTGCGGGAAGTGCTCTCTTATCATTATGCTCCTCTCTGTGTCAGGGTTGCGGATGAAAACCAATATCCGCGGTGGACTCGGCAACGTCGACGATTACCGCCATTATCCCTCCTGAGGGCATTACCGTGGAGCTTAGGTGTTTTATGGCGCTGTGTGGCATTGTACTCAGATCTTCCTGTTCTCTCCTTCAGTAACGTAGTCGCGTGCGTCCTGCTTGATCCGGTTATCCTAAGATCGGCATTGTACGAGAGTTACCTCATCATTCTGTATTGTTCGGCTATGTATTTTATTTAGTTGTTGCTTTATATATAAAGCAAGTCGAAATCCTGTTTCGTGACGCATAGCATAGCTTAGCTTCTCATCATGCTGGTCCACCACCTAAATATGAGTTGTTCATCTCTTCAAATAACGTGCGGCGACGGTTTCGTGTCCTAATGGAGGATGTCGTCCATGCGCCAGAGGTACTGGTGCTTGAGCACCGCAGCCGTGGCCTTGACGCACGCTTCGATTCGACGTGCTCGGCGATGCCATGCTAAATGTCGTGTTCTGATGCTTCAGGAGGGTAGCGGCCATGGCACCATGGCACTTATGTCGCTTTGAATAGCTTCTCGTACCCACGATTGGCTACTAATGTCATAATAATTCATGAGGTCAAAACAAGCTTCACATCAGGTCGTACACTAAAATATGGATCGTACTCAAAACTAAAAAGACGAATTGCAGCCTCCAATTATATATTATCGACCTACTATGCTAGTATCAACGATCGATCTATCCTATCCGATGCAATGCTATCAAACTTGCACGAATCACTGTCACCATCAAACCTGCATGCATGCAATTACTACAAGCTAGCTAGCTTCTCCTCATGCCGGTCCACCACCTGTACTGGCTACGCTCCTCCTCCTGCACCTCCTCTGGCGACGGCTTGACGTCCTCGTCGAGAAGGTAGTCCATGCGGTTGATGTACTGGTGCTCGAACCACCGGCGGTTGCGGCCGAAGCACTTGCGCAGCGCCGCCGTCGCCTTGATGCACGCCTCGACGTTGACAACGCCTGGACGTCCATCGTCGCTGTCCGAGGGGTCGCACTCGCTCATCGCGTTGGCGAACTTCTCGATGCAACCGCCGTTCTGCACGTGGTGTATGACCACGGTGGAGTCGCACCCGATCCCCATGGCCGTAACTTATGTGGTACTCCTACTATATTTTATTTAGGTTTATTATAATCTAGCCTCGATCAATCGGATATGCAGCCGCAGCGATGCAAGTATATATACGTACGTGCGTGCACATGAGAAACTTGCCGTGCAAGGAATGCCCTGCAGCGCTTTAATTAGGGACCTCAATATCGACCTTTTTTTTTAGGAGTCCGTAGCGAGTATTTCTGCAGGCCCATTAAGCTGTCTTTTTTTTTAACACGGAAGTAAGCTATCTATCGTTGGCTGGAGCGTCGTCGGATGGATCGAATCGATCTAATCAATCAAGAAAAAGAAAAGAAAAACAGAGATGTCCCGCATGCACGCATGTGGTGTCAAGTTTTTTCATTTCTTTTCTTTTTTATAGTTGATTGAATGTTACTCATGACGCACACACGCACGCGTGTCATCGTCATTTTCCTGCTCTCTTTCGTTCTTTCTTTTCTTTGACTAGAAACGGTGCCCGTGCGTTGCAACGTGATATGAATATTCTAGTGCGCTAGTTTGTGATTTACCTGTCCGTAATAATGCGATTGTGTAAATAAATTCTTATCAAATTTTACCCGTGAATTACCTTATATTTTGGTTGGAAGTTTGGTAAGTAAATTAAAGTAGAATTGATTCAGAAGGTAAGTAAATTAAGATGATTGATTGTCATATACATGAAAGGTTAAACAAAGAGGTGGTGGGAAGAAAGATGAAATGAAAACCTTACGTTCTTTTTAAGTAGTAGAGAAGAGATAGAGATTTCACGTACGTACGCTGGTCCATATCAGGTTCCAACATCGCACTCAAGATCGTCGTAACTCCCTTACCTCCCGGAGGCAGTGGAGGAGGTGGCCACGCTCCATCCTGATTGCTTCAATGTGGCACAACGGACGGAATTGGTTTCTCAGGATGCGGCGGCGCCCGAGAGGACCGCTTCCATCTGCGCCGCCCTCCCATCCGGTCAAATTGCAGGCATCAATGAAGGCCGTTGCATGCTCTGGGTCGGCTTGAATGCTGCACGACAAACAGCACCGGCGTCCGATGGAAAGTCTGGGAGAGGCGGATGGAATTTTTATGGGGCAGGGCCATTAAGAGCGGATATGGCAGCGGTCCGGACGCCTGCAAAGACGTGTCACACTATTGATTACGCCCGTGAATCAATCCACCTTTCAACTGCCTGCCGTGCGCGTCGATCCGCAAGTTAACCTACCACGACATCCGCTTGTTTCCTTCCGGCCTCGCGTGTCGATTGTCTTCGTTTTCTTTTTTCCGTTTTGTTTGGTTCGATTTGATGAATATAATAGAGCAGAGCGAGACGGAAATCAAAAGGTGCCCTAACACATTGGGTCCGATAGGCGGTCATGACCGGCGGCGGAGGGACTAGACCATAAGAGTTCATCAAACACTTCTTTTGCGACGGCAACTGACAGACTAGCTAGAGCGCAAACACCAGACACTTTAACATGTCGTCTCTTCGACTTATTTTCCACACGTGGACGTTCGGACACTTTGTATGCGCACCTCCCTCCTCCGTCCTCCTTGGTCGCTCAACTCCTCTCTCTCTATCTATCTCCCCCGACCACGGCGGCAGTGAACCTACGGTTTCATGGATAGATCAGTCTTGCTTGCATGCGCACGAGACGAAGTCGCCGGCCAGCTGTCTGTCGTGGTATCAAATCGATCGACCCAGGGAAGCAAAAGAAAAAAGAAGAGGAAAAAAAAGAGAGATGCTGCACCAAAACAAGGTCAAGTTTTTTTCTTTCAAATAGTTGATTGATTGATAAAACAATCTCTTCGTTTTGTTTGTTTTCACTTGACTCTTGAGTGTGCTGCTACGCAGGGCGTACATGCGAGGTTCCAAAAAACACTAGTACATACTCCCTCCGCTCTTTATATAAGGTGTATTTGTTTTTTTAAAGTCAAACAAGTGCATGTTTGACCAAGTTTTGAAAAATATATTAATATCCACAATACCAAATTTATACCATTTGATCCGTCATCAAAAATAGTTTCATATTTTATCTATTAGGTATTGCGGATGTTGTTATTTTAGTCTATAATATTAGTCAAACATACGAAGGGTGACTTGCACGAAAATCGATACACCTTATATTAATATCCGGAGTAGTATGCAGGAAGAAAATCAAACTTTTGTGTGAGCTCAACTTGTACGATTTTTCCTTTTTGTTCATTTATTCATTCGTGTCAATCAAATAGACCCTCGTGTTTCCCCAAAAAGAAAGTTCATGTGCAAGTTCATTTGCTTTTCTCCACATCGATAGTTACTAACGCAAAACTCTTACTCAAACCTACATGCACGCCGGGGTTGATGGAGGGTGTCGATGGCGACTCTTTAGATTACCAAGTTCATTTGGCCGCGTGCGCCCTCTCCTTGACCAACTTTATCCAGCCTGCTCGCATGAAACTCCCAGGCTCGACCCTCAAGAAAAGAAACTCCCCCGTTCGACGGACAATCGATTCTTCTAACCCTATAAAGCAACCCTCACATCGGCTTGTGCTTGTGAGTTCAGACCCCCTCACCCATACGCACAGACAACACATGTCAGGTCGCGATCACATGTGAGTATTTTTTTTAGTTTTTATAAATGTATAGGTAGTACGCAGTGCAGTTGTACTTCCTCCGTTCTAAAATAGATGACCTAACTTTGTACTAAAATTAGGTCATCTATTTTGAAACGGAGGAAGTAGCAAAATAGGAAGAAATTCAAAATTAAACATAGATTGTAAAGACTAGACATCGTGCCTCTTTTTTCCAAACAAATCTCACACTTTGCATCTTCACGTGAGAGCTTCAGGACCTCCGTGATGCCACAGTGAGCAGCCAACCCTTGGGCCTTTTGAGAAAAAGGGTTTCCCCCCACTTTATATTTTAAAGAAAATCCCCGATACATCCAGCACGCTGGGACCGCAGCACAGATAAGCTCAAAAGAAACAAAAGAAAATGAAAGAGAAATGAATGTCGACACCGGCAGATCAACGACGAAAGGAAGACCGACAACCGCTGCACCCTCCGACGAAGTGCCACCACGCTCCCAGCATCTTGAAGCGCCTCGCACCAAGCAACACCTTCAAGAAGGAATGCGACGACGCCGCCGCTGTTGCCCGAATAAGTTCTAGGGTTTCCCCCGGTACGCGAGGGATGGTGGGGAAGAGATATATCCGACGCCCCTCAGGAGGGTCCAATGGCGCCCGCAAGCGTCACCGCGTAGGTGCCGGACAAGCCGACAAGGATTTCTCCCGATCCACAACCACCACCATCACCCGAGGCACTTCGAGATGCACCACCACAACAGCCGCCCACCAGCCTGTGCCACCACGGTTACGGACACCCCGCCGCCTCTGGAGCTGCCAACACGAGGCCTAGCTCAGGCAAGGAGACCCGGCCACGGAGCGAGCACAACTTCGGACGGGGAGGAGGGACTGTTGGGGAACGTAGTAATTTCAAAAAATTCCTACGCACACGCAAGATCATGGTGATGTATAGCAACGAGAGGAGAGTATTGTCCACGTACCCTCGTGAGACCGTGGCGGAAGTGTTATGACAGCGTGGTTGATGTAGTCGTACGTCTTCACGATCTGACCGATCCAAGTACCGAACGTACGGCACCTCCGAGTTCAGCACACGTTCAGCTCGATGACGATCCCCGGACTCCGATACAGCAAAGTGTCGGGATGAGTTCCGTCGGACGACGGCGTGGTGGCGATGATGATGTTCTACGGCGCGAGGCTTCGCCTAAACTCATGACGATATGACCGTGGTGGAATATGGTGGAGGGGCACCGCACACGGCTAAGGAACGATCACGAAGATCAACTTGTGTGTCCTAGGGTGCCCCCTGCCCCGTATATAAAGGAGGGAGGGAGGTGCGGCCAGCCCCTAGGGGTGCACTGGAGGAGTCCTACTCCCACTGAGTAGGACTCCCCTCTACCTTGGTGGAGAAGGAAAGGGGAGGGAAGAGGAAAGGCGCCCCCTTCCTTTTCCTATTCGGACTAGGGGGGAGGGGGCGCGCGGCTTGCCCTGGCCGGCCCTCTTCTTCTCCCTCATGGCCCACTAAGGCCCATTAATCCCCGGGAGGGTTCCGGTAACCCCCCGATGTTCCGGTAAAGTCCCGATTTCACCCGGAACCATTCCGATATCCAAATATAGGCTTCCAATATATCAATCTTTATGTCTCGACCATTTCGAGACTCCTCGTCATCCGGGACACCGAACTCTTTCGGTACATCAAAACTCATAAACTCATAATATAACTGTCATCGAAACCTTAAGCGTGCGGACCCTACAGGTTCGAGAACTATGTAGACATGACCGAGACAGGTTTCCGGTCAATAATCAATACCGGAACCTAGATGCTCATATTGGCTCCCACATATTCTACGAAGATCTTTATCGGTCAAACCGCATAACAACATACGTTGTTCCCTTTGTCATCGGTATGTTACTTGCCTGAGATTTGATCGTCGGTATCCAATACCTAGTTCAATCTCGTTACCGGCAAGTCTCTTTACTCGTTCCGTAATGCATCATCCCGCAACTAACTAATTAGTTGACATGCTTCCAAGGCTTATAGTGATGTGCATTACCGAGTGGGCCCAGAGATACCTCTCCGACAATCGGAGTGACAAATCCTAATCTCGAAATACGCCAACCCAACATGTACCTTTGGAGACACCTGTAGTACTCCTTTATAATCACCCGATTACGTTGTGACGTTTGGTAGCACCAAAGTGTTCCTCCGTAAACGGAGTTGCATAAACTCATAGTTACAGGAACATGTATAAGTCATGAAGAAAGCAATAGCAATGTACTAAACGATCAAGTGCTAGGCTAACGGAATGGGTCATGTCAATCACATCATTCTCCTAATGATGTGATCCCATTAATCAAATAATAACACATGTCTATGGTTAGGAAACATAACCATCTTTTATTAATGAGCTAGTCAAGTAGAGGCATACTAGTGACTGTATGTTTTGTCTATGTATACACACATGTATCATGTTTCCGGTTAATACAATTCTAGCATGAATAATAAACATTTATCATGATATGAGGAAATAAATAATAACTTTATTATTGCCTCTAGGGCATATTTCCTTCAGTCTCCCACTTGCATTAGAGTCAATAATCTAGTTCACATCGCCATGTGATTTAACACCAATATTCATATCTGTATATGATTAACACCCATAGTTCACATCGTCATGTGGCCAACACCCAAAGGGTTTACTAGAGTCAATAATCTAGTTCACATTGCAATGTGATTAACACCCAAAGAGTACTAAGGTGTGATCATGTTTTGCTCGTGAGAGAAGCTTAGTCAATGGGTCTGTCACATTCAGAGCCGTATGTATTTTGCAAATATTCTATGTCTACAATGCTCTGCACGGAGCTACTCTAGCTAATTGCTCCCACTTTTAATATGTATCCAGATTGAGACTTAGAGTCATCCAGATCAGTGTAAAAGTTTGCACCGATGTAACTTTTACAACGAACTCTTTTATCACCTCCATAATCGAGAAACATCTCCTTAGTCCTCACTAATGATATTCTTGACCAATGTCCGTGATCTACTCCTAGATCACTATTGTACTCCTTGCCAAATTCAGAGCAAGGTATACAATAGGTCTGGTACATAGCATAGCATACTTTATAGAACCTATGACTGAGGCATAGGGAATGACTTTCATTCTCTTTTCTATTTTCTGCCGTGGTCGGGATTTGGGTCTTACTCAATTTCACACCTTTGCAACACAGGCAAGAACTTTTATTTGACTGTTCTATTTTGAACTACTTCAAAATCTTGACAAGGTATGTAATTATTGAAAAAACTTATCAAGCGTCTTGATCTATCTCAATAGATCTTGATGCTCAATATGTAAGTAGCTTTACTAAGATCTTTCTTTTAAAGAACTCCTTTCAAATACTCCTTTATGCTTTCCAGAAAAATTCTACATCATTTCTGATTAACAATATGTTACTCATATATATTTATCAGAAAGGCGGTAGTGCTCCCACTCACTTTATTGTAAATACAGGCTTCACCGCAAGTCTGTATAAAACTATATGCTTTGATCAACTTATCAAAGCGTATATTCCAACTCTGTGATGCTTGCACCAGTCCATAGATGGATCGCTGGAGCTTACACATTTTGTTAGCACCTTTAGGATTGACAAAACCTTCTGGTTGCATCATATAAAACTCTTCTTTAAGAAAATCATTAAGGAATGCAGTTTTGACATTCATTTGCCAGATTTCATAAAATGTGGCAATTGCTAACATGATTCGGACAGACTTAAGCATCGCTACAGTTGAGAAAATCTCATTGTAGTCAACACCTTGAACTTGTTGAAAACCCTTTTGCGACAAGTCAAGCTTTGTAGATAGTAACAATACTATCAGCATCTGTCTTCCTATTGAAGATCCATTTATATAATATGGCTTGCCGATCATCGGGCAACTCCATCAAAGTCCACACTTTGTTCTCATACATGGATCCCATCTCAGATTTCATGGCCTCAGGCCATTTCGCGGAATCTGGGCTCATCATCGCTTCTTCATAGTTCGTAGGTTTATCATGGTCTAGTAACATGACTTCCAGAATAGAATTACCGTACCACTCTGGTGCGGATCTCATTCTGGTTTACCTACGAGGTTCGGTAGTAACTTGATCTGAAGTTACATGATCATCATCATTAGCTTCCTCACTAATTGGTGTAGAAATCACTGGAACTGATTTCTGTGATGAACTACTTTCCAATTCGGGAGAAGGTACAAATTACCTTATCAAGCTCTACTTTCCTCCCACTCACTTCTTTCGAGAGAAACTCCTTCTCTAGAAAGGATCCATTCTTAGCAACGAATGTTTTGCCTTTAGATCTGTGATAGAAGGTGCACCCAACAGTTTCCTTTGGGTATTCTATGAAGACACACTTCTCCGATTTGGGTTCGAGCTTATCAGGTTGAAAAACTTTTTCATATAAGCATTGCAACTCCAAACTTTAAGAAACGACAGCTTCGGTTATCGCTAAACCATAGTTCATACGGTGTCGTCTCAACGGATTTAGATGGTGCCCTATTAAACGTGAATGCAGCTGTCTCTAATGCATAACCCCAAAACGATATTGGTAAATCGGTAAGAGACATCATTGATCGCACCATATCACCATAACGTTGTGGTGCTCCAGGTGGCGTGAGCTGTGAAACTATTCCACATTGTTTTAGTTGAAGACCAAACTCGTAACTCAAATATTCATCTCCGCGATCAGATCGCAGAAACTTTATTTTCGTGTTACGATGATTTTCCACTTCACTCTGAAATTCTTTGAACCTTTCAACTATTTCAGACTTATGTTTCATCAAGTAGATATACCCTTATCTTCTCAAATCATCTGTGAAGGTCAGAAAATAACGATACCCGCCACGAGCCTTAATACTCATTGGTCTGCATACATCTGTATGTATTATTTCCAACAAGTTTGTTGCTCGTTTCATTGTTCCGAAGAACGGAGTTTTAGTCATCTCGCCCAAAGGCACGGTTCGCAAGCATCAAACGATTCATAACCAAGTGATTCCGAAAATCCATCTTTATGGAGTTTCTTCATGCGCTTTACACCGATATGACCCAAACGGCAGTGCCAGAAATAAGTTGCACTATCATTATTAACTTTGCATCTTTTGGCATCAATATTATGAATATGTGTATCACTACATCGAGATCCAATAAACTAGTTTCATTGGGTGTATGACCATTGAAGGTTTTATTCATGTAAACAGAACAACAATTATTCTCTGGCTTTAAATGAATAACCGTATTGCAATAAACATGATCAAATCATATTCATGCTCAACGCAAAAGCTAAATAACATTTATTTAGGTTTAACACTAATCCCGAAAGTATAGGGAGTGTGTGATGATGATCATATCAATCTTGGAACTACTTCCAACACTCATCGTTACTTCCCCTTCAACTAGTTTATGTTTATTCTGTAACTCCTGTTTCGAGTTACTAATCTTAGCAACCGAACAAGTATCAAATACTTAGGGCTACTATAAACACTAGTAAGGCACATATCAATAACCTGTATATCAAATATACCCTTGTTCACTTTGCCATCCTTCTTATCCACCAAATATTCAGGGTATTTCTGCTTCCAGTGATCATTTTCTTTGCAGTGTAAGCACTCATTTTCAGGCATAGGTCCAGCTTTGGGCTTCTTCTAGTTAGTGACAAATTGCTTGTCATTCTACTTGAAGTTCCCTTTCTTTCCCTTTGCCCTTTTCTTGAAACTAGTGTTCTTGTCAATCATCAACACTTGATGCTCTTTCTTGATTTCTACCTTCGTTGATTTCAACATCACGAAGAGCTCGAGAATCGTTTTCGTTATCCCTTGCATAGTATAGTTCATCACGAAGTTATAGTAACTTGGTGATGGTGACTAGAGAACTCTGTCAATCACTATCTTATCTGGAAGATTAACTCCCATTTGATTCAAGCGATTGTAGTACCCAGACAATTTGAGCACATGCTCACTAGTTGAGCGATTCTCCTCCATCTTTTAGTTATAGAACTTGTGGATACTTCATATGTCTCAACTCGGGTATTTGCTTGAAATATTTAACTTCAATTTCTGGAACATCTCATATGGTCCATGACGTTCAAAACGTCTTTGAAGTCCCGATTCTAAGCCGTTAAGTATGGTGCACTAAACTATCAAGTAGTCATCATATTGAGCTAGCCAAACGTTCATAACGCCTGCATCTGCTCCTGCAATAGGTCTGTCACCTAGCGGTGCATTAAGGACATAATTCTTCTGTGCAGCAATGAGGATAAACCTCAGATCACGGATCCAATCCGCATCATTGCTACTAACATTTTTCAACACAATTTTCTCTAGGAACATATCAAAATAAACATATGAAAGCAACAACGCAAGCTATTGATCTACAACATAATTTGCAAAATAATACCAGGACTAAGTTCATGATAAATTTAAGTTCAATTAATCATATTACTTAAGAACTCCCACTTAGACAGACATCTCTCTAGTCATCTAAGTGATCACGTGATCCAAATCAACTAAACCATGTCCGATCATCACGTGAGATGGAGTAGTTTTCAATGGTGAACATCAATATGTTGATCATATCTACTATATGATTCACGCTCGACCTTTCGGTCTTCGTGTTCCGAGGCCATATCTGTTCTATGCTAGGCTCGTCAAGTTTAACCTGAGTATTCCGCGTGTGCAACTGTTTTGCACCCGTTGTATTTGAACGTAGATCCTATCACACCCGATCATCACGTAGTGTCTCAGCACGAAGAACTTCCGCAACGGTGCATACTCAGGGAGAACACTTCTTGATAATTTTAGTGAGAGATCATCTTAAAATGCTACCGTCAATCAAAGCAAGATAAGATGCATAAAAGGATAAACATCACATGCAATCAATATAGGTGATATGATATGGCCATCATCATCTTGTGCTTGTGATCTCCATCTCCGAAGCACCGCCGTGATCACCATCGTCACCGGCGCGACACCTTGATCTCCATCATAGCATCGTTGTCGTTACGCCATCTATTGATTCTACGACTATCGCTACCGCTTAGTGATAAAGTAAAGCAATTACAAGGCGTTTGCATTTCATACAATAAAGCGACAACCATATGGCTCCTGCCAGTTGCCGATAACTTCGGTTACAAAACATGATCATCTCATACAATAAAATATAGCATCACGTCTTGACCATATCACATCACAACATGCCCTGCAAAAACAAGTTAGACGTCCTCTACTTTGTTGTTGCAAATTTTACGTGGCTGCTACGGGCTGAGTATTCTTACCTACGCAACAAAACCACAACGATAGTTTGTCAAGTTGGTGCTGTTTTAACCTTCGCAAGGACCGGGCGTAGCCACACTCGATTCAGCTAAAGTGAGAGAGACAGACACCCGCTAGTCACCTTTAAGCACGAGTGCTCGTAACGGTGAAACCAGTCTCGCGTAAGCGTCTGGCGTAATGTCGGTCCGGGCGCTTCATCTCACAATACCGCTGAGCCAAAGTATGACATGCTGGTAAGCAGTATGAATTATATCGCCCTAAACTCACTTGTGTTCTTCTCGTGCAATTAACATCAACGCATAAAACCTGGCTCGGATGCCATCAGCCGGGGAACGTAGTAATTTCAAAAATTCCTACGCACACGCAAGATCATGGTGATGTATAGCAACGAGAGGGAGAGTATTGTCCACGTACCCTCGTGAGACCGTGGCGGAAGCGTTATGACAACGCGGTTGATGTAGTCAGACGTCTTCACGATCCGACCGATCCAAGTACCGAACGTCACGGCACCTCCGAGTTCAGCACGTTCAGCTCGATGGCGTTCCCGGACTGCGATCCAGCAAAGTGTCGGGATGAGTTCCACAAGACGACGGCATGGTGACGATGATGATGTTCTACCGGCGCAGGCTTCGCCTAAACTCATGACGATATGACCGAGGTGGAATATGGTGGAGGGGGGCACCGCACACGGCTAAGGAACGATCACGAAGATCAACTTGTGTGTCCTAGGGTGCCCCCCTGCCCCCGTATATAAAGGAGGGAGGGGGGAGGTGCGGCCGGCCCCCTAGGGGTGCGCCTGGAGGAGTCCTACTCCCACCGGGAGTAGGACTCCCCCTCTTGCCTTGGTGGAGAAGGAAAGGGGGGAGGGGAAAGAGGAAAGGGGAGCGCCCCCCCCCCTTCCTTTTCCTATTCGGACTAGGGGGGAGGGGGCGCGCGGCCTGACCTGGCCGGCCCTCCTCTTCTCCCTCATGGCTCACTAAGGCCCATTAACCCCCGGGAGGGTTCCGGTAACCCCCCGGTGTTCCGGTAAAATCCCGATTTCACCCGGAACCATTCCGATATCCAAATATCGGCTTCCAATATATTAATATTTATGTCTCGACCATTTCGAGACTCCTCGTCATGTCCCCGATCTCATCCGGGACTCCGAACTCCTTCGGTACATCAAAACTTATAAACTCATAATATAACTGTCATCGAAACCTTTAGCGTGCGGACCCTACGGGTTCGAGAACTATGTAGACATGACCGAGACACGTTTCCAGTCAATAACCAATAGCGGAACCTGGATGCTCATATTGGCTCCCACATATTCTACGAAGATCTTTATCGGTCAAACCGCATAACAACATACGTTGTTCCCTTTGTCATCGGTATGTTACTTGCCTGAGATTTGATCGTCGGTATCCAATACCTAGTTCAATCTCGTTACCGGCAAGTCTCTTTACTCATTCTGTAATGCATCATCCCGCAACTAACTAATTAGTTGCAATGCTTGCAAGGCTTATAGTGATGTGCATTACCGAGTGGGCCCAGAGATACCTCTCCGACAATCGGAGTGACAAATCCTAATCTCGAAATACGCCAACCCAACATGTACCTTTGGAGACACCTGCAGTACTCCTTTATAATCACCCAGTTACGTTGTGACGTTTGGTAGCACCAAAGTGTTCCTCCGTAAACGGAGTTTCATAATCTCATAGTTACAGGAACATGTATAAGTCATGAAGAAAGCAATAGCTATGTACTAAACGATCAAGTGCTAGGCTAACGGAATGGGTCATGTCAATCACACCATTCTCCTAATGATGTGATCCCATTAATCAAATAACAACACATGTCTATTGTTAGGAAACATAACCATCTTTGATTAATTAATGAGCTAGTCAAGTAGAGGCATACTAGTGACTGTATGTTTTGTCTATGTATACACACATGTATCATGTTTCCGGTTAATACAATTCTAGCATGAATAGTAAACATTTATCATGATATGAGGAAATAAATAATAACTTTATTATTGCCTCTAGGGCATATTTCCTTCAGGGACAATCTCCACCCGCCGCAGCGGAGCCGACCGGACGCGGCGACGAGGACTTGCCGGGCCTTGACGGCCCGGCCGGGTCCACTTGGACCCGGACAATCCTGTCGCCACGCTGCAGCTCGCCGACCGACCTAAATCCTCACCACCCGAGACCGCCGCCACCATGCCATCACCAGGAAACGACACCGCGGAACACCGAGCCACCGGCCCACCCAAACCCAGAAGTGGCCCAAAAGGGCCCAGATCTGGGCTGGGCGGGCGCCACCAGCCACCAGCGCCACCGCGCCGCCCCACGGCCAACGCCGCACTGCCGCGACGAGCACCACCGTGGCACGTGGCATCGCGGCCATCGGGCAACACCGACGCCGGCCGAGGAGCACCGCCGCTAGCCCCCACAGGCCGGGCATGGGGTCCGCGCACGGGGAAGGGCAGGCCCGCCGCCGCCAGCACCACGCAGCCGAGGCCCGGCGGCGCACGCTGGCGGCGGTGGGAGGAAGGAGATGCGAGGAGAGAGCCTGGAGGGGAGCGGCTGAAAGGCCCCCCGGTCGCCTCGCCCGGAGAGAGGCGACGCGGGGGTACGGGAAGGGAGGGCGGGGAGGGGCGGGAGAGGGAGAGGCGCGGGCGACGGCGGGCTCCGGCCGCGCTCAAGACGGGGGAGCCGCCGGCGGCGGCGCAGGAACCCTTGGGCCTTTTGACCCACGTCGCTGCTCGGCATGCACGCCTTCCGCACGCAGACATCCCAGCCGTCGCCTGCCTGTGCGCACACCCAGGCGCCGATCCGATCAATCTCGCGTGTGTGAACGCACACGAGTGAAAAGGCCTTCGACAATCGTGCAACAGGAAAAAAAAAAGATAACATTTGCTCTTTTATAAGTAGTACATATAGAGAGATTCAATCGGGTGACCATAATATTGCAATATTGTGGAAGGCGGGCTGGAAAAACAAATACGTGTTTAACCACAAACAACTGTTTATTGTCTGGATATAGAACTTCTAGAATTCAGAGCAAGTATACAAACTCCGCAAACACCACTAACTGATCTGTTCTATAACATTAAGATTACATATAGAGCATGCGGACTTGTATGATGGGTTGTTCAAAGAAAAGGAAAGCTACATCGCCATCCATGCATAAGTATCAACCTAGCTTCTCCTCATGCCAATCCAGCACCTGAACCGGGTCAGGTCTTCCTCCTCCACCTTCTCCGGCGATAGGTTCCGATCCTCGTCGAGGCCCTTATCCAAGCGAGGTATGTTGGAGAAAGGACCTTCACAGAAGGGACGGTTTGCCATCCGGTTGTTGGAGAAGAGAGGAGGGCGAAGGGGTCTCGGATCTAGCATCAGCGATGAGAAGGGATCGAGTGGGAAAGGAATCACGTGGAAAAGTGGGCGATCATCACGGAATTGGAGGTTGCGGACGTAAACTGCGTTTAGAAAAGATAATGTTTGCTCTTTTGTAAGTAAGTATGAGTATATATAGAGGTTCCAATGGGCGACCGTAATGTTGCACGAAAAAGTGTTTATTGAGCGGATAGAGTACCTCTAGGATTTTATAGAAAGAAAACTCAGCCAAAACAAAGAGTCGATTATATCAAGTATATATACAAACTCGACCATTACCACTAACCAATCTGATCTATCACATTAAGATTATATAAAGGGCGTGCAGACATGTATGAAAGGAAAAGTACAAGAATTAGTTGATGGGCTGATCGCCAATCAGCACTGATCACAATACATGCATAGCGGGGTTAAAATAATAATCCATGCATAGGTATATAATCGACCTAGCTTCTCCTCATGCCGGTCCACCACCTGAACCTTTTCAGCTCTTCCTCCTGAACCTTCTCTGGCGATGGCTTCTGGTCCTCATCGAGGCCCTCGTCCATGCGACGTATGTACTGCTGCGCGAACCACAGGCGGTTGGCCTCGAAGCACTCACGCAGCGCCGCCGTGGCCTTGACACACGCATCGACGTCGAGGACGCGCTCGTCGGGGTCCTCCCGAGTCTTGATCTGCCTGGGGTGGCACTCGTCTATGGCCGTGATGAACTCGTCGATGCACCCGCCGTTGGCCACGTGGTGCTCGACGCAGTTCTTGTCGCTGATGAATTCCGTGTTTGCCGTTATTGCTTGGCCTAGTTCTTTGCCTATTGCTCCGGCCGATGTAAGCAACGCATCCATGATCCCCATATCCCTCCGTCCGGCTGCCTCGCGCTAGGGTTTGTTAAACTACGAAATCGAGCGATCGGTATATATAACGGATTGGATATGTGATGTACTCAAGCTATGATCGGATTCTTTATTTTTTTGCATGAAGGGAAGTCGTACATAAACCAACAATGCCGTACGATGCAACCATCAAACGCACGTATAGTATTGTACTAGTACTTATATAAAACAGACTACTAGTAGGGTATAATATCTATGGGCCTCTCCCGTGACTTGTCGTAGATAACCATCCGATCGCATCTCATCGACCATGGGTCTCTCCCACGCCACGTTTTCCCCAAAGTTGGCGGACATCCCACCAGACCTGGCCGGCCTCATCCTCTGCCATCTCACATCCGACGCCGACCAGCTAAGCTTCGGGGACGTGTGCCGTGACTGGCGCCATGCCACGCAGCAACAGCGAGGCAGCACGCCATGGCTCAACCTCGGCCCTGGGGTTTACGAGAGCATCGCTGACGGCACGGTGCATCGCTTCAGCCGCTGCCATGGCTCTTCCGGTTGTTGGATCGTCTTCTACCACGACCCTGATGTTGGGGAGGATGATGAGGATCGGGACGGAGGAGGATGCTTCCCTTTCCACACATCAGCTGCCTTCATCAAGATCACGTGGCCCTACAGGGAGCCGTCTAAGATCATCATCTGTTCTTTATCCGTGGCGATTCTACACCGAGGAATCTGCACAATTGCTCCTTCCTCACCGGCTGACGTGAGTGGGCGGCAGCTTACCGGTAATTACGGTGATTACGTAGACATGTCCTTTTACCGTGGAAGGATCTTCACCGTCACGCGCTTGGGGGAGCTCTTCTCCCATGACCTCTTGGGTCTTCGCAGGGAGCATGTGATGATCCAATCCATGGAGGGCTGTAATCAACCAGTGAACAATATCGTCCGCCACCTTGTCGTGTCAGCTGACAAGAAAAAGCTACTGATGGTACGATGGAGCATCCCTCGAAGAAAGCTGAAGGTACGGCGTTCGGGCCAAAAGGCCACGGCTGTCGTGGTTTATGATCATCGGTGGGCGATGAATTGTCACGTCTTTGAGGCAGACTTGGTCAAGGGCCAGTGGTCGGAGGTCAAGGACCATGGAGGCCAGGTTCTTTTTTTCAGCAGAAGTTGTTGCAGGGCGTTCGGGCCATTGGAGCACTGCCACCCAAGATTCCCACAAGGGAACCTCTTGGGTGTTGACTGGCACGTGAAGAGGGATGTCGCCGGTGCCGACCTGTGTGGGTGCAGCGACTGTCGTGACCGTGTTAATGGTGGTATTCCTAGCTATTGTGTGTACGACATGACGACTGGTACACTTAGTCTAGTTTCACTAGGTGGAGGTCCATGGCTCGGAACTGTGAGGTCAGAGTGGTTCATTCCATGTGAGTGATTGAAAAAACTGGAGAGATGAATCAACATTTGCAAATGAGCAATGATCCATCGATCCTTAATTTAGACGGAAATGAGTGATAGTCCTAGCTACTTGTTATGCTCAAATGAAGATATTCATATGACTAATATATAATCTTTCATTATTACGATGCAACACATTTGTATAATTTATGTATTTGTACTTCATGCTCACATGCATATATATAAGATCGATCAATCACCATCACCAGCTAATTCGTCTGTGTACTAGTGTAAGTTAATTAGGCTTAGCTTGCTGGCTTCTCCTCGTGCCAGTACTCCACTGCCTAAATCGATACTCCGACCCCTTGTCTACCCTCTCCGGTGACGGCTTGAGGTCCTTGTCAAGGCCACGGTCCAGGTGCTCGAACTACTGGTTGACGCACATGAGCAACATCACCGTGGCCCTGGCGCATGCCTCGGCGTTGAAGACGACTCCGGGCCGCTTGATCTCCCTTGCTCCATGACCATGAATCCGAAGAAACTCGTGCTAACATCCTATTCCTTCTGTGGAGATGTTGACACTTGCAGGAAGATTGCATCCGAAGCTCAGGAAAGGAATCAATCGTTGGCTCGGTACAGTTCTTGACTAGGTACTCAGAGGAGTTCCGAGGCGCGACAACAATGAGGGATATAGATAAAGATGAGAGCTTGGGAGCTAACAGTGGGCAGGGTGCGAGCCAGGCACAGCCAAAAATTCAGTGGTCTGGACCCCCCATGGGATCGGTCAAGTTGAATACTGACGCCTCATTTATGGCAGATTCAGGCGAGTCCGCTGCAGGAGCCGTCGGCAGAGACAGTAATGCAAATGTTCTCATCTCTGTCAGCCAAAGGACGTCGCCCTGCCGCAGCGTCGAGGAAGCAGAGGCAAAAGCTGCTCTGCTTGGTCTTAACAGACTCTTGAGAGTTTATAGAGGTCCTCTGATTTTGGAACTAGACATCCAAGTGATTGCAAATGCTCTGAAGATGGGGGACTGCTCTCGTTCCCCTTACTATGCGCTGCTCATTGACATCAAGGAAGCTCTGAATACGTTTCAATCCCACATCATTAATTGTGTAGGAAGATCATGCAACGCCCTGGCGCATGGGCTTGCAGCTGTGGCCAGAAGTACAGGAGACCAGGAGATGATCGCCGACGTACCTGAGTGCCTCCGTCAACTCATGTCTTCATAATTGTGGTTACAATAGAGTAGTTTCCCTACTCTAAATCTAAAAAAAAAACATAAATATGATGTACATGTAACGTTATTCTGCAAAAAAAAAAATGCATATGTCAGGTTGTCTATGCATATCGATCCCGTGACTTGCGCTACAGTAGAGCTCGTACGACGATTAAGGATCGCCGGCAGCAGCTTTCTCTGAATCGGGAAGCAAATATACGTACAAATTCTAGACCTCGTACATGGTATTGGCCTTTTTCACTATTCTGACCCTTTTAGTAACGCCACAGCCCACGGCGTTTCTGCCCAACATAGAAACGCCAAGTTTGCTAGCGTTTCTGATAAAAAAGGAAACACCGAGGTAGCTAGCGTTGCGGATCAGGTAAGAAACGTCGAAGGCCCATGATATCCTCCTAGACGACGTCCACTCAATCCTACTTAAATACATACAAATATACACGTGTGCTTCATTCACTCCATACATTCTGCTAAAACCGTGCTGCCGTTGAGATGCTTCTTTTTAGATGTTTATTTACGTCCACGTTATATAATGCGCGGTTTACTTTCTGCCAAAGGAATGATCGGCATTGAGATTAAGTAGTTTGCCATTCATACGCGTCAATCTCCTTTCGTTAACTGCTCATGCATGTCGGTCGTACGTAACGCTGTCTACTCCCTCCGTCCGGTGAAAAGTATACGTTTGAGTTTAAAATTTATCCACAAAAGAGTGTACTTCTTTTTTTTCGAAAGAGTGTACTTCTATCTTTCCGACGCACTTTAAAGTATTTCTCTTATCACACGGTAATCAAGACCAATAGCATTCTATACATAGTCTTCATAATTTCTACTACATGCACTTAACGCATTAGGGGTTGGGTAATTAAAGAGGAGAGATGATGACTTGCATCTTCCCAATGCATTTTTTACTCCACTCCATAATTTGTCCTAAAATTTCAAGATTTACACTTTTCACCGGACGGAGGGAGTATGCATATTGATCCCGAGACTTGCGCTATAGTAAGGTCGTGCAGGACGTCAAGAGCTCAGTCCAGGATTAAGAATTTTTTTTTGCAAGGTAATACGTGTTTCATTTATATCAAAACGATCAAATACAAGCCACGTACACATCGACCTGACAAAACTGAAAAGACAACAGAACGCCAGCCTTTACACAAAAGAATATCAACCATAAAAGGAAATTATAATCAAGACTGAAGAATCCCCTGGGCTTGACATCATCGCTCATCACCTACCTTCAGCGCCACCACAACTGCCAGCGAAGAAATAAATGACGGATCACCTCCTCACTCGATCTTGATGTGGCTCAATCGCTGATATGCAGCTTTGCGAACCTCCAAGATGGCTGATCCAAGGGGAAGCCATTGCCGTTGAACGAATCAGAGCGGAGCATTACCCCGGACAAGTCTTCGAACTCCAGATCAACCATCCCTGCATGACTAAGACGTCGGCGGAGGAAAGCATACCTGCCAGCCGCGAACTACAAAACCAGCACACGATCCACCATCTTCGAGATGCCGTCGAAGCAGACTACAATCTGCATCCGCTCCTAGGCTACCACCCGGACACAGCGCCGGCGCTGGAGCAAAAGTCGTCGCAATGGAGCCCGAGGACACAAGTCCACAACGAGGATGCCGCCGCCACGTCACCCTTGCTTGACCAGACTGGTTATCAAATCGGTCACCAACCATAGGACCGACCGCGTCATCGGGGAAGAATCTATAACTACTTTATTCAGCATCTACATCGCCGCCGCCGAAGGCACAACGATGAACGACCGAAAAACCTAAGCTAGTAGGGCCTAAAACCTAATTAAAGCCACGATCCACATGCGTGGATCCGTCGACCCCCCTCACCACTGACGGCCAAGGTCGCCGGCAAAGGGGAGCCGCTGGAAAATCGTTGGGAGCACCGTTCATTCAATCGGGAAGCAAGTAGTACGTACTGTATCTGTTTACTATGCTACAAAATTTGCTTCAAGTCAAACTCTGCAACCTTGACTAATTAGAAATTAAAAAATCAGTATCTACACAACACTAAAATTATCTAGTATGAAATTTAATTTAATAATGCATCTAAGAATATTTATTTTTAATTTGAATGTTGATATTTTTTTTTCCTATAAAATTCGGAGAGGCACGAAAATGCGCGAGCACGATTCTGCCGAGCCCTTCTCGGGCAACCAAAAATGTCTTGTGACCCACAAAGTAGTTAGATCCTGCATGAGGACTTTTAGTTTTAATCTTTGAGGATTACAGTTTTGCATCTGAAACTCGCGATTTTCTTAGTAGCTTATATCCAGTTTCAAAGTTGTGATTTTGTCGGTCCCACGTACTAGGTTTCAAAGATTGAAACTTGACAAAAAAAATTAGAACTCATCAAAATGTATTTAAAATGGATCTTACTTGAAAGCCCTCGATAGGAGAAACACGAATATAGTAACATAATTTAATTTGGACTTTTCGATTGAAAGTCAGAAGCCAAAAGAAAAAAACAGGCGCGAGGGACTTGGTGCCGCTGCACTGCGTGCCACAAATCCCCTCCCCGTGCTTTTACCTACATTAGCTGATGCACTTCGCACATACGTACCTATGTTCACTCTAACCTAGCTCCTTTTGCGAGGCACTCTATCCAACTGTTATTCCAAAATAACTTCGAATCAATGCATCATACATGATACTATTAGAATGAACACAAGAAGTAATAAAAATCACATCCATGGTCAGAAACACCTAACAACGATTACATAAGCGCTGGAGCAAGCCAAGGTATGCCGCATTGCCCCTCCCTAATTGGAGCCATGAAACCCTTCTTGTAGTAGACAATCGAAAATTTGTGGTGCTACCGCAGAACAACAAGCGTAGACACACGAACACAGATGAATGAAGACCAGATCCAAATGGATCCACCGAAGATAAACATTGACTGAATCGTGTGAGATCTGTCGAAGACACCTCCACACGTACTTTGATTATGCTAGACGCACCGCTGGAACGAGTCTTGCGGGGGAGAACCTTATTCCATATTTGGGAATACACCCCCACCGCCTCATCTTTCTGAGCAGGATGCAAACCCTAAATGTACAAAAGTATACATAGAACGGGACAGGAACCCTCCAACCAAAAAGACCCGAGATCTACCTGGGCCTAAAGCCACATATGATGAGGTAGATCGATGGCGGCAGTGGCTGGAGCCTGGAGGCAATGAAACCCTATGTTATAACACCCATGTTGGAAATCCTTGATCCACAACTGACCTCCGGCAAGATCCTGGATCCCCTCACCCATTGAGGCTCCAAGGTCCACCTCCACCCCACACTGCTGGCATGAGTTGCGGAGCACAAAGGGCGAGACAACGGCGATGTGTCAATGGTCGCGCTTGAGGGCAAGCTGAGGCAGGGGGGTTGAGAAATAATGGGTATGCCATTTGGGGTTTGCTTGGCCAATAGTTTTTCTTTTAGAACGAAGGCTCAAGGGGGAGCCCGGCTCTGAATTAACAAATCGATCAACCGGCCAGGATTACAACCATTGCATTACAAACTCGAACAAACAAAAAACAAGAACACGGCAAGATACAAGGGTGCTGGTAGGCAGCTCTCAAAACCTCACTCACTGCAGCTAGTAAGATAGCACAAGATAAGCACAAGCTGAAGCACGCAGAGGCCCTCGTCCACACAAGCATCACCAGGGAAGAAGAAATGGGGCTCCGGGAAGCGCCCTCTGTCGAGGATAGGCTATGTCGGCACCAAACAACCAGGCCCTGGAACAACATCTTCATCCATTCCCACTGCCGAAGGAGGCCCCTGCCTCCTCGCCTGGCTCGAAAGGCGCCGAGCCGTCGACATATGGGTTGCTCACCCTAGAACATGGACAGAATGATGCAACCAGAAGGAGTAGGAACAGGGCACACCCTACATGACTAAGAAACTTCACCAGAGGCACCGCATCACCGCTGCCCACTTACGACCTCTAGAGAGGAGAAAGATGCTGGTCAGACAACAACAGGGTGTCCAGGGAGGAAGGAGCAACGATGCTGCCGCCGCCGCCAGTGGGGCCACGCTATCGCCGCCGCCCGACAACCACCACACCGCAGTGCCCACAGTCCAAAAAGCATCCAAGGCGACGACTTCACGAAGCAAACGGCGCCAAGAGCACCGTCGCCGCCCAACAAAGTTCGGGTTTTCACCCGAGATGCTAGGGGAAGGGGAGGGTGGAGCAAAAGACCTGAATGGCGCCTTCAAGAAGGGGAACGGCGTCCATGGACATCACCACCATGGATTTCTCCCAGTCAAGGCTCCACACCACCAACACAGCAGCCAGCTCCAGGCACCGGAGAACCATGTCGACCCGGTCCAGATCTGACGCGGTGGAGCACGCAGAGCAATAGTTATGAAACGCTATAGCTCCCCCATTTAGCGTTTTCTTAAATCGTATTTAAAATGTTTTAACAAACAATGATCCATCGTATATATATTATGTATCGCATATACTTGTTGTACACATATTATGAAATTATATATATATATATATATATATATATATATATATATATATATATATATATATATATAGTAACGCTAAACTAAGCGTGAGTGTAGAATAGCTTATTCTACACCCCAGTAACGGTACATACAAAATACAGTAACACACTATGTAAAATATAGTAATTTTCGTAAAAATGTAGTTCATTACAAAGGTAGATGATAAAAAAATATTTTCCTAATTACTACATTTTGTACACCGTTTACTAGATTTTTTACATAGCGTTACTAGGGTGTAGCATAAGCTATTCTACACTCACGCTTAGAATAGCGTTATATATATATATATATATATATATATATATATATATATATATATATATATATATATATATATAACCAAAACATAACAACAAGGCCGATGGATGTCTTTGTGGAACTCAGACGCATCCCTCATGTGTTGCTAATGCCTTAGCAGCGCTAAATGGCTCCAAATTTAGCGCTTAGGAGGAATTACCAAGCTATTAGGGTCATCTCCGGTTTAGCGTTAAAGAATGCATACCTTTAGCAGCAGGTCTCTCCAAAAGCTATGGCGAGCTATTTAAATCTTTAGGGTAGATATGTTTGGGGGTCATCCGTGCGTGAGATGATCAAGGCAAGGGAGGGGTTGGAGCGATGGCCGAGGGCGGTGGCGGCGGCTCGGGCAGGTCGAGAATAATGACTGGTCTCAAAACAAATTTTGTTACCTTATATCCATAGGAGTTTCCTTTGCTCTCGTCCTCGACACGCTTCCTTTGCCAGCGTTGCCCTCTACAGGTGGGGGCTACTAGACCACGAGCTCTTGGTCACAAGTCACAACCACCGGCAAGAATATAGCACTTTGATGCATGCAGCCATATTATTAACCAAAGTATCCACCAAGTATGTAGTTGGATAGAAGAACACAAAATGAGTTAAACAGAAAAGAACATTGCCACAACCTGCAAAAACAGTACAGTTTTGATAAAGCACATCTGGATGTGCTTTAAGTATTGCACATCTAAATCCTTTGTCATTGATTTTTGCGCTAAGATTCGTGGTACACATTTTCTTTTGTCTTTTTTTCTTTTCTTTCTAGCTTGATTGAGTGACTTAGATATGCAATAACTAGAGCATATCTATATATGCCCTAGACAGACCCAAAACAGTACTAGATGACTATACACATATCATATTATGGGACCGCCATCCAAACCGTTGTAAGTATCATGTTCTACCTTCTTTCAATGTTTGCACATATATGAAATATGCTCTTTGACTTACGCATAGCGGAGTAATGACCACGTACAGATCCCACCTATTACTATGTACTCCCTCTGTAAACTAATATAAGAGTGTTTAGATAACTAAAGTAATGATCTAAAAGCTCTTATATTAGTTTACGGAGGGAGTACATCATTAATCAATCTAGTCTACAAGAATAAGTCATGCACGTATCTAAGATCGATCGATCGCCATCACTAGACATGCATCGGTATTGAAGCGCACATTAATAAAACAAGCCTAGCTTCTTCTCATGCCTGTCCATGACCTATACTGGTTCTCTGCTTCCTCCTTCACCTCCTCCGGCGACGCCTTCAGGTCCCCATCGAGGCCCTCATCTATGTGGGCAATAACTAGTGCAGGAACCACTCGAGGTTGGCGTGAAGCACTCACTCAGCGCAGCCGTGGCTTTGAGGCACACCTCTATGTTGACATCGTCCCTCTCGATGCAGTCGGCACATGCTCATCGCTGTGAGGAAGTCGTCAATGCACTTGCCATTGGCCACAGGATTTTTGACACAGACTTGATCACTAATGATGGCGAACCCCTTAGACATCAGATCCCCCCTTAGAGCTACACCTCTTGGATTGCCTACTACTGCTTTAGCCGATGTACACAAAGTATCTGTGATCCCCCCTGTCCGTCCGGCCGGCAAGGCTTTTTAGGGTTGTCAAGGAAATAAAGTGATCGGTGTATATACGTGTCGACTTTAATCGCTGCCATTATTGGCTAGAAAATTTTCCGTGACCATATATATCTGTCGTACGTTACATATAAACAAATGTGCAAGCTACTCCCTCTGTTACGAAATATGATGTTTAAGAAGTTCAATTTGGGGTTTAGGATGGGCATAAAACCCGTGTCCCGAAGCCCGAACCCAAACCTAAACCCGAAAAACCGAGCACTATATTGGGTAGCCGTTTTTAAAACCTCAATTTTATTTGGGTAATTCGGGCATAGGACTACCCGAATTACCCAAATAGCCTTAATTATTCCGCAGCAGTACAAATACCGCACGCATAGAAAATTAAGAAAAGGCCCAGCCCAAATTGCCATGCTACTCGCTAGACGCTACCCTGTAAAACCTAGAGAGAGTACTCAGCCAGCCTAGTCTACTGCAACTATCACAGCATGGCTGCCGCGGCCCAGGTGACTCGGAGATGAAACGCCACCATGTGCAGGAACGGCAGCCCTTGAAGAAAAGAACCCTATACAGGGGCGGAGCCATAAATTTTGGTCATTGGGTTCACTCCATAACTACATTCCCTATAGCTATATTTTGGTTTGCCAAAGTATGTACCAAGTCTTGGAAAAAATCTTTATTTTTTTGACTCTTTTGACTCGTCATGGCCTAGGAAAGTTAAGCCTTGATGCAACAAATATCTCACCGAATCAATGAAAGCATTAAGCCGGATTCGATTTTGCTTTTTGGTAAAATTAGTTTGCTTATCAAGAGCAAGCTGAATTGACCGAACTTGATTCTTCAAAACATCACATCTTTTTACTATTATATTATGAAGCAAATAACATTACCCTTACCCTCATAGACTAGATCGAAATCAAAGTTCATGGAGAATTTTATTTTGAAGACTAAGGCAATACAATCACTATTGTAATGGATATTAGGCGAAATCAAAGTTCATGGAGAATTTTATTTCTATTGTAATGGATATTAGGCCAGATAGAACATAGAAAAGAGAAAGAAGATGCGGCAATGTAATATAATTACCTCAAGTCTTGGGATTCAATTGTTGCCCATGTCGATCTGTGGCCGCCTGCTTGCTGCTGGCGTGCGGCGGCTGAGTCGTCCAGCAACACCAACAGGCAAGACGGGAGTCGGAGAAAGCAACAGACAAACGATGCAAAAAGCAGACGGTAGATGAGGCGTGCCGCGTATGGCTGCATATTTGCGTGATTCACGGACTTGCATTTTCTTTACTTGTTTTAGCAAAACGGACTCACGGTTTAGGCTTATGAATGGATTCGAGGGTTGTTGCCTTATGGGCCCTTTTATTCTACGTGTGGTGTATTTGTTGGGGTCAACCAATATATTTTACTGGGTTCACATCAGGTAAATACGTACATATACGCATGTAAGAGCCAAATTCCATTGGGTTCGCGTGAACCCAATAGCTCTACGCTGGCTCCACCGCTGATCCTGTACCAAACTACTATCAGGAGCCGAGGCACCGGGATCCTCCACCTTGACACCGGTCGCTGGAGCTAGGGGTGGAAACGGATCGGATGCGGATCGGATAGTGCTCTTACCACTTCCATTTTCATATTTTCAAAACGAATCCGAATCCGAATACGGATGTTATCGGATACGGATGCGGCTCGGATATTATTCGAATAAGGATACGTATCGGATATTTTCTTGATTCGGAACGGATATGAATAATATCAACATATTGCTTAAGTAAATTAGTCGATAGCTATGTGACCTGAAATAATCAACTTGTGACATACAATAATTCAATGATAAATAGGTTTATGAATAAATACTATTGTAATGCATAATAATTTATAAGTTTAATCATATAAAGAGTAAAATTTGACTACTTATTTGGATTTTATGTTGGATAATTGGAATATTGGGTCTAGAATTTTGAAAATTACCTCCCATAATCTTATTCGGATACGGATATATCCACTTCCATATCCATATTTGTGTCAAAATCTCCTACCATATTTTATTTTTTATTTGTTTAACAAATTCGGATACGGATAATTTCCATTTCCATTTTGCTTCGGATGCGGATGTTTCGGATACGAATAGGCATTTTCTCGAATACGAATATCGGATATTTTGGATTATCCGCTACCATTTTTCACCCCTAGCTGGAGCGGTAGCCAGAGGGGAGGGGATTCAGATTACTATAATAATTGTTTATATATAGTTTTGCTAGGTCATGCTCGTTTTCTCTCCAGATCGTCCATCATCGAATGATCTGATTAAGAGTACATAATGTATTCCTACACCTTTAGTATTAGCATACTACCGTTGACTATGGAATGAAACTCCCTAATTCATCGCAAAAATAAAATAGTATTGTACATAGTGTAGTATTACTTTTTTTTTACAATCATTTAGTTGGACATTCATTGTGTAGGCGCGTTCGTAAATTCACCTCCTCAATTGTAGCGTTTAGATTTGAGCATGCGTTCTGATAATTAATTTTGTTCTGCTGATTCTTCAAATGCCTGATGGATCAGTATCAACTTGGGATCAAGAGGTCGAATCACAAATTGACTATCGACCACGTACGCCAGCGGTCTCGAATTCTGCCAGTTACCACGTATAAACGATGTGGGGAAATATACACTCCGGAATCTTAATTCAGATCACACGGATCAGATTGATATAAAGAAATCAAGGCTAGAATATACTATGCGCTAACTGTGCATTGAACAACATTAATGCAGGCGATCCTCGTATCTTCCATAATGATTTCTTTCCAATTATGACGTGGATGATTGTACGCTTGTCATTCGATTTGATACTCCACTATAAGATCGACCACCATCCCCTCATCTGGCAAGCACACCAACCATTGCACCTCAATTCCTACCTACATTCTTTCTTGCAGCGATCATCCATGTCCATGGCCCCCAAGAAGGTGAACATGGAGTACATCGCCAACGGCTCAACCCGGAAGGCGACGTTCAAGAAACGCGGCATCGGGATGAAGAAGAAGGCCCACGAGTTGTCCACCTTGTGTGGCGTCGACGTGTGCTACGTAATGTACTACCCCGAGGGCGAGTCATCGCAGGGGGCCGAGGTGTATCCGTCTGTCCCGGAGGCGATGCGGGTTATAGACCGCTTCAGGTCCACGCCGGAGCTTTACCGGTGCAAGAAGAAGATTGGGGGAGAGGACTACATCCGGGAGCGCATCAGCAAGCTCCAGGAGCAGCTTTCCAAGGCGCGATGCGACAGCCACCGGCTCGAGACAAAGGTGCTGCTGCACGACGTCTTGGCCGGTCACCGCCAGAGCCTCGCCGGCCTCAACATCGAGCAGCTCGCCAGCTTGGGCTGGATGGCGGATAACTATATGAAAAAGGTCGGTGACTGCATCGCCTCAAACAAGAGTAGGCAGCATGCTGGTCCCCTGCCTTGCGATGCCACTGCTGCCAACGTCAATGCCGAGGGCCCACCCCTGCAAGGTTGGGCTACGGAGGTTGTCAAGGCCGGACCTGATGTCGACGGCGCAGCATACGGTGGCAATGCCGATGGTGATGTGACGCAGATCAGCAACTTGGCCGTGGGATTTGCATGGGCTGATCCAGGTCCGCATTTTCCTCGCGTATAAGGAGACCGGGTGCAATAGTGTTGGCATCAAAATAAAGGCCCCTTGTCGATGGATATACTATGTACGTAGGCTCAAGTATTATTTTTTTTGAGAAATTAATAAAGATCCGTTGATTCCTGAAATTTATAGTACATTGCAAAAAAATGCAAATATATATTATATATTGGAAGGATCGAAACAAGAAGAAATCGACCAAGTGGCAATGAAGATATTGTTATTGACTATAGCAATTTACAACTGAAGATATTTTGCAGAATTTGCAGGCCACTTCTTGGACATAGATACTACTGTCCAATGGAGTTGGATGAGTTGCACAAAGCTAATGGAAGGTATACCTTTGATCACTACCCAGAGCAACAGGCATATCCTGCTGCGGCTTCTCGCGAGCCTTAGGGATCAATAAATTAGACTCATATTGGAGCAGGTTGGAACCAATAAATTAGACTCATATTGGAGCAGGTTGGAACCGATTATTATGGAGGATGCAACATGTGTGTCGCACGCAAACTGGCTGCGGATTATATAAATCGACACTAGAAGTACCGATTATTATGTTAAATTATGTCTTTACAGTTCCTCCGCTACAAAATTTTGAAGTTATATCTTCTTTGTGCATCAAACTTTTTTTTGGTGGTAAATCAAACCTTTTATATTTGACCAAATTATTAGAGAAATGTATCAATGGCTGCAACACTAGATATAAATAACACAGTTTTTTTTACAATGGTAGGCCTGATCGATCAGTATCAACCTTGGGTCAAGAGATCATATTACAAATTCACAATCGACCACGTGTGCTACCTTGGTCTCGAATTCTGCTAGTTACCACATACAGATAATGTGGGAAAATATGGACACACATTTGTCTTGCCAGCCAAAGCCCAAACGTGGAAACAGATACTCCAGAATCTTAATTCAAATCACTGGGATCAGATTGATATTTGTTTGGATCGTCAATATACACGATATAAAGAATTGAAGGCTACAATATACCTATGCCTTAAGCGTTTTAACATGAGTTGTCTATTTTTTCTGCAAACAGAAATTCATCATTGACAATCTCAACAAGGATAATTCTCTTAATACCAGCAATTGTTTATTGACCGTTTGCTGAATCTACAATTCTCTTAAATACTACAATTCGCTACAATCTTATTGACACATAGCGACCTTCGAAGAGGCAATAGTAAATACCAGCAATTGGATTAAACAAAATAAACAGCACATATCAATATTGACCGTTTTAAAAATTCTCTTGTTAGGAGATTAATACTCCTAGGGGAAGAACCAGCCCAACACAGATTTTTGCTTGTAGGAAGCTCCGTCAAGTGAGACCAGGCTAGTTTCGGCCGCTGATTATGTCATACACGCAATAGCTGAGATTGTGGGGTCGCAGCTGGCAGCTTCAATCGATGGCCATGCCCGCTTCCACTCGGTGCCTAGAATAAACACACGGTTACCTACTTGGAATATCTGATCATGGTGCTCCGACGAGGCTCGGCCTGCAGCAAATGCCCTCGAGCAATTCCTGCCGACGAAGAGGACTTGTTCTCCCAAGTCCTCACCTCCAATCAATGACCCTTGTCAAAATCTGCCTCAAACACACACAGATTCAACACGAAGACATCAGTACTGCTCCTCCTCCACCGCACCATCAGTAGCTTTTGGTCATCGGATGATACGACCAGGTAGTAATTGGCATACATGTCCCGCTGTTTCTTGATGACATGGTTGACGAGAGGCTGATGCATCTGTTGATGATTCTCTCTGTTGGCAACGAATGATTCATGGCAGAAGAGCTCTTCCAAGCTGGTGAGAGCAAAAGCCTTTCCATGGTGAAAAGCAATGCCCTTGTAGCCAGAACCATAATGATCATGACACGGGATAGGTGACCATGCACCACGGATCTGCTGGTCCGGTGAGAGGCATGCAAAGTTCGTGTACCGAAGGTATTGGATTCCGGAGTTAGACACCGGGGCGCTTAATGAAATGTGGGGGAGTATCGCCACGATGAGAGGAGACGAAGACGAGCACACAAGCATCTTCATGTTCATGCTCGCCTTCATACTCATGGTGCCCAAATCTCCGCCGCTGCCATTAATAGTGGACCTGCTGTAGTAGTTGGTGGAGATCTCAATGGCGGCACCTGTGTCTCCGCCGAAGAATGGGTCGCGGAGGAAGAATCTGCGAGAGCTCTTGTGCTTGTACACGACCAGATTGCCGAAGCAGACGCCCGCGCGGCAGCCCTTGGGCGTGGGGAAGCAGCGGCGCACCTTGTTGTCGGCGAGGCTTCGGTACGTGCCGTTGCAATGAGCGCTGGTGCCGCAAGGCGTGGCGCCAGTCTCGAGAGACGGCGCCGAAGCTCAGTCGGTCGTTGTGGGATGCGAGGCGGGAGAGGACGAGGCCGGCAACCTCCGGCGGCAGGTCCCGCCAGCATGGCGAGGAAGGACAGGTGTCGCCGTAGGTCGACTTGCCGACGCAGAGACTCATGAGGAGGCGCCGAAGGTCGACGCGACAGCGGCGGCGGCGATCGTTCTGGGGAAGTCTTCGTATCAGAGGTCTGGGAGGATATGGTTTGCTGACCTGTGCGCCGTTGATTTTCCTCTCCATCCAACGTTGTTAACAATTGACCAAAGATTACGGGTCATTCGTAATAACCACCTTAACAATAGTATATTTGACCACGCTCTCAATTGACCAAAGATTACGGGACCTATCTCCAACGGCATGCACCTCTCATGTGACCATACTCCCTAGGACATATGGGTAGCGACGACATGCGCCACTGAGTTACAGACACGCCTACACTTTAAACTCAATAAAGCTAGTAAAAAGAAGAAATTTTGCCTCCCGAAAAAGAACTCCTTTACGAGGAGTATCGAATTCATTGGAAAGAAGAACCGAAGCGAGCACATTGGAGAGAAGAGGGAGGAGAAAGAGTAGAAGCCCCCACCCTCGATGGCGCGCCGGATGCTGATCTGCTTGTGAGAGTACTTCTGCTGGAGCCGACGTCCAGCTCCCCACTCGCTGACTTGCCGTGCCTGCTTCCGATCTGTTGCTCCCTGATCAAGTTTGAAGGATACAGGCAGAGTGCCTGCACCGGATTTGCAGTTCAAAGCTGGGCTGCCCATGACCTTGTTGTCTAACTTAAAATACATCGCCTCCCTCTGCTAATCATAGCAATATCTAGCAAAACAACGTTACATTGTTCCTCCTAGTTTTCTATTATGTCATATTTAATTTATTGCAAAACAACGTTACATTGTTCAGCAGACTAGACAAAAGAAAGCTAGGGGGTTCATCGACACAAGTCCAGTTTATTTTACAAATAAAGCAATGTCTAGCAATAACATGTGCAGCGCCCTTAGCTTCCGCACAAACGCCAATCCGCTGCCGGCCATCGGTCGCTTTCGCCTCCCCTTTGCCTCCCTCCGCCGGCCGTCGGTCGCTCCCCCGCGCCCCTCACATGTCCTTCGCCACCCCCTCGCCTCCCTCTGCTCGAGCGCTCTGAAGAGTGCAGATGAGTTGATCCACGGCGGGCAGAAGCCGGTGCCGCTGCAGGCGCTGCACGATCTCGTCACATCAGAATCATCTGCCAGAAGCACCTCAACAATGTGTCAACTCTGGAGGAGGTTGTCAAACACTTCATGCATCTGTCCAACAAGAAAGCCGAGGAAGCGGCCATGAATAACCAGGCACAGGCCCCTGATGTCCATGATCTAGAAGCACCAGAGGACCAATCTGACGTATAACATAAGAGTACTTTTCAGTTTGAAAATGTGAAGGAGCACAGCTTGCGTATCAAGGTTTTCATTACATGATTATTAGTTTCTTAAATATTTGTATAACATAAGAGTACTTTTTACTTACATATTCCCTCCGTCCCAAAATAAGTGTCTCAACTTTGTACTAGATTTAGTACAAAGTTATATTAAGCTTGAGACACATATTTTGGGATGGAGGGAGTATTTGGCAATACCCAGGACATTATGTTTCTCCAGTTCAACTATTGGCTTTCAACGTGGCAGTGTCAGCCATTGTAGCTATCACAGGATCATGTGACTATGTATTTGGTTTTGTTGGAATATGATGAAGAAGACTCTTTTGTAGTTAGATCTGACTGCCACTCTCATACCAAATACTTTGATGATGCTGCCTACTGGAGAACACTATACGTGTTTTTGTTGTTCGCTACTAGCGGTTATGACTGTAGCCGTAGGGGGGGGGGGGGGCACGGGGGGTTTAAAATGCAGTTGTTGCAAACATGAACATGAGTGAAGATGACTGTAGGTGGCATATATGTGATACAGTCAAAGGAAGTGATTGGCATGGTAAGTTTGCGTGAGAAACAGTTTAAGAAATCGCATGGAAGATGTTTCAAGAGTTCAGTATGTTTTTTCTTTGGATCCTTTACCTTTGAAATTTTGACATTCTGTTCTTATTATCTCTAGCTGACCAACACGTTATCCAGTACATGTGGAGTGCTTGGAAACTACTGATTGCTCATGTGTAGTCCCCATAGCCATCATGGGATGTCTGAGAGAAGATTGATGAGCACCAATACTATATAATGTGTCTTACTTTTATATATTTGTCACTAGAAATACTTTATTCCTTTCTGAGTTTTATATATTTGTCACTAAAAATATACTTTGTCCTTTTTTATCTTATTTTCTTGACATACTATTTTCAACTTTTTGGGCCTAGCTTAAAAATACACAACATGTTGTGATGTCTTAAGCACGTGATGTGTTCTTTTTACTCCTAAGAGATCATTTGCTCCGTAACAGCATTGAATAATCGACTCATTTACAATCTTTTTTGTAACGGCATTGTTATATCTGCAACAACAATTTGTACGTTTTTGAATTATTATGCCACATGATATCCTATTTTTTCCCGTTTTAGCGCACGGGCATTTTTACTAGTGTGGAATAAATTCGCTAGCAGCAGTAATAAAATTTCCCTTTATATCCCTTATTATTGCTCCCGCTGCACCCATACATGCATCGGTTTTAAAAAATGAGTTTTCTTTTGTTTTGCGGGGGTAATTTTGACTTTGTTTTTTTCTTGAACGCAATATAGACATAAGTGCTCATATACACGCGCATACACTCACCTCTATGAATGCACACACGCACACCCTACCCCTATGCGTACCTCTGAAAGACTGAGCCGACATATGATCTTGAAATTTACGAAGTCACCGTAGGCACCTCATCGTCGACGGAAACGTCTCCTCTCACTGAATGCGCATCGCCGGAAATCATGAAATAAATTCAGGAATAAATGCGAGCACCATGATTTGAACCCATACATGCATCTTTTTTTTTTTTAATTTTGAGTTCGCTAACCACATATCCCATGCGGTCACCCATGCATGCATCTTCATTGAATGACCAATCTACATTTAACTTGACATATCCAACACCCGGTTAGTTCCAGCACATTGAACGACAAGCCAACACAGTCGACTTCTTGCTGTTGTTTGTACGAGTATGACTTAGCTCGGTGCCTTTATATGCATGTACCCCTTACTCATATGTCCGCATGTACTCCTTGATCCGAATTCTATGTGAACTTTGAGTTTGCATGTGACCTTGCCACTGAGTTAATCAAAGTTCCATGAGACTTCAAACAAAAAATGACTTGCGGTGCATATCGTGACGCGCAAGGAAGCAAATGGAGCGAACGCCTGCGCCATGGATCGGACGCAGCAAGATGCGTGACGTCACGAACATTCCCAGAACTTTCGCTGCTTAAGCATGATTTCGGAAGAAGATTTGGATATTTTTCAGAGATTGTAAATATATCTAGATATATATGGAAGGCATAGATCGAAAAAGATGCATGTATGGGTTCAAGTCTTGGTGCTCGCATTATTCCTGGATTATTTGAGGATTACCGGTGTTGAGCTTTCAATGGGAGGAGACGTCCACTTGACGACGAAGGTGCTCATAGAGATAGGATGTGCATGTGTGCGTTTATACGAATGAGTGTATGCGCGTGTGTATGAATGATTGGGTCTATACTATGTTAAAAAATTATCCGGAATAGTAGCTGGATGCCGTTCCCCGGGGGCAATCCCAACAAACCCTCTATCTCACGTTGGTTTCTCGTTGGACGAACCATGACACAGGGCGAAGACACATTAGATTCTCAAACCCTTTTTGATGTGCTAAAAAAGGTAGCGAACCATGTACATTTCAAAAATCCAACCACCCATAAAATTGGTTACGAATGTGAGCCTCCATCTTAAAAAAATCCCACCCCCCCCCCCCCCCCCCCCCTTTATCCCTTTTTTTATCTATCTGGAAAACAATGTTTTTCTCACTAATACACGGCAATTTTACATAGAATTTTTTAATAAGAACATAACATTTTTAATAATGAGTAACATGGTAGTTTTGTATTAAGAGATGTCATTTTTATTTTTAAGAGATGTCATTTTTTTTTAGAGATGGCTTTTTTAAAATTAATACAGGAGAGGGAGGCAACGAGGGCGAGGGCAGCGCAGGGCGGTGGCTGCGGCGGTTTCCGGCCAGCTGGTGTTCAGGCAGGCGGACGGGCGCGACAGTGAAATGAAATGAAGGGCGGTTGGGCGTTGATGGGCAGCCGCCAAATTTGGGCAGATGTATTTCACGATGCAATTTTGCACCGCTGGATGTTGTATTTTTTACATCACGGGAAGGCCACAGTCCAAATTTTTTTTTACATATGAACCATCTGTTGGAGCAGTGTTTTTTGTTTCAGACGGTTCAAAAATTAGGTATTTTTATATTTGGACCGTCTATTGGAGATACTCTTAGATCTCTAGGTCTCCCTAGCCCGTCCCATGGCGAACGACCATAAACGTTCACTGGGGCGGGGGGGGGGGTGGCTATCTGAGTGAACGTAACCATCCTTTGCGATCTCCCTCCTGGTGACCTATATCAAGGAACGGAAGGAGTATTTGTGACGCCATATCACATTGATACCTACGCCATCCAACTGCATTTTAGGGCGACGTCCATAAATCTGGTGGCTCTCATCCTTCCTTTTACATGCACATTAATACTGTTCTTCGAATTAAGAGAAGCTTGGTCGCATATGAGTGATGCTGTCCACGTACAACAAACCACACACGCCATTGGATTTGGCCAATTCTTTTAATTGTATAACTTGAATTTGTACCGTAATAGAATCTGGTTTGAAATGTCGTATATATGGCTATTTCTGTTGCATATATATGTATACCACTGGCATATGAAACATTATTTTCTGAGAGATCATAACATGTTTACATGGAAAAAAATTTAATAGCACTATCATGATGGCCTAAAACAGTTCCGGTCATGGCCAAGACAAAAAAAAAAGCAAACAACAGGATGCAATAAATTGCATTTCCTGCAATTCCGATCATGCTTAATAACCAATCGTTCACATTTAAAATATGTGCAAACTGAGCGTTGCTTAGATGGTCAGGTTCCTTGTGGTGAAACTAGCCCACCAGGGATCAAGCCCCAAACTTGACACTAGTGCTCGCATTCCCGGCAAAGTTCATTCAATGGGAGGAGATACTCCTATCGACTAAAATGCTCCTATGATGACTTTGTCAATCTCAAGATTAGATGTCGGCTCAGTATTGATAGGGCGTGCATGTGTGCATTCATAAGAATGAGTGTATGTACGTGTATGTGGGCCTCTATGATTGCACCGTTTTAGGGGAGTTAAAATGCATGAATGATGGCACAAGAGGACATTAATTAGTTTTCACATCAGGTCACATTAACTAATATGTAAGCTTGTCCAACCAGACTTTAGGACGGCGTCCTAAACGGCCCCGGTCCTGCGCAACAAGAAAAGCTGAAGCAAAGGTGTGGCATAAACTGGTCATTCTAAATTGGTGGTTGTGTTATCAGTTTGATGGAAATGAAAATGGGAGCTTGAGGTCCTTTAGCTAAGAAAAAACCCCGTCATTCAACAGTTAGGAAGAGTATAACGATCCTGTAAAAAAGAAGAGAATAATAAGGGGCCTATAGAGATGACTTTGCAGTTTTCCCTATGTGAAGAGAAAAACAAGAGAAAATAATGAGAGGCCAAACTATAAAAAGAGAGAATGTGTAGAAAAAAAGAAAAAATAATAATTGTCAACCTTATAGTCAGCCCATTAGATGAGGTATAACTAAGTATAGTTCTAACTGACATTGCAATAGCTAGTGTCAGGCTATATTATTCTACGTGCTCGTAATTGGTATTCCGGTAACTAAAGTACTATAATACTCAGATCACGTATAATTAATTACTCAAAAGAAAATAATTAGTTTTCAATCTTGACATCAGATCACATTAATACAGAGATGGCCCAACCACACTTTGTGGAGGTCCCTATATATTGGAGGTGTTCGGCATGGTGGTTGACTGGCAGCACTGCACTCACGTGACACTTTTAGGCTGCTGCTAATGCATGGGTGCTTAGATGAGGTGCTAAGTACATTAAATAGCTTAGCAACTATACTTCCCAATGCATAGGTGCTTGGCTTATGGTTGCTAAGCTTGCTTCATTTAATAATTTATCAACTAAAGCTCGTCATGTATTTGTGGGCTTTCTTCCTTTAAATGTTTTGCCTAGGTTCACGCGCTTAGCATTGGGTCTTCCTGGGGTCATCAAACTCATCTCTCTCCTCTTAAATAATTTGTCACATCAGATTTTTTGCCTACGTGGAAGGCTTAGCACCTGTATAAGATGGAGCATTGGGATGGGCCTTAGGGAAAGTTTACGGAACCCTTCCGGTTAATAAAGGGGAGGTTGGGCCAATTATACGGGTTCTCCCCTAAATTTTTATCATGGTTAAAGAACCTGTTGGAGCAAAAAGGAAAAAAATATGCAACTCCCCTAAGCGAGAATTTGGTATGGAAAAGGGGATTTCTTGATGCTCTACGACTAACGACTTGCAGTTCATATCTTGATGCACAAAGAAGTAAATGGAGCGAACGGTGCATCACGTACGCTGCCGATAACAGCGCACGGATCGGACGCATGCATCGGGTCACGAACGTTCCCAGGAACGTCCGCATGACTTCTGAAGAAGATTTTGATATGTTCAGCGATTGGGCAAATATCTTATATATGGAAGAAATAGATGGGGCAAAATGTATGCGAGATGCATACATATGAATATGATATGGAAACTTCATTTGGACTACCATTTGTGCCGGGGCAATAATACCAAATTATAGCTCCACGGCTGCCATATATCTCCTGATAAATACTCCGACATATATGCCGTGCCGTGAATGCGACGCTAATCAACGAAGCATCCATTGAGATCTTGTCGCCATTGCTCGCCCACGACCATGTACGGTCCCGACTTACCACCGTCGAGGTACCACCACCAGGCGGACCCGCCGCCTCCGCCCAACGGGTCCAAGGCGCTGAGCCTCCTGCTCCGCCTGTGCGCGATGCTGCTCGCCGTCGTGTCCGCGGTGGTGATGGCCGCGTCCAGCGAGTGCGCCGCCCACGCGCCCTCGGACGACTCCGGCGCCGCCGCCTCCGTCGTCACCTTCACCTATAACCGGTTCGGCGCCTTCGTGCTCCTGGTCGGGTGCAACATCACGGCCGCCATCCTGGAGGCGCTGGCGGTGTACCTGCACGTCAGTCTCGACGTGGCCGCCGTCACCGCCGCCGCTGCGGCCGACGAGAAGGATAGTCTGGACGAGGAGGAGGCGCCGGCCGGGGTCAACATCCCCGCCATCGTGCTCGTGATCGTGGACCTGCTCGTGCACGCGTTGCTCTACTTGGCGACGGCGGCAGCCTACACGGCCGCGGCCGCGTACGCCACGCAGATCGGCGCCTGCGCGCGGTTCGCCGGGCAGGTGGAGCGGGCCAAGATCCTGTCGCTCGCTGCCTCCATCGCCGTCACCCTCGCTGCCGTCGCCAAGGACGTGCCGCTGCCGTTCAACGTCCCGCCTGTTCTAGGTTGAATTAATTAATCGTGATGCGTGCATGCGAAAGCTTCTTTGGTCGCGTGGCTGCCATTAGGAGTACTAGGAATCGACTACTATATGATTTGGTGGTATGTACAACTCCTTTATTTTTTAGATGAAAGTTGAAAGTATTATGATATGATTGATTGTTGCAGTGGGTTTGCAAAGGATGCGTTGAACTCGCTTTCCCCTTTCTTGTTTCCTTGGTAACTGCAGTGTGGAAAACTTTGTATTTTCGTTATGTCAAAGTAATGAAAAGGGGTTATGCCCGGTTCAAAAAAAAGATATGATTGATTGTACAACTCTTGAGGATAATTCGTTGAAATCTTCGAGTATCAGGAATTCAGGATGTGTACATTTTACTTTCTGTGAGCCATCTTGTGGGTAGGAGTCCTCTTCCAGTTTTATAACAACTGGCTTAATTATGTTGTCCCTGAACATCGGAGAGTATACACACATGGCTTCTTTCTTCAAGAATAGGGAAAGTACCCCACGGTATGTGGATGGACACTCCACGAGAGTATACGGCTATACATAGCCGCTCTCTCATCGTTTATTCTTACTTAGAAACCTATGCTTGGCCCATTAATTCCTAAAAGTGTGAGGTTGTTTTCTCTTGGTATTTATTTCTGCAAAATCATTGCCCTTCTACAAGAAAAACAGTTAGAGATCTGGCCTCCTGACATTCCATGCATTCATGATAACAGATCATGCAACAGCTTATGTTTTGTTACAGTTACACTAAGATTATAGTATATTTTATGTGATATAAAATTTGTATCATCGGATTGATATTCCATGGTGCCTATCTATGTTACTCCCTCCGTCCGGAAATACTTGTCATCAAAATAAATAAAAGGGGATGTATCTAGATGTATTTTAGTCTAGATACACCCCTTTTTATCCATTTTGATGACAAGTTTTTTCGGACGGAGGGAGTATTTTGTAGTGAAACCGACGGAGTAGAAGTATATTATTATTACTAATTCACATCTAGATGTTTTTTGAGGTAATTACGCCAGTGGTGCCTAAACTTGCCATCAATGTTCACTTTGGTGCATGAACTTGAAGAATACGCTGATTTGGTGCAAAAACTTGGCTCTTTGATGCAAATACGGTTCGAAACAGATTTTCATACGATCGCGCTGCTGATTAGGATGCCAGCGTGTCCGCGGGGCCGACTGTCAGCGAGTTCCATCGCGCACAGAGGCGTGTTGCCGCGCGGCTGGGTGAAATATTGTGTAAACCCTCTTCCTTTTTTTATTTTTCGCACATAAGCCCCTGAGCCGATGGGACACAACAACCCGCACGTATCCTAACATCCCGCCTGATCAACTGCCTCGAGCTCTTCTCTTCGTCTCTTTCCTAGTTTGATCGTACTGTGCCGCCGCCTGGGTGGATCTAGACGACGCCATTGATCTTCACGGGCATGGATGGCGGAGCCTCGGGCGAAGCTCCGGCCAAGCAGCCCCTCAATACGGTGGGAATTGCCTCATCTCCTCCGCCCTCTGTCTCCTGCTTCCGTTAGGATTTTAGATGTATTTGTGGTGCGACAGGAACTAGGATCTGTATTTCGTTGGGCTGCTGTGATTATTCTTAGTTGTGTTTAGGTTATTCCCCCAATGCGCAATGACACTTAAGGATTTGAAACTGCTGTTTGTTCATAGGTAATGCGTGCGGTAGAAACCAGCCTCTTTTTTGGTATTTCTGATGGACAAAGAATGCAGATTTGATGACATAGAGGATGGTGGATTTGATTTTATTAGAAATAGGCGGTAGGTATAAAGTGTCATTGCTGAACTTTGTAACAGATGCTTAACTGAATTTTGGACACTCAATGTTGGTCAGTTGCTTAACTGAATTTTTTGACACTTGCTTAACTGAATTTTGGCTAGTAGGTACACACTCAATTTTGATCAATGCTCATGTGTTGGTGCACTGTACGTGCAGAGTGTAAGCTAGTCGGTACGGTTGGGTGAGTTTCTGTAAGCATTTGTTGTATGGGCAATTTAGTAAGAAACATAGCACACATACACACCAGTACTCTTTATTCTTTTCTAAACTGTGTGTTGTAAGCTGAAGTAAGGGTGAACTAAGTACTTCTTATTTGCATTGCTGGTGCATTTGATGGTCTTTTCTCAATTGAGATTCACCACAAAGGCTTCTTTTGTGGAACTGACAGCAACAATACATACATGGATTATGAAGTTGATTGGTTTGACAACTGTGATAGTGATACTTGGTCCATTTTATGGCTAGATGATTTTCTGCAGCAGCTCGGGTATGACAGAGAGGGTGTAAAGCTTGATGTGTTTTGGTGTCAGCGTAGAAAGACATTGGGTGATGGACTGAGAGAGATAAAGTGTGATGCAGACATCCTTGCAATGATAGCAGCAACTACGGAGCACAAGAATTTGTTGTTAATTGTAGACCATGGAGAGACACTTGAAAGTTTTATGAGAGATGACATTATGCTAAATGACAAAAATATCCAGGATGAGGAAAGAAGTGTGCCAAATAATAGGAGGGGAAGGAGGTTATTTGGGGAAGGATCATCCTCAGGTTGTGGTGATGAAGAAATAGAGGAGGAAGTTGGAGTAGATGCAGCAGCAGCAGATTCAGAGACTGATGAGGATTTCTATGATAGTGACTTTGATATAGAGGATGGGGACGATGATTTGTTCGAGACAAACATAGATAAAGAAGTGGATGATCACAGAGAGAAGGATACATCATGTGACTATGAAGCGGAGCTAGCTGAGGATGCTCTAAATGATTCCCACCTAGACTTGTCCAAAGAACAGAGGGACAAGTTGAAGTACAACTTCAAGGCATTTAATTCAGAAACAGATTTGAATGACCCTATTTTTAGACTTGGCATGGTGTTTGGTAATGTGCAGGGGATTAGACATGCTATAACATCATATAGCATCAGGAACAGGGTTCAAGTCAAGAAGACAAGGAACACTTCTACTAGAGTTGTAGCTCAATGCTCTGGTGATTGCCCATGGTATCTTCAGGCAAGCAAGGACAACAGAACTGCTACTTTTGTCATAAAAAAGTACTTTGATGAGCACACTTGCACTAAGTCCTGGAATCTTAAAGGGTTGACAGCTCCTTTTCTAACGAGAAAATTCAAAAATGAGTTCAGAGACAATGAGAAGATGCCCTTAAAGAAATATGAAGAGAAGGTTCAGTTAGAGTTCAACCTCATACCAACCAGGAGCAAACTTGGAAGATCTAGAAGAGCATCAGTGAAGGAGATAAGGGGGGATGATGATGATCAATACAAGCAGTTATGGGATTATGGAGAGGAATTAAGGCAAAGTAATCCTGGCAGTAAATTTTTCCTTTGCACAAAGGAGATAGTAGATGAGAAGACAAAAGAGACACATGATCACTTCTCGACATTGTACTGGACTTTGGATGCATGCAAGAGAGGTTGGCTTATGGGGTGCTGGCTAATAATTTTTATTGATGGATGTCACATAAAGACCAGATATAAAGGGAATTTACTCACAGCTATTGGTATTGACCCAAATGACTGTATCTATCCTATAGCATTTGGCATTGTGGAAGTGGAGTCAACTAGCAGTTGGGAGTGGTTTCTGGCAAGCTTAAAGGATGACCTCAACATATGCAACACATCTCCATACACAATCATGAGTGATAAGCAAAAGGTACAAGCTCAATAAATTACTTTCTGCTCCCTACATGACTTGTTGTAGTGAAATTTACTTGCTTTTGTTAAATGGGCCAATTCCAGTTATGCCCCTAACTCGAACCCACTACTCAGTTTTGCCCCTAATTTTTAGGTATGCTCAGTTTTGCCCCTCCGCCGTTAGTCTCACTTATAGAAATGCCCTTTTGCACCGTTACCGTCTGGTCAAAGGACTTTGACCACCCAGAAAAAAATAGCAAAAAAATCAAAAAAATCTGAAATTTTGTGGGATCGAAGATAGTCATGTCCGCAAGGCGCGTGCAAATTTGTGTGCCGTTCGGACACCCTGGGAGCTCGTGGCAAAGGAAATCATAAATTTTGTACGCATGTGAACAGTAAATTTGAAAAAATAGAAAAAAATCAAAAAATATGAAATTTTGGGGAACTGAAGATACTTAGGTGCACAAGATGTGTGCACATTTTTGTTGTGTTTGGACATCGTAGGAGCCCGTAGGAGCTCGTAGGAGGTAAACTTTATTTTTTTTCTCCGCGAGCTCCTACGATGTCCAAACACAACAAAAATGTGCACACATCTTGTGCACCTAAGTATCTTCAGTCCCACAAAATCTCATATTTTTTTTGATTTTTTTCTATTTTTTCAAATTTACTGCTCACATGCGTACAAAATTTATGATTTCCTTTGCCACTAGTTTCCTGTGGTGTCCGAACGGCACACAAATTTGCACGCGCCTTGCGGACATGACTATCTTCGATCCCACAAAATTTCAGATTTTTTTGATTTTTTTGCTATTTTTTTCTGGGTGGTCAAAGTCCTTTGACCAGACGGTAACGGTGCAAAAGGGCATCTCTATAAGTGACACTAACGGCGGAGGGGCAAAACTGAGCATACCTAAAAATTAGGGGCAAAACTGAGTAGTGGGTTCGAGTTAAGGGCATAGATGTAAATGTCCCTTGTTAAATTGCAGGGTCTGATAAAAGCAGTGGCAAAGATATGGCCTAATGCTGAACATAGGTTTTGTGTTAGGCATATGTACCAGAATTTCCACAAGATCCACAAAGGTGAACAGCTAAAGAACAACTTGTGGGCAATTGCTAGGGCCACAAATGTTCCTGCATATACTAGAGCAATGGAAAAGATGAAACAAGACAGCTTTGATGCATACAAATGGACTGAGAAATGGCCTTCAAGAACATTGATTAAAGCATTTTTTAACCCTTTTCCAAAGTGTGATATGCTACTCAATAACATGTCTGAAGTTTTCAATAGGTAAGTATTTACTAGAGTTGTACCATGTGTAAATTAGTTAATTCTCATGTGTGTTGTAACATGTTTGTTTTCAATCAATTGACAGCTGGATCTTGGACTCAAGAGAACTACCCATTAAATCAATGTTGAATCGCATGAATGACAAGATCACAACCAGGATGTACAACAAGCAAAAGGAGGTGGCCACTGATAGGAAATGGACTAGAAGATTGTGCCCAAAAATTCAGAAGAAACTTGACAAGTTTACTGAATGGGCTACTCACTGCATGGTTCAAGGGGCAAGTCAAAAGGTTTTCAAGGTGCTCTCAATGAACCATTCTTATATAGTTGATTTGAACAATGAGAGTTGTGACTGCAAAAGATGGGTGATGTCAGGAATTCCTTGTCATCATGCTATAGCTTGCGCTAGAGAGGAGAGGATAGATCCTGAAAGCCTGGTGCATGAATGCTATTCAGTACAAACATACAAAAGAGCTTATGGTTTCAACATCAAGCCAATGAGAGACCAGGAGCATTGGACAAAGATGGATGGAGTAGAGATGTACCCACCTGTGTACACAAAGGTCATGGGCAGACCAAGGAGAAATAGAAAGAAAGATCCAGAAGAGAAGCAAGAAAAAGAAGGAGGGAAGAAACTGACTAAACATGGTGTAACCATGCACTGTTCTCTGTGTGGAGGTGCAAATCACAATAAGAAAGGCCACAATAAATGGCAAGAAACTAACAAAGAGGCACCTCAAGCTACAGAAGATGATTCCGAAGAAGAGTTTGATGATCCATCCATAATTTCTGTAAGTTGCAGTGTGCACCAAGTTTCTAATTCCTGTTATTACTTTCATTCATATGTGCAACTAAATTGTTGTAAATGCAGAACATAATGCCACACATAGTACATCCAACCATGGATCCAACTCAGACCCCGGGATCAATGGTTTATCTCTTGCAACAAATGGTAATGTTTCTTAATCTGCTATGTTTCTTTGTTTGAATCTTTCTCATTATCACTTGAACTAAATGTCTGCATTTTCCTTTGCTTAATTAGGAGAGGATGTCATATGAGCCAGTCATGGATCATGGCCCTCTTCCTGAATCTACGTTTGTTGCGCAAGCCAGAGCTAACATACCTCCACCTAGAGTGACAACAGCTATGTCAAGTGGCAGGGTCAGAAGGAGGGGGGTTACTGATATTCCTGAAGATGTTCCTCAATCAAGCCACCAAGTAAATCCAAATGCAAGAGGCAGGAAGAGGCAAGTTACACGAAGAGGTGGAAGAGGAAATGAGAGAGGTAATGCTACAGGAGGTGGAAGTGGAGCTTGGAGAGGAAATGCTACAGGAGGTGCAAGAGCAGGTGCTGGAAGAGTATGTGCCAATGGAGGAACGACAGGACCAGGGGCTGGACTATGGAACTTGATGATTGCAGCAGACGGAGATAACTCACAATTGGGAGCAGAGGAGGAGCCAATCACACAAAATGCACCACAGGGGGATCAGTGGACTGATGACTTCCTCTCCATGTAGATGAGTAAAGATATACACAAAGTTCATGTCTGAACTGGATGAAAATGCACCCAATGAATTTACATTTTTCTTACAGGCCTATTTTGATTACCAGACTTGTTCTTATTAATACAATGGACATTTGGATGTGATATTATGTACCTTGAACCTAAGTATTTGGTTGGCATATTATGTACCAGACCTTTTTATAGTGTTGTGTCAAAAAATTGGTACTGAATATCACTGTCTTGCTGTCAAAATTTAGCTATGATGTTCACACAAATGCTGTCAAATTTTGGCACTGAAAATCACTCTGTTGCTGTCAAATTTTAGCTGTGATGTTCACACAATTGTTATCAGAATTTGGCACCGAATATCAGTATTGCTGTCAAAAAATTGGTACTGAATATCACTGTTTTGCTGTCAAAATTTAGCTATGATGTTCACACAAATGCTGTCAAATTTTGGGACTGAAAATCACTCTGTTGCTGTCAAATTTTAGCTGTGATGTTCACACAATAGTTATCAAAATTTGGCACTGAATATCACAGTGTTGCTGTCAAAAAATTGGTATTGAATATCCTGTTTTGCTGTCAAAATTTAGCTGTGATGTTCACACAATTGCTGTCAAAAATTGGTACAGGAAACAGAACTTCTCGAATTGTCATTTTCATTCACTAACAAGACCAACATTTCAGTAGTACATCTCATTGAGTTCATCAACATACCAGTTTTCTCTCGACTAAACCAAAATACCTTAACACAAAATGCATCAGGACCTGCCATTGCATTGCATTGTGACTAAACTTAAATACACTAATATAGCACACATTATCATCCTATCTCTGGATAGCAACCGATCTCTATCATTCTTGCAATCAATCTCTTCTCCATTCTCTGCTTCAACTTCACAGCTTCTATCTCACCATCTTTCTCCTTCAGCTTCTTGTCCAGAACCTCTTTCTTCCCAGCAAGATCAACAATCACACTTCTCTCTCTTCCCTGCCATGGTTTGTCGATCCATTTGACATAACCACAAGTCCTCTCACCCTGTTAATCAACAATCACACAATAATAAGAGGCTCCAATAATAACTGATGTGATCTACTCACATTATCATAAATCACAGAATTAAGAAGACCTCCAAAATTAACACTCACTGTTACCTCATCTGTCACACACCAAAAATCAAGGCCCTATGTCAACATCTTCACTGCATACACACCGACCAGGCGCATCTCTGTGCCCCCACACAATTCGCCCTTGGGAAAGGAGGTGTAGGAGCGAAATGAGAAGCAGGGGAGGACCGACGGTCGGGCGGCGGGAGGATGAGAATGAATGAAGGCGGTACCTTGCGTCGGAGAGGCTAGAGGTGCTGCAGCAGCTGGAGCCATGGGGGAGGCGCACATGCTGCCGCTGCTCAAGCCGGCAGCGTGCTGTGGAAGCTGGAGGACATGCTGCCGCTGCTCAAGCCGGCGGACGAGCTGTGGAAGCCGGCGGACATGCTCCCGGATGCGGCGGCGCTGGGCATGGACGGCTTCAACGCGGCGTGCCTCCAGCTCCGCGGCAGGGCGTAGGGCGTGCCGAACGCGCAACTGGTTTGCCTCGTGGGGAATATGGCCACGGAGGAGCCCCTCGCCGCCGCCTACTTGTGCACTGCGCGCCGCCGCTGTCGAAAGGGGAACGAGAGTTAGGGATTTGGTGGGCCGGATGCGGGCTGCTGCGGCCCAGGGGCTTATGTGCGAAAAATAAACAAAAGGAAGGGGGTTTCCACAATATTTCACCCAGCCGCTCGGCCACACGCCTCTGTGCGCGATGGAACTCGCTGACAGTGGGCCCCGCAGACACGCTGGCATCCTAGTCAGCAGTGCGATCGTACGAAAATCTGTTTCGAACCTTATTTGCACCAAAGAGCCAAGTTTTTGCACCAAATCAGCGTATTCTTCAAGTTCGTGCACCAAAGTGAACATTGATGGCAAGTTTAGGCACCACTGGCGTAATTACCTCATGTTTTTTAATACGGAAATGTTAACGCCCACACGTGGGGGCGTTTGCACATTGCCCACACGCCTCCATCACCACTCATTTTGCCACGTATGAATAGATAACATTAGCAGATTTTTTTTTGGTTTTTGGCTTAAAAATGTTGTATCTCCTAAATAAAAAAACGAACTAAAAATCCATTTTCACCATTAAATCCGTCTCGACGAGATCTTCAAAACTAGACCCCATGTTGATATGTTTCGACGAATTTTTTTTTTGCCAGAAGTTGCCACGATGTTTACACTGCAGTTGTCATAGGGCTTAAACTAAAGTTGCCATGTCGCAATTTTAGTTTGTAGATTATGGCAATTTTAGTATTTTGATGATGGCAACTCCAGTACTTTGACCATGAAAACTATTTTTTGTATGAACCATGGCAATTTTACGTGCATGTATCATGGCAATTTTAGTTTACGGTTCATGGCAATTCTAGTTTCTTAATTCCCCGTTTTATAAATGTCAAAATTTACTTTTAAATGTAGAAGAAAATAGCTGAAACATATCATGGCAACTTCAATGTAAACATCATGGCAATTCATATGCAATAGACATGGCAACTTTTGATCCAAATTTTTTTTCATCAAAACATATCAACATGCGATCTAGTTTCGAAGATCTCATCGCGAGGGATTTAATGGTGAAAATGGATTTTTAATCGGATTTTTCGTTTAAGAGATAAAACATTTTAAAAACTGAAAATCCAAAAAGATTCCTGCATGCATGCATGCGATGACGTGGCAATCTGTTTACATTAGAGACGTGTGGCGCGTCTCCCTTCCTACCACACGTGTGACAGTTAGCGTGACCCTTTTTTTTTCTGCGCCTAGGCCTTTTTGTACGGGCAGGATCAAAGGAGCTGGGCTGCGTTATTTTTTAATTCATTTTTCTCCTTTTATCTATTAAATTTATTTATTTGTAATTTATGATTTTTTAAATTTCATTACTTTTGGCGACATCAGTTTTATGTCCAGCCGTCTGATCTGTTTGTGCTTTATATTTCACACTCGAGTGATTGCACGCGTCGCGATCGATCTGTGTCTCGTCGTATTGTCTTGTCAGGTTGGGAGGCCTGCAACAGAGTGTGACTTTTTTTTTGTTGGGCCGCCGTCGCCTTGGTTTGATATGGGCTGTTTTAGAATACGAACAGTCTAGCCCCAGAGTACATTAGATCGATACGGCAGCCTCCACTGAGTTTTTCACTCTCCTTTCGCCTGTTCCCTTCACCCTGTTGTCCCGTTCCCCTCCCTTGTTCTTCCATTTTTTTCGTTTGTTTTTGTTTCAAAATCTGAAGAAGAACATCGACTCGCAACCATAGAAGGAGGGGGGGGGGGGGGGGGTATGTGTGTTTATCGATGGCCCTAGTTACAACTCTACAATTGACTTGCAACTGAAGTTGTACCATCAACCCACAGGTGGGGGGCGGTGTTTGTGTGTGTTTGTCGCGGTCCCGAGTTGCATGCTGCCCATCGACTCGCGACTAATGATGTGTGTGCTTGTCGAGGGCCCCCAGTTGCAAGTCAACCATAGACTCGCAATGGGGGGGGGGGGGTGGGGGGCGTTGTCAATGTGTGTTTGTCGAGGGCTCCGAGTTGCAAGCCAACCATTGGATCGCAACTCGGGAAGGGGAAGGGGACTATGTTTCTACCGGTCTAGTTGCATGTCAACCATCGACTCGCAACTAAGGGTGTGTGTTTGTTGGGGCCCCCCTGTTGCAAGCTGACCCTCGACTCGCAACTAAGGGTGCTTTTTGTGTGTTTGTCGTGGTCCCCAGTTGCATGACGACCATCGACTTGCAACTAGGGTGTGTGTATTTTGCGTTGGTCCCCAGTTGCATGTCGACCATTGACTCGCAACTAAGTGTGTGTGTGTGTGCTTGTCGAGGGTCCCCAGTTGCAAGCCGACCATCGACCCGCAACTAGAGGGTGTGTGTGTTTGTCGAGGGTCACCAGTTGCATGACGACCATAGACTCGCAACTAGGGGTGTGTGTGTTTGTTGAGGGTCCCCAATTGTATGCCGACCATCGACTCGCAATTAAGGGGTGTGTGTTTTGTCATGGGTCCCCTGTTGCATGTCGACCATCGACTCGCAACTAAGGGTGTGTGTGTGTGTGTTTGTCGAGGGTTCCCAGTTGCAAGCAGACCATCAACTCATAACTAAGGGTGTGTGTGTTTGTCGAGGGTCCCCAGTTGCAAGCAGACCATCGACTCACAACTAGGCGAGTCCGTGTTTTGTCGAGGCTCCCCAGTTTCATGTCGACCATCGACTCACAACTAAGGGTGCTTTTTGTGTGTTTTTCGTGGTCCCCAGTTGCATGACGACAATCGACTTGCACTAGGGTGTGTGTGTGTTTTTTCGTAAGTCCCCAGTTGCATGTCGACCATCGAATCGCAACTAAGGGGGTGTGTGTGTGTGTGTGTGTGTGTGTGTGTGTGTGTGTGTGTGTGTGTGTGTGTGTGTGTGAAGGGTCTCCAGTTGCACTCCGACCATCGACTCGCGACTAGAGGGTGTGTGTGTTTGTCGACGGTCACCAGTTGCATGACGACCATAGACTCGCAACTAGGGGTGTGTGCGTTTGTTGAGGGTCCCCAGTTGTATGCGGACAATCGACTCGCAACTAAGGGGTGTGTGTTTTGTCATGGGTCCCCTGTTGCATGTCGACCATCGACTCGCAACAAAGAGTGTGTGTGTGTTTGTCGAGGGTCCCCAGTTGCAAGCAGACCATCAACTCATAACTAAGGGTGTGTGTGTTTGTCGAGGGTCCCCAGTTGCAAGCAGACCATCGACTCACAACTAGGCGAGTCCGTGTTTTGTCGAGGCTCCCTTGTTTCATGTCGACCCTCGACTCACAACTACGGGTGCTTTTTGTGTGTTTGTCGTGGTCCCCAGTTGCATGACCACAATCGACTTGCACTAGGGTGTGTGTA